>JXCR01142814.1:251295-328053 GCA_002079205.1 Phalaenopsis hybrid cultivar | reverse complement strand
CAGATAGTATTTAATTAATTGAAAATATTTTATGCATCAAATGGGCTTGAAAATTATTCCACATTATTCTCCTCTGTTCACTGAGCAAGTGGTTATTTTTATTTTATTTTTGTGATTTTTCTACACAAAGTTATGAATTTTCTAAGTTAAGGGTATTTAAATAAATAGGAAAAAAACCCTATTTATCTATTTAAACAGCGTCTGCTGACTAGATACTAGGCAGCTTCGAAGGCATGCGTGGCGCACTCTGGTTGGACGCCGCCGTCCACGTAGCGGCTGACTCGGCCCACAGTTTTTGTCCCGAAGCGTTGACCGGCTCGATCTCCTCCATTCATTTGATACACGCTTGATCGAACGGCTCTCCGTCATCGTCCCCGATGGAATGATCCCATGCCCGTCCACACTAAAAACTTAAGATCTCAGCCATAGACTCAACCAAATCACTTCGAGTTTGATCCTATGGACTCGTCTAAGTGAGACGAACACATCCATACTGCTAAGGTACCATGAAATCAAGCTTAAGTCAACCAAATCACTTCGGGTTTGATCCTATGGACTCATCTAAGTGAGACGAACATATCCATACGCAACCAAATCACTTCGGGTTTGATCCTATGGACTCGTCTAAGTGAGACAAACACATCCATACAAACCAAATCACTTTGGGTTTGATCCTATGGACTCGTCTAAGTGAGACGAACACATCTATACGATTAATGAATCACTTCGGGTTTGATCCTATGGACTCGTCTAAGTGAGATGAACATATCTAAATGGTTAAGAGGATCACTTCGGGTTTGATCCTATGGACTCGTCTAAGTGAGACGAACATATCTATACGGTTAATCACTTCGGGTTTGATCCTATGGACTCGTCTAAGTGAGACGAACACATCCATACGGTTAAGGTGCCATGAAATCAAGCTTAAGTAAATGGAGGATCAAAACAAGCTCGGAAGGAGGAGACCTTAAGATCTCGGCCTAGACTCAACCAAATCACTTTGGGTTTGATCCTATGGACTCGACTTAGTGAGACGAACACATCCATATGGTCTAAGGTACCATGAAACCAAGCTTAAGTAAATGGAGAATCAAAATAAGCTCGGGAGGAGGAGGTTAAGGTGCCATGAAATCAAGCTTAAGTAAATGGAGGATCAAAACAAGCTCGGGAGGAGGAGGAGATTTATACCTTTGCTCTGAGAAGGGAAGCTTTGGTCAGAGATGCTCGACACGTTCGTCAGGGTCCAAGAAGGCTAGGGGGATTAAGTCCCTGGTCTTGGTGTGAAGTCTAGGTGTGAATTCGACCAAGCTCGTTTTCAGGTGTTGGTTTAGAGCTATGGTAGAGGCTCTGTGGAAGGGGAATTTGATGGGGTCTAGCTTCTTTCACTGTTATGAAGGTGTGGGCACAAGCAATTGGAGTTTGGTGGAGTGTGGAGGTGTAGTGGGCTATGTCCTGGTTTCCGGCAAGGTTTCAAGCCCAAAATTGAGCTCCGACAAAGGGAATGGGTGAGGAAAAATGGTTGGGATGCACTGAAGGGATCTTAGGGAAGCTCTGTGTGAAGTTTGGAGAGGCCTCTCTGAGAAATTTTTAGCACTTAGATCAATGGCCATGGAGGTGGCCTTTTATAAAAATGGGGTTATGGTGGCTGTCTTGGCCAATTAGGAGGTGTAATGTGGTGCTTAGGTGGAGGGCAAAGGAGCTCCATAGTTTGATTTGGATGAGCTAGCCTCTAGGTTTGATTTGGGTGAGATGCCATGGGGGTGGATCTCGGTTTTGGGCTTTTCCGGCCACTAGGCGGGCCGACCGGCCAGGAGGAGGTGGTTAGGAGCTCAGGGAACCCAGAGGAATCCATCACAGCAATTTAATGCAAATGTGCTTGGATTTGGCAAAGATATCTTAAGCATGTGCATTTTTGGAAATAAGATCCCTTAATTTGGGGGACCTTTGGTCCATGGCTTGATTTAGGTGGTTTCATGGTGTTTGGACTGGTCACTAGGTCCAACTAATGGCTGTGGTGGAGTTAATTTGGTGGCTTTAAGGTGGTTAGGTCACATTTAGTGCATGGGTCCAAGTGGGTGCAAATGACCAAAACTTGGGTTTGGGCTAGGTTAGCCATGTCAATTGGCTCAATTGATTGTTGCATTTGGTGTAGATGATCACAAGGAACAGCTTTGGTGAAGAATGGAAATGGTTTTGAGCCCAATCGAAAGGTCAATTCTGGTGTAGATGATCATAAGGAACAACTTTGGTAAAGAATGGAAGTGGTTTTGAGCTCAATTGAAGGGTCAATTTGAGGGAATTTTGAACTTTAATCAATTTGGTCATGTTGGGCTAGGCTTGGGTCTAGCTTGGGTTAGCCATGGTTGGGTCTAGCTTGGGTTAGCCTTAAGCTTTGAACTTTAATCAATTTGGTCATGTTGGGCTAGGCTTGGGTCTAGCTTGGGTTAGCCTTGGACTAAGGAACAACTTTGGTGGAGGATGGAAGTGGTTTTGAGTCCAATTGGGGGGTCAATTTGAAACTTTGGTGAAGGATGGAAATGGTTTTGAGTTCAATTGAAAGGTCAATTTTAGGGAATTTTGAACTTTAATCAATTTGGTCATGTTGGGCTAGGCTTGGGTCTAGCTTGGGTTAGGTCATGTTGGGCTAGGCTTGGGGCTAGCTTGGGTTAGCCTTGAGCTAAGTCCAAATTGATTATTATAAATGGTCAATAGGGACCTCATGAAGAGTTTTGAACATGAATTGGATGACAATTTGGAGGTTAAGGCAATCAATTGGGTGAAATTTGAGAGTTTTCAACATGAATTGGATGCCAATTTGGAGGTTAAAGCAATCCAATAGGGACCTCATGAAGAGTTTTCAACATGAATTGGATGCCAATTTGGAGGTTAAGGCAAACAGTCTAGGCTTGGGTCTAGCTTGGGTTAGCCTTGGGCTAAGTACAAATTGATTATTGTAAATAGTTGGGACCTCATGAAGAGTTTTCAACATGAATTGGATGCCAATTTGGAGGTTAAGGCAATCAATTAGGTGAAATTTAGGGTCTAGCATGGGTTAGCCTTGGGCTAAGTCCAAATTGATTGTTTTAAATGGTCAATATGGGCCTCATGAAGAGTTTTCAACATGAATTGGATGCCAATTTGGAGGTTAAGGCAATCAATTGGGCAAAATTTGGGGTCTAGCTTGGGTTAGCCTTGGGCTAAGTCCAAATTGATTATTGTAAATGGTCAATAGGGAATTAGAGTTTCCAACATGAATTGGATGCCAATTTGGAGGTTAAGGCAATCAATTGGGTGAAATTTTGGGGCTTAGCCAATTTGGGGCTAAATTTGGGAATTTTGGATTTAGGCCAAAATCAAATGGGTTTCAAACTTTAACAAGGTCAATTGATGGTTTTTTTGGATGTATGGGAATGTCATAAAGATTTTGCAACATTAATTGGGCCCAATTGACTAGGCTATGAGTTCAATTGGGTGAGATTAAGTCATATGGTCAAAATTGGAACTTTGACCCAAATCAAAATTGGGCTCAACTCATGACAATTGAAGCTTGGATTTGGTTTAGTTTGGTCACATCAAAAGTGAATTTGAGTTTAGGATTGAAATTGGCCTCAATTGTGATCCCATTTGAGATGGATTTGGGAAAATTTGGGTCTTTAAAGGGCAATTTGGGGATTTTGGTTAAATATGGTCAAATTGGCCAAATTGGGCCATGTGGTAGTTGAAAGAAATGAAATTGGGAATATTTGGGATTTGTTAGGATATTATGGGAATTTTTGGAACTTAGGGATTTTGGGCCAAAGAGGGGTATTTTGGTAATTAGGGGGTGTTTTGGGGGTAAAAGGCCAAGATGGGTATTTTGGTAGAGTTGAGGTACCAATCATCACCAATAAGCCATGGACCAAAGGAAAAACTTTTTGGGTCTTCTACATAGTGGTCTTAGCCAAACCATAGCCCTAGGGCTAGTAGGTTTAGGGTCCATCTACATGAGTATCCTCTACATAGTGGTCTTAGCCAAACATAGCCCTAGGGCTAGTAGGTTTAGGGGACCATCTACATGAGTATCCCAAAAGATCAAGGGAACTAGGCTAGAAGGGGCTAGTAGGTTTAGGGGACCATCTTTATGAGTATCCCAAAAGATCAAGGGATCTAGGCTAAAGCCATGGAACAAAGGAAACCCCATTTTAGGTCCTCTACATAGTGGTCTTAGCCAAACCATAGCCCTGGGCTAGTAGGTTTAGGGGACCATCTACATGAGTATCCCAAAAGGTCAAGGGATCTAGACTATAAGTTTGAGTTCAGGGTTGTCAGTGAATGTAGGTGTAGATGAGTGTAGTGAATGCCTTAGCTCTATAACAAGACCCAGGGTCAACCCTAAGGTTCAGCAATCCTAAGGTTGACTCATCTTGAGTTTTGCCCATAGTGAACCCACCTACTAAGTATTTAGAGGTTGAGAACAATATGTGGAACTCCAAGTTGAGTAAAGAAGAGGGTAGAATTTCTAATGGTGAGGGTTGTAAGTCTAGTTTTCTAGAAATAGTCAACAGGAAAAGTCCTATGGCTAGACCCTAGGCTATTAAAGAGGAGAAACTAAACCTCAACCAAAATTGAGGTCAACACATCACCAATAAGCCCTGAACCAATGGAAACCCCATTTTGGGTCCTCTACATAGTGGTCCTAGCCAAACCACAGCCCTAGGGCTAGTATGTTTAGGGGACCATCTACATGAGTATCCCGAAAGATCAAGGGATCTAGGCTAGAAATTTGAGTTTAGGGTTGTGAGTGAATGTGGGTGTATATGAGTGTAGTGAGTAACCTAGTTTCAGACCAACACCCAGAGTCAACCCTAAGGTCCAGCAGTCCTAAGGTTTACTCATCTTAAGTTTCCCCCATAGTGACCCCACCTACTAAGTACTTAGAGGTTGAGACCAACATGTGGAACTTCAAGTTGAGTAGAGAAGAGTTTGGAATTTCTAGTGGTGAGGGTTATAGATATGGTTTTCTAAGAATAGTCAATAGGAAAAGTCCTATGGCTAAACCATAAGCTACTACAAAGGAAAACTAAACCTAAACCAAAATTGAGGTCAACAAATGGACCCCCAATAGGTGGGGTGTACTGGGAAAGCACACCGCGCGTATTGGCGTTGATCGACAAGATCGACAAAAACCAATACAAATTCCTAAGTCAACAGACCCGAATGTATGTGTAGAGTTGTGTTTGTGATTTGTTTCTGCTGGGGATTTAGTAGGTGATCGTCTGGCTGAAATCAAGGAGTAAGGACTCTCGCTGGGGATCGGAGAGTGGATTTTGAGTTATGAAATTTCAAAAATTTCAAAAGGATGGGAGTCAAAATGTAAGTGTTGACCCCGAGGTGAGAATTGAAATTCAGATATCAACTCAAAGAGAGAGAGAGAGAGAGAGTCGGAGTGTAAGGACCTATTTTGAAGGTGATGAATCAGAAATGTAGGAATGATCCGGAAGTGAGAATTGAAATGTAGGTCAATTCTCAAAAAAGAATGTCGAAATGTAAGGACTGACCTCGAATGAAATGAATCAGAAATGTAGGATTGATTCGGGAATGAGAATTGAAATGTAAGTATCAATTCAAAGATGAGAGAATCGAAATGTAAGTATCAATTCAAAGATGGGAGAATTGAAATGTAAGTATCAATTCAAAAATGTGAGAATTGAAATGTAGGTGTCAATTCGAAGATGTGAGAATTAAAATGTAAGTATCAATTTAAAGATGTGAGAATTGAAATCTAAGTATCAATTCAAAGATGTGAGAATTGAAATGTAGGTATCAATTCAAAGATATGAGAATTGAAATGTAAGTATCAATTCAAAGATGTGAGTATTGAAATGTAAGTATCAATTTTAAAATATGAGAATTGAAATGTAGGTGTCAATTCGAAGAAGTGAGAATTGAAATGTAGGTTTGAATTCCGAGATGTGAGAATCGAAATATAGGTATCAATTCAGAGATGTGAGAATCGAAATGTAGGTATCAATTCAGAGATGTGAGAATGGAAATGTAGGTATCAATTCAAAGATGTGAGAATTGAAATGTAAGTATCAATTCAAAAATGTAAGAATTGAAATGTAAGTATCAATTCAAATATGTGAGAATTGAAATGTACGTATCAATTCAAATATGTGAGAATTGAAATGTAGGTATCAATTCAAAGATGTGAGAATTGAAATGTAAGTATCAATTCAAAGATGTGAGAATCAGGATTTATGTACTGATTTGAAGATGCGATATGAAATTTACAAATATCTTGTGATGTTGAATTTGCAGTAGTGTGTTATGTGAAATGTTGATTTTGAAGAGATTTGTAGAGCTTTGTGGAGTTATGTGCAGAATGTGAAATTCTGCGAGGATGTGCAGAGAGTTAGTATAGATAACGATGGCTGTGCTGCGCGCACAAAGAGTAGGACATTCTGAAAACGAAAGAATCCACTCAACATGTTTGTTTTATTTTCTTGTTGTTTTTATCACAATTGATTTTTCAAAAATACATTTTTAAAGTTTTAATTTTAATTGGTTGATTTTTAAAAGAAATTTGTTTTGTTATTCACTTATTTATGATTATCTTTCATTTGTGTTTTGTTACGTTGTCGAAGATTTGTTGTTTCGTTGTTTGTTCATTGGAATTCTGAACCATCGCATGGTTCGCGACTTTCATCCATCGCACAAAAAGGCAATTGACAAAAAAGCACAACTTGAGAGAAATTTCCATTAATCTGCTTTAATAAATATGTTACAGATCAAAATATAGGATAATGCCTCAAAAAGGTACATCATGTAATACATGCTGAAATATATTGAGAGTCATCTCATGTTATGAGTACATCATAGACTGATTACATCAGATACATGTCATGCTGTTAAAAGAAAGCAAGTGAACCCTCTGTGCCTGGTATGTTGAGCTCCTGATCAAGTAGACCTTCTAAGTCATGCTCCAGGATAAGAGTTTCCTTCGCATGTACTTAGAGGTACAACCTTCTTATAGCTCGTAATGAAATAGCTCCTCCAATCCCGGGTCCCGCTGGAATCCTTATGGTATTTTACTGTCATCCATTCTGCGGAAGGTTACAGACACCCTGCGTTGTCGTACTTCTGGAATGCAGTGCTTTGCAATGTCTGCACCGTTTCCCTTTAGAACAAGTACTGAACCAACTGGAAGAGGAATCTCCACAGCTCCTCTAAAGTTGCCAGGGCCGACTATATCGATTTTTTTTCCAAACAGAATATTGCTCTTACTCATGAATGAGATCGTAAAGAAAGGCCTCACAAAATCATGATGGTCAATGTGTGGGGGAATGCATTCACCTTCTTCAAAAATGTTGATGATACAACTGTTGGGAATGCAAGTAGTAGGTAGAATATTCCACTTAACCATTCTCTTGATCATCCATTTTATCATTAGTGGTAACGGATCCACTTGGTCGTACCTGAGGATCCCAGGCAAATTTTCCTGTATGTCGTTCGTAAAATTGTAGCAACAGCCGCATTGGATGGTGATTCTTCCCTTTCCTCGCATTCATTCTTCGGCTCGGAATATGTTCTCTCCATGAGAAGGCCCGCTCGACCTCTATCTCTTAAATCGAAGATGCAGTCTAGAATGTTTCTTCCATCAGTTTCAGAGAAAACCCTGGTATATAGCTCCAGGCCCTCGAATATATTGATAAACTTTCCCGAACCTCTTCATACATCTCGAATTCTATTTTGTTTACTTTGCTTATTTTTTAGTATTCTACCATACCGGGGTTGGTAGCTGCCTGAGGCGTTTCTTACTCCAGGCCTCGGCGGGAAGCCAAACTGGTGTTGGTCGATCTGGAATATGAGATTCGGCCTCAAGTAGGATGTATGATCTTGGGCTCCATGGTGCGCGCTGATCCGTCTCCAGTGGGACATACAGTTCATTTGCCACGAAATCTGGTGTCTGAGACTCGTTGATGCTTGAAGTGTATTCTTCTAAGGTAGTAAAACGCTATAGATGTAAAACGTTGCAGTCCAGGCATTCTACAAATGCGCCCGTGACTGATGTCCCGATTGTTACCTCAATGTTGCATGTTGGGCAACCTCTGCACATGATATCTGGGACCGAGGGCACATCTGATCCCGTTACAGATCCCGACTCTTCATCTGTAGTGGGCCGGCTGGCAGAAGTTTTTCTCAGTTATGGATCGTAAATATGTCCCTCAGTAATGGGGGTAAGAAAACTGCTCACGTCTCTCTGGCGTTTGCGCTCTTGTTGCAGAAAGGATCTCTATTTCTTTCGGCTTACATTTCTGCATTGCGTCCTGCGAAGTGGAGTATTTGGTAGTTGTTCACTATGGGCGGCTATTAGGCCCCTTGCTTGAGTATCTGTCATGGAGAGCAGACGACTGGGCCCCTCCATCGGATCTTGTTCCGCTATCACATTTTTGCCTTTGCGTGACACATTGTCTTAAGTGGTCACCCCCAACAGTGAAGGAAGTCCCTCCTTGTCTTTAATGCTGACTACGTCCATCAAAGGACCCTCGTAGTCCATATCAATCTGGTTGAAATCCATGTTTAAATCTATGACACCTCCTTGCGGCGTCATCTCTTTATTCAGTGCGAGGTTCGAGCCGTCTTGGAAGGCAAAGATCAGCCTCTGTTCTGACATTTTTCTGCAGACGACAGAAAGAAACGTCAGTGGGCCGAAGCTTGGCATGAACAAGAACAAAGCAGAGTATTCATTAAAGTAAATTTTAGTTTGTTTTGTTGAAAATGATTACTCATTTTATGTGTGAGTTTCGTTTAATTTAATAGAATATTTAAATTCAAAAGTAGAAAAGAGAATGTGTGAAGTTCAAAAAAAATCTTCTCAAAATTTTCATTATATTGAGGTTAATTACAAAATTTGGACCCGGTCATAGACATATGGCCATATAGATAACCCTAAAACAATCAAAGTTTCAAAGTTTCAAAGCAAGTAGAGGCAAGCGGAGGCATTAAGCAGCATCAAGTTGTGTAATAGGTTTTTAGGTATCGTTCATTTATCGGTAACATGGGTCTTTCACCCCGGAAGTCCAATAACTAGTAGGCTCCTCCTATATAAACCTTCTCAACTAACACAATTCTCGAACTTCCCACCTATTTTGCGATGAGCAAGAATAGGTCTTTTTAGCACAAGTACAAGGTCACCAACTTTGAATCTCATTGGGCAGACCAATTTGTCATGGTCTTGTACCATCTTTTCCTGGTAGAGCTCCAATTGTTGTTGTGCTTCCAATCATTTTCCCTCGAGACTTTTCAGTTCTTCAAGTCTGAGTTTTGCGCTTTCTTTCGTTGTGAGTTGGTTGGCAACATCAACTCTGAGAGATGGTGTCTGGATTTCTAGCGGTAGCACGACCTCGGTCCCGTACACGAGCATATAAGGTGTACACTGAGTAGGAGTTCTG
Organism: Phalaenopsis hybrid cultivar; assembly: GCA_002079205.1. Lineage (NCBI taxonomy): Eukaryota > Viridiplantae > Streptophyta > Magnoliopsida > Asparagales > Orchidaceae > Phalaenopsis > Phalaenopsis hybrid cultivar. The sequence continues at coordinate 318,619 of JXCR01142814.1, read as the reverse complement.
AAAGTCATCTGGTAGGCCCACAAGGCTTCTAACAGTTTATTATGTCAATCCCTTTTATTTTCATCCAGTTTTTTCTTCAAAATCTGTACCAGTGTCTTGTTGAAAGCTTCAGCCAGACAATTTGCTCTGGGATAGTAAATTGTAGAGTATCTCCATTATATCCCATGTCTTCTGACAAAATTATTGATCTTTGTACTTTTAAAAGTTGTCCCATTGTCAGAGATTATTCTTCACGGTACTCCAAAACGGTAGACGATTTGGCCTTTGAAAAATTAAAGGACGTGCTGTGTCGTAACCTCACGTAACGGTATTGCCTCTGGCCATTTGGAGAAGTAATCTGTAGCGGCAAGTATAAACCTGTGTCCTTTAGAAGATGGAAGGGTCTATCGGACCTATTATGTCTGTGTCCCAACACTCGAATGGCCACGAGGCAACAGTTGGGTGTAGCACATTCGAAGGCTGGTGTAAGACCACCCCATGCACTTGGCATTTGTGACATCTTCTGGCTGTATCCATGCAATCAAACATCATTGCTGGCCAATAATATCCGAGTCTTTTAATCTTCATTTTCATATTTGGTCTCGACTGGTGAGGCGCCACACAATCCGGCATGTACTTCTTTGACAATATTTTGTGCCTCGGCTCTGCTCAAACATCGTAGCCACATCTGGTCGAATGATCTTCTGTAGAAAATATTTCCCACCAGAGCGTAAGACATGGCCCTTATTGTGATGTGGTGCACCTCAGACTTGTCCTCTGACAGCTTCCCAGAATGCAAATATTTTGTTAATGGCTTGCGCCAATCTTTGTTGATGTCTGCAACTGTACTTATTTTTTCTTCTATTCCAAGTTTGTGTAGAGTTTTGAAGTTGTTTCGAGACAAGGCTTGTCTTCCTTGCACCGTGACTTCGATGGAATCCTCCGAGGGACACGCCATTTCCTTAGCGAGTTTTACTAGAGCGTCGGTATGGGCATTATCTCCCCGAGGAATCCGGTAAAAATTCACCTCAGGAATCTGCTCCAGGAGCTTCACCATGTACTGATGGTATTCTGCTAATCTTGGTTTCAGAATTCTGTATTGTCTGACGACTTGCTGGATGACAAGTTGAGAGTCACCATAAATGACAACGATTATTATATCCATTGAAATTGCCAACTCAATCCGGTGATAAAGCTTCATATTCTGCTTCATTGTTGGTGCACGGCTCTGTCAGGTAGTATAAGAACCTCAATAAACTCTTATCTGCCGTAATAAAGATCAAAATGATCCCTACCTTGCCTGGTATAACTGTGCCTGATCACTTATCTTTCCTGGCTGACGAAGCACCATCGAAGTACATTTCCCAGCACTGCACACTAAAAAATTCCATTTGTAGTATTTGCTTGTCTGGTAACTCATCGTTGAGAGAGGACCCAGCTGGCAGTGGGTGTGCAGCTAGAAAGTCTGCTAAAATCTGTCCCTTGATAGCACGGAGGGGCACAAAAGTTATATCAAATTACAATAAGATCATTGACCATCTCGCTAAACGTCCAGAGAGTGTTGGTCAGGTCAACAAATATTGTAATGGATTAACTTTCAAAATCAGGGTAATCTTATGAGAGAGCATGTAATTTCTAAGCTTTTGGGAGGCGAAAATTAATGCCATACAATGCTTCTCAATAGGTGGATACCTTATCTCCATCGGTATTAGATGACGACTCAAGTAGTAGAGTGCATTTTCTTTGCCCTCCTCATTGATTTGGGCTAGGAGGGCACCAAGAGAGTCATCTAAAGCCGCGGTATAAAGTATCAATGGTTTCCCTGGGATAGGGGCTGCCAAAACAGCTTGTGTCATTAAAAATTTTTTAACGTCCACAAAGGCCCGCTGGCATTTTTCTTCCAAAATAAATTTGGTGTCCTTTTTATTTAATACCGAGAAAGGCTAACACCTACCTGAGAGATTATAAATAAAGCGTCTCAGATATGCCAACTTCCCCCAGAAGAAACGTAGCTGCTTCAAGGTTTTAAGGGGAGGCATTTCCAAGATAGCTTTAATCTTATCCGGGTCGATCTCGATTCCCCGATGATGGACAACGAAGCCTAGAAATTTCCCGGAGGTGACGCCAAAGGCGCACTTTAAGGGATTCAGTTTAAGGTCATATCATCGTAATTGTTCAAACACAATCCTCAAATCATAAAAATGGTCTATTTTCTATTTTCGTTTGATCACCAAATTATCCACGTAGCATTCTACTTCATTGTAAATGAGGGCATAAAAAATCTTCGTCATTGCACGCTGATATGTTGCTCCAGCGTTCTTAAGGCCGAACGACATCACTGTGTAGCAGAAGATTCCAATCGATGTTCTGAAAGCTGTAAGTGCTGCGTCCTCGGGAGCCATCTTGATTTGGTTATACCCCAACAATCCGTCCATGAAGGAGAAAATTTCATGTGTCGAAGCGATATCCACCATCATTTCTGGTATAGGTAGTGGAAACTCGTCTTTTGGACATGCCTTGTTCAAATCTCTGAAGTCGACACAAACACGAATTTGTCCATTTTTCTTTTTAACAGGTACAATATTGGCTAACCACATGGGGTACTGCTCCTCTTTAACAAAGTTGGCATTTATCAACTTCTTCACCTCGGCGATGACTTGTTATTCTATTTCAAGGCCCATTCTCCTAGAGGCTTATTTTACTGGGGTTACATTCTTGTCCACCCAAAGTTTATGGACTGCAACCTCTGCTGATAGTCCTGGCATTTCGTCATAGTTCCATGCGAAGCAATCTTTGAATTCTGCTAATAGTTTGAACAATTCTGTAGATTCTTCGTCATCAAGTAGAGAACTTATAAATGTAGGTCGGAGTCGTTCTTCAGTCCTGAGCTTAATCTCTTTCAATTCATGGACAGTGGATTTAATTTCTTCCTCAAATTATGGGGGAGCATCTTCTATTGGTTGATAAGTAGAGTCATCATCTATATCGAGACAATCATCTTCTGACTCATTAGTAACAACCATGCAAAATTCAGAATCATCGACTGGTCTAACTGTACCGAATCCGAGACCTTCTTTTGAATTGGGAGTTCGACTTTTAGCATTCCATAATTTTTCAAAATGTTGAAAATTATCTTTTGGCATTTTTTTTTGGTAAATGTCCAAGTTGAATTAACTTTTGAACACAAGGCGAGAAGTAACAAAAAGGTAATTCCATTAATTCATTAGAATCCACATCCAAATTTACATGTTTTTCAAGCTCAGTAGAGGTAGAAGCATGGTAAAATTTCATCGACTTTACCCAACACTATGGACTTCCTTGACCTCTAAACTCTCAACCTTTTGAGGGAGAATCGGAGTGAGGATCATAACAACACTACAGACTTCCTTGACCTCTAAACTCTCGACCTTTTGAGGGAGAATCGGAGTGAGGGTAATAATAATGGTTTATCCAATCATACATTGTTTCATATTCATTCCTCTTTGTAACTTCTGGGATAACTAGTACTGAGGTTTCTTCTACTTTGTCATCATTACATCATCTTCAGAACTGTCTTCATCACCAATGATGATAGTTGGCCTAGTCCATTCAACATTTAAATTGATCTTTCCTTGTCCGCGTCCCCGGCCTTGACATCGGGTCCGTGAACTATAAGAACCTCCACCAACTCGTTGTAAGGGAGTGGTAGAAGGTTGTTGAAGCGGAGCTGTATGGCCTTCTTTTTATGATCCTTCTGAATCTTTATCTTTGTTTGTAAAAATTTTACGCGAGAAGATAGTCTTCTTTGGAGGCGCGTAGTAGGCAACATCTTCAGGGATACCAACTTCATGCACTGAAAATGGTTGTAGGTCTCCCTTGATGCAATTTTATTGACCATCTTTGCGGTAGTTGATGCACTGCTGAAGAGATGATGGAACCATATTGTGCTCATGAATCCATGATCGACCCAATAGAGAGTTAAAAGAGGTCTCGGCATCGATGATATGAAATTTAACGGTTGTTACGAGTTCTCCGACCTTCATAAGTAATGAAATTGATCCAAGAGCTCTTTCTCCCTTTTGGTTGAATCCTCTTAACATCATCTTATCGGGGATGAGCTCCTGAACGTTGATGTCCAAATATGCTAACGTCTTTAGTCTCATCAAGTTAAGAGATGCTCCAGGATCCACTAAAACTCTGGATAACACAAATCTCCCATTGTTGACGGAGATTTAGAGCGGACGGTTGTGGTCGGCAGTACCGAGCTGCAAGTCTTCATCCATAAAGGTTACCTCTGACTGCTCTCTCAACAAACAAACTTCATCTGAGGATGTGCTAGCTAACTGAGCTAAGCAAATTTCTGGATCAAGCAAAGCTGTAACCAGAGATTTTCTCATCTCCTTTGACAGGATCAGAACGTCGTAGATGCTTAGTCGGGCAGGCAACCTCCTAAGATGAGCTAGCACGTTGTAGTCTACTTTGTACTGTGAAGGTGTGGGTGAAGTTAATTTGTGTTTGATAGACTGTGGAGGTGTATTGGGTTCTGTCCTGGTTTTCGGCAAGGTTCCAAGCTCAAAATTGAGCTCCGGCAATGGGAATGGGTGAGGGGAATGGTTGGAATGCACTGAGGGGATCTTAGGGAAGCTCTGTGTGAAGTTTAGAGAGGCCTCTTATGGTTGGAATGCACTGAAGGGATCTTAGGGAAGCTCTGTGTGAAGTTTGGAGAGGCCTCTCAAAGAAAATTGTAGCATACCTACCATGGCCTGGGAGGTGAGTTTTTATAAAAATGGCCATGGGTGGCTCTCAAATAAGTTTGTGTGCATGTGCTTAGGTGGAGGGCAGAGGAGCTCTTCAATTTGATTTGGATGAGCTGGCCTCTAGGTTTAATTTGGGTGAGGTTCCATGGGAGTGGCTCTCAGTTTTGGATTTTTTTGGCCACTAGGCTGGCCGGCCGGCCAGCGGGAGGTAGCTAGGAGCTCAGGGAACCCAGAGGAATTCATCACAACAATTTAATGCAAATGTGCTTTGATTTGGCAAAGATATCTTCAGCACATGCATTTTTTGAAATAATATCCCTTAATTTGGGGGACCTTTGGTCCATGGAGATATCTTAAGCATGTGCATTTTTGGAAATAAGATCCCTTAATTTGGGGGACCTTTGGCCCATGGCTTGATTAAGCATGTGCATTTTTGGAAATAAGATCCCTTAATTTGGGGAACCTTTGGTTCATGGCTTGATTTAGGTGATAGGTGTTTAGAATGGTCGCTAAGTGCAACTAATGGCTGTGGTGGAGTTAATTTGGTGGCTTTAGGGTGGTTAGGTCACATTTAGTGCACGGTCCAAGTGGGTGCAAATGAACAAAACTTGGGTTTGGGCTAGGTTAGCCATGTCAATTGGCCCAAATAATTGTTAGATTTGGTGTAGATGATCATAAGGAACAACTTTGGTGAAGGATGGAAGTGGTTTTGAGTTCAATTGAAGGGTCAATTTGAGGGAATTTTGAACTTTAATCAATTTGGTCATGTTGGGCTAGGCTTGGGTCTAGCTTGGGTTAGGCTTTGGCTAAATCCAAATTGATTATTATAAATGGTCAATAGAGACCTCGTGAAGAGTTTGCATGAATTGGATGCAATTTGGAGGTTAAGGCAATCAATTGGGTGGAATTTGGGGACTTAGCCAATTTGGGGCTAAATTTGGGAATTTTGGGTTTTAGCCAAAATCAAATGGATTTGAGACTTCACGAAGGTCAATTGATGGTTGATTTTGAAGTATAGGAATATTATAAAGATTTGTAAATTTTAATTAGCTAATTGACTAGACTGTGGTTTCAATTTGGTGAGATTAGGTCATATGGTCAAAATTGGGGTTTTGACCCAAATCAAAATTGGGTTCAAATCATGGACCAATTGAGCTTGGATTTGGCTTAATTTGATCATATCAAATGCGAATTTGAGTTTAGGATTGGAATTGAAGTCAATTGAGAATAAATTGATGGACATTTGAATTATATTTGGGAATTTGGGCCCTTAAAGGCAAATTTGGGGGTTTTGGTTAAAGATGGTCAAATTGGCCAAATTGAGTCATGTGATAGTTGAGAGAAATGAAATTGGGAATATTTAGGATTTATTGGGTTTTTTTGAGAATTTTTGGAATTTTTAAGTTGAGAAAAATGAAATTGGGAATATTTAAGTTTTATTGGGATTTTATGGGAATTTTTCGAGTGAGCTATGGAGGGGTATTTTGGTAATATGGGGGTGTTTTAGGGGTAAAAGGCCAAGATGGGCATTTTGGTAGAGTTGAGGTACCAATCATCAGCAATAAGCCGTTAACCAATGGAAACCCCATTATGGGTCCTCTACATAGTGGTCCCAGCCAAACTACAGCCCTAGGGCTAGTAAGTTCAGGGGACCATCTACATGAGCATCCCAAAAGATCAATGGATCTATGCTAGAAATTTGAGTTTAGGGTTGTGAGTGAATGTGGGTGTATATGAGTGTAGTGAGTACCTCAGTTTCAGACCAACACTCAGGGTCAACCCTAATGTCCAGCAGTCCTAAGGTTGACTCATCTTAAGTTTCGCCCCATAGTGACCCCACCTACTAAGTACTTAGAGGTTGAGACCAACATGTGGAACTTCAAGTGGAGTAGAGAAGAGTTTGGAATTTCTAGTGGTGAGGGTTCTAGATATAGTTTTCTAAGAATAGTCAATAGGAAAAGTCCTATGGCTAGACCCTAAGCTACTAAAAAGGAAAACTAAACCTCAACAAAAATTAAGGTCAACAACGTTTCACAAAATTTTTTAAAAATTCAATTTGTTAGATTGACAAGTAAATTAAGAGCGGAGTTGAAAAAACCATCATAATTTATAATTAAAACTTCTTTTAGCATGCATCCCAATATCCTAAACATGAATCCTACTCATTGCAAAAGAAAAGTAAAATGAAAATAACGGCATAATCTTCTTATGCCACTTATTCCAAAAAAAAAAAGGGAAAGAGAAACACATCGCAAAGCCCAAAGAAAACACAACGAAAAACTTCATTAAATCAAAGCAATTCCACTTGATAAGTGTTTACAAAATTATAAGATAATAAAGAATTCACTACTTAGTTTTTTTCCCGTTGAAAGCAAGATAAAAATCTCTCCCACAAAGTCTGTCGCTGATCCATGCAATGCTAGAAAATTCCCTTACATATTCTCTCAAAATCCCCTCACCAATCTCCCCAAAAGGGTAGAATTCTACATTTCTATTCCTTTTCTAAAATCTCTAAATATTCTCCAAATTTTCTCACTCACACACACCACACACACACCCCAAAATTTTTTTTTTCTGAGATAAAATCACTCTATTATAGTGTAGGGACGGATTCCCAAGAGATGCCTTAAGCAGCCCTTCAAAAAGCATCCAAATACATTGAATCTTCTAAAAATTTTCCCAACACTGCTTCAAAATTGTCTCGGGTGTTGCAGGCACCGTTTTGGGTGCTGTCAGCATTGTTTTGGCCTCATTTTTTGCTCTCTGGTGCTGCCGACGCTTGCTCTGGCGCTGTCGGTGCCCACCCTGCGTAGCTCCGCCATTTTGCTTCGTTTGATTCCGTTTTAGCTCCATTTTGCCTCGTTTCAGTTGCATTGCATTCCTAACAGATAAACATACAAAATAACCATTAAAATAACTTTTTTTAAAGTGTAACTTCATTTAAAAATTTGTGAGAAGTCTAAATTAGATTAAGCATAGAAAGACATATCAAAATTTGTCAGGACAAAATTTTCTTTCTTGCTTTTTTTGTTCCAAATTGCATCGTTTTTTCTTATTATTCTCCAAAACTCCATTTTATATACTTGAAACCAAAAATATACAAAATACCTTCTTTTTAAGTTCAATATTATTGAAAATCACCAAATATAGGCATTAAAAACATATGAAAAATTGAACATTTTTTAGGCGTTTCAAAATCCCCCAAACTTAACTGTTACTTGTCATCAAGTAACCCTATTACTACATAAAAATATGACTTAGGAAAGAGATTAACTTATAAACTTCTATACTTTAGTTTAATAAATAAAATAGTAAAATTTAAGAAAAACTTTTAATAAGTTAGATTCAAACTCTAATTCTAAGAATACTTAGCAATCAAATTTAAGATTTGTGAATCTTAATTCATTTCAAGAAGAATTGTAATTTGTCATAATGAAAAGGAACTTCTTGAAAACTTTACTAGTAATGTTACAAACACTCTAATACAAGTTTAGAAAATGTAATAAAGCTTTTTCCTTAAGTTGACTCAAGTGAAGCTAATTTTTTATTAAGCATCTCCTCATGCTTCTCCTCACTCATTTTTCTTTTCTTTTTCTCTTTTTCTATTATTTTTCTTTTTCTCTTTTTTTCTTTTGTTTTTAAAGTTAGGATTACTATATCTGGATAGCCTTTAATAATTTTGAACTTCACTATCCTCTTCTTAAAGTCAAAATTCCTTATTTTTCTTCACTTTATAAATTAATATTAGTTTATGATTTTTCATAAATTTTCATTCTTTCCTTTTTACATGAAACTCTAAAATTCTTAATACTTCAAAAGCACAATTTTATTTACTTTTAAATAGAAAAAAATGATCTTATCCTTTCATACAAATATCTTTTTACTTTTAGAATTAATCTTCATTATTAAAAACTTTTACCTAAATTTACCATAATATTTACAAACATAAATATAGACATTTGAAGTTAAACTCCAATATCCAAGGTCATTTTAAATTAATTATAAAAAAATAGTTAATTGAGGACAAATAAAATTTAGTTAATTGAGGACAACTATCTTATATATATGTTCACAATCAGCNTTTACAAACATAAATATAGACATTTGAAGTTAAACTCCAATATCCAAGGTCATTTTAAATTAATTATAAAAATATAGTTAATTGAGGACAAATAAAATTTAGTTAATTGAGGACAGATATCTTTTATATATGTTCACAATCACTATAGAATGATTGCAGGAGAAAGTAAATCTAGCCTAAAACATGCTTGCAATAATATTAAACTAAAAGAAAGTATATTAACTTTGAAATCTATTTTTCTTCCTACACCCAAATTTGATTTTTAACATGTATAGCATTTAGTGTAGAAAATATAAGTAGGAACAAAAACAGTTTAGAAATTCTATCTACCACAAATGTCTATCAAAAATATTTACAGTTATTTATCAGGATAAAGAACATGTAGTAGAAAGTAAATCTAAGGTAAACATTCCAGAATAAAATTAACTAAACAAAAGTTAAACTAGCGTAGCATGTATGAAAATTTGAATATAAAAATGTTCTTCAAGTCTTATAAAATTGTAACACAAACACAAACAAACAAGCAAGATAAATGAGGTCAATTCTTCCTCCATCTCATCGCATCTTACTAACTTCCAATTTCTAACAGAATCACTACACAAATATATTGGGTACTTATAAATGATTTTATGGATTCTAATCCCAAAGATAGGATTATCCTTGATATATTGGTTCTCGAGCACCAACCCCAGGTATCACCATATCCGCTTTATTAAGCACCTCTAACAGTTATAAGGATATTGTATTATCATCTACATGTTACTCATTAAATAGGTTCGCAAATTCTATCAAATGAAAACAAAGTCAGACAAAGGAAGTAACAAAATTGAAATGGAACTGTCATTGTTAGAATTCATGTTGTCTCCTATAAAACTCAAGTCTNAGCATAGAATGACTGCAGGAGAAAGTAAATCTAGCCTAAAACATGCTTGCAATAATATTAAACTAAGAGAAAGTATATTAAATTTGAAATCTATTTTTCTTCCTACACCCAAATTTTATTTTTAACATGTATAGCATTTAGTGTAGGAAATATAAGTAGGAACAAAAATAGTTTAGAAATTCTATCTACCACTAATGTCTATTAAAAATATCTACAGTTATTTATGAGGATAGAAAACATGTAGTAGAAAGTAAATCTAAAGTAAACATGCCAGAATCAATTTAACTAAACAAAAGTCTAACTAGCGTAACATGTATCAAAATTTGAATATAAAAATGTTCTTCAATTCTTATAAAATTGTAACACAAACACAAACGAACAAGCAAGATAAATGAGGTCATTTCTTCCTCCATCTCATCACATCTTACTAACTTCCAATTTCTAACAGAATCACTACACAAATATATTGGGTACTTATAAATGATTTTATGGATTCTAATCCCAAAGATAGGATTATCCCTGTTATATTGGTTCTCGAGCACCAACCCCAGGTATCACCATATCCCCTTAATTAAGCACCTCTAACAGTTGAAAGGATAGTGTATTATCATCCACATGTTGCTCATTAAAGAGGTTCGCGAATTCTATCAAATGAAAACAAAGTCAGACAAAGGAAGTAACAAAAATTAAATGGAACTGTCGTTGTTAGAATTCATGATGTCTCCTATAAAACTCAAGTCTGGGTGAGACCTGAGTTGTAGTGGACTCGTCAATTCAACTACTACAAAAGAACATACAAGTCTAAGCATAAAAAGAGGTTAAGCAATCACCTCCCTCATGACACACAAAAAGCAAATTAACTCACTAACAATTCAAACATATACCAATGATCAATCAAACTGATCAATTCACACTAAAGAAAACACAACACAACACTAACAATAAAAACTCTCAAGCACACTAAATCAAAATACATTGATAACTATGGGTTGCCTCCCATAAAGCACTTGGTTTAACGTCGCTAGCCCGACAAATGATTTTACTTAGATCAAAATTCCAATTAAGTATTCCTTGATCAATCACCCAATCTTTTCCAGATTCAGAGATTCTTACAAAGTCCTCAAATTAAAATTTTTCTTTCAGCTCTTCCTTTTAGATTGACTCATATTCTTGTTCCTCATATTTCCTTCAAGATCTAATATTCTTCTAGTAATTTTCTCCATTTTCATATTAATATCATCCTAAAAATTTATAACAAATGGATCTTTATATGATACTTCATGATCTCCCAAATTTTGGATCGGATTCTATTAGGATAATTTAGATTTTGAATCAAAATCAGATTCTCTCTAGATAATTTAGATTATGAATCAAATTCTTCTAGGTTACTCTCGTCTCCTAAGTTATTTCCTAATTCTTCCTCTTGTTACTGAGTAATTGGCGGCGGTGGTCTTTCTATATATCTTTCTAATTCCTCAGAAATTTCTTCTATTGGTCCTTCAATATCCTTATTCTCATCTCTTAACTCAAACTTCTTTTGAAACATATCCTTGAATTGTCTTTTAAATATTAGTTCAATAACTTTACATTGCTCGTCATTCATCTATTTAGAACTTATCTCAGGGTCACTAGGTAAAATCTCTTGGGGGTAACTGTTAATTGCATTAATAATATGCGCCAACATCAGAATCTCATTCATATTATTTGTATACTGCGACATATGCCATTCAGTGACTTCAAATAACTCTTCATAAGAGATCTTTTACTGATTTCATAATTCAATTCAGGTGACTAAAGAAAATTATGTTGAGATTTTCATACCTAATTTATACTGATTTTGATGATATTGCACTTTAAAAAAAGGTATTTTTGATGTTTTGTTGCAGGTATATTGAATTATGGTCATTGGAGCAAAAGGATGCAAAAAGGAGCAAATTTGGAGCAAAAAGGACCAAAATATGATGATTTGATCTTGGGCGTCGATGGCAAGTTTTTCCCAAGAATCCAGTATTAAATATTCTAGAAGGCTGCCGATGGCACCATTGAGGCCGCCGACAGCAAGCACGTCGGTTCTCTCAACATATGCATTGAATGTGGATGCTTTTTTAAGGGACGTTTGGGCAACTCTTGAAAACTCTTCTACAACTTTAACATAAACAATTTGGAGGCCAAAAAATAGGGGTGTTCGCTGAGTCTTTGTTATTTGTGGTACTCATTAGAGTGTAGAGAGTGGTTCCTATTGTGAGAAATTCTTCTAGGGATTGTAAGAGTGGAAGGAAAATGAGAGATTTCTTCTTCCTTGATGCTTCGAATGAGAATTCTGTGTGTTGTAAAGAAAGGAAGAGATTCAGAGGAACTTCAAAGAGTTTGCTTTAGGAGGAATTATAGATAAGTTGTATTTACTTATTGAAGTTTGTATGACTTTGCTTTTATATGTAAATTCCAAGCTTTGTAATATATTCTCCATAAGTTCTGAGTAGTTCTCTGTCTTTCTCCTTGTCTTGAGATTTTGTGAAATGGTGATTTGAATTAGTTGTGCCATGAGATTGTTAAAGAAGTTGTGATGATCTTTTCATTTCAATCTTAATTTAATTTCAATCTTGCCAGTTGATTTGTTAAAATATGTTGAGTTTTACAACTAAAGTGAAGATTACATCCAAGATTTAGGGAGGTTAAAGTCCTTGAAAGTTGGGTGCAAATAAATAGTGAAATAAAAATTATCGGGTGTAGAATTGGAGATTTTAGAGTGACAGGCTAAAATCCTCAATTCGGTCCTATCGTTTGGGTGCTGAAGTGTAGATGTTAGCCCTCAGGCGAGGGGAATGTGAGAGCTCCAAAGTGAGAGCCAGTATCCTCCCAGCCTAGCCGCATATTCAGTAACCAAGCATAGGATTAGTCAATGTTCTTTATGCCTAGTCCAAAAGGTAAAGAATAGGTATTCTCCTATTTAGCATAACACAATTTGAACTGATTCAATTTATCCATTCACTTATATTTCTTTACAAGGAGAATGATGCTTTCTTATATTTGAACTTCACATTAAAAACTTTATTAGTAGAATTAGTTAAATAAGAGTTTATTAAAATTACATTTTTATTTCAATTGCGTATTAGTGACAAATATGTAATTTGAACTATATTGTTGTGATTAAGTATTGTTTTTTTAAATCTTAGTTTGTAGCCTCTAATATTAGTCCCTGTGGGATCGATATCCAGGACTCCATTAGAGCTCTATATTACTTGAGAGATACATATAGTTGCACTGATAAGTGTGACTTTGCAATTTTGAATATTTTATACACTTTTTTATCAAATTTATAACCGTTGTCAAGTATTTGGCACCGTTGTCGGGGATTTAAATCTTCTAGCAGTAATATTAGATTCTTGTATTTTTAAGCAAATATAAAGTCACTGTCAAGTTTTTAGAGCCGTTGCCGGGGAGTAAAAATTGGATTTAAAAAAATAAAAAATATATAATCATAATTAGAGTAATGGACAAATTAGAACTACAAGAAAAATTTTACTTGAAGTACAACTTATTTTCATATTTAGTTAACTGGTTTTCTGTGTACTGATTTCAATTGTATGAGTATATTTGGACCTGAAAATCTTATAACCTACGATTCGGGGTTAGGACACATTATTCGGAGAATTAAATAACTAAGAAAAAAATCCTAGAAATTTTGACAACGAAAACAACATGAACAATCAAGGAATAGAAAATGAACACCAACCTAGACCCCTACGAGATTACAAAATAATGTGAACAATCAAGGAATAGAAAATGAACATCAACCTAGACCTCTACGAGATTATACAAATCCTACAACAGATGAAATTCACTTATCTATCCAAATTAATGATGTAGCTGCTAATTCATTTGAGATCAAACCTGCTATTATCCAAATGGTACAAAAAAATCAATTTAAAGGTACAACAAATGAAGATCCTAATTTACACCTCGATAGTTTTTTAAAGCTTTGTGCTACCTGTAAAAATGACAGAGTTTCGAACGATGTTGTTAGACTTAGACTTTTTCCTTTTCACTTAGCAATAAGGCTAAGATGTGGTCAAATTCGTTAGCACCTAGATCTATTAGAACTTGGGGAGAACTTTCACAGAAATTTCTTTCCAAATCTTCCCTCCATTCAAAACTGCTAAACTTAGAAATGGCATAACATCATTTTGTCAGATTGGTGGAGAGTCGATATATGAAGCTTGGGAGAGATTTAAAGATCTTCTTAGGAAGTACCCACATCATATGTTACCAGATTGGTTGATAATTCAAACTTTTTACAATGGATTAGTGCGATCTCTTAGATCGATTATAGATGTTGCAGCTGGTGGTTTAATGTCAAAAATTTTTGATGAGGCTTATTCGTTAATAGAAAAGATGGCTACCAACAATTTTCAATGGCCCTCTGAAAGGGTAAATCTTAAAGAGTAGCTAGTATCCATGATTCTGATGCAATATCTATATTAGCTTTGTAGATTGTTGCAATATCAAAGAAATTAGACCATTATGGAATGAATTATTCTCCAACACATTGTGATGGAAGAGAATTCATCTGAGCAATTTATGGATGTCCAACCTTCTTACGAGACTTTAAACTTATTCTTCAACACCTCCTATGATGGAAGAAAATTCATCTGGGCAATTTGTGGATGTTCAATCTTCATATGAAACCTTAAATGCTATTAACAATAGACCCAACAATCCTTATTCGAACTATTATAACCCAGGTTGGAAGAATCATCATAACTTTAATTGGAATAACAATCCTTCTACAAATCAATAATGGGCAAACAACCCAATAAACCCATTGGGAAATTCATCCAACCAAGGAAATGCTAATTATAAACCTTCTTATCCTCCAGAATTTAACAGTAACACTCAATTTATAGAAAAGAAGTTGTCTGAACATTGGTCAACAATTGCAGAATCAAGGAAACCAATTACAAATTTAAGGAAAGAAGTTACAAAATCAAGAAATTGTTATCAAGTATTTTGAAAACCAAATGAGGCATATCGCTACTGTGCTTAGTAACCGAACATTGGGAACTTTTCCTAGTACTATGGAACTAAATCCTAAAGATCAAAGAAAAGAACAGATAAAAGCGATACAATTATGAAGTTGAAAAGAATTGGAAACAAGAGTGCAGAATGAAATAAATACTGAAAAAGAGAAAGTAGTTACTAAGAAAGAAAAGGATCATGAATACCTAGATTTAGAATATCCACTTATACCAAAAAAAATTACTATGGAGAAACCTCCACAACTATTTCCTTAAAGATTGAAGCAACACTAAAAAGATAAATAATTTTCCAAGTTTATAGAAATTCTTAAGAAATTAATGGCCAATATTCTTTTCGTAGAAGCTTTAGAGCAAATGCCCAATTATGTGAAGTTTATAAATGATATTTTGAATAAGAAAAGGAAGTTCACTGATAATGAGACTGCTGCACTTAGCGAAGAGTGTAGTGCAATTATTCAGAAAGAGCTTCTTAAAAAATTAAAAGATACAGGTAGTTTCACTATACCGTGTGCTATCGGTGAAAGATTTTATGGAAGAGCTTTATTTGATTTGGGAGCCAACATTAGTCTTATGCCTCTATCAATTTTTAAAATATTAGGATTAGGAGAAGTCTCACATACTTTTGTAACTCTTCAATTAGCAGATCGTTCAGTTACCTAACCTAAGAGAGTTATAGAAGATGTGTTAGTAAAAGTTGATAAATTTATCTTTCTTGTGGATTTTATTATTTTAGATATGGAGGAAGATAAAGAAATACCTATAATTTTTGAGACCTTTTTTAGCTACTGGAAGAGCTATGATAGATGTTCAAAAGGGAGAATTAACTATGAAAGTTAATGATCAAGAGTGACTTTTAACATTATGAAATCTATGAAATGCCCTACTATTACAAGAGATAATGAATGGTTTCGCATAGAAGTTAGTGAACATCTATTGAACAAGCATTTTAAAGAATGATTTGAAGAGAAAAAAGATTTTGAAAAAAAAGATGAATTTACTTTGGTTGAAATACAAAATGAAGAATTATATTATGTTCAGGAAAGATTTTAGATGCTGGATATTACAAAAGATACTGATAAGAGTCTAGTTCCATCAATTATAAAACCACCTGAACATGAGTTGAAAACATTGCCTAACAACTTGAAGTGTGTATTTCTGGGAAACTCATCTACATTACATGTTATTATATCTACAAAGTTAAATAATTTACAAGAGCAAAGACTTTTGAATACATTAAAAAGATATAAGAAAGTTGTTGGTTGGACCTTAGCTGATATTAAAAGAACCAGTCTTTCAATCTGTATGCAAAAAATTATACTGGATGGATAATATAAATCAAGAGTTGATCCACAAAAGAGATTAAACCCAATGATGAAAGAAGTAGTAAAAAAAAATAGAAATGGTTGGACACTAGAATTATATATCCTATTTTGGATAGTGCTTAGGTAAGTCGAATTCAATGTTTTCCTATGAAAGGAGGGGTGACTGATAAAGCACAAGAGAATAATTGAATTAATACCTATCAGACAAGTTACTGGGTGGCGTATTTGTATTGATTATAGAAAATTAAACACTGCCACTAGGAAAAGACAAGTTACTGGGTGGCGTATTTGCATTGATTATAGAAAATTAAACACTGCCACTAGGAAAGATCACTTCCATTTACCGTTTTTAGACCAAATAGTGGATAGACTTGCTGGGCACAAATATTTTTGTTTTTTAGATGGATAAACCGGCTACCATCAAATTTTTATTGCTCCTGAGGATCAAGAAAAGACAACATTTACAACTCCTTTTAGAACTTTTGTTTTTTAAAGAATGTCTTTTGAATTATGTAATGCACCTGCAACATTCCAGAGATGTATGATGTCTATATTTAGTAAGTTAATTGATGATGGAATTGAAGTGTTTATGGATGATTTCTCTACATTTAGAACATCATTTAACGCATGTTTAAATAATCTTGAAATATTTTGGAGTAATGCAAAAAAACTAATTTAGTTCTAAATTGGGAGAAATGTCAATTTATGGTTAGAGGGGGAGTTGTGTTAGGGCATAAAATTTTGGAAAATGGTATGAAAGTAGACCCTGCAAAAATTCAAGTTATATCTAAATTAATACCTCATACTAAGTTCTCTTGGACATATTGGTTTTTACAGGCATTATATTAAAGATTTTAAAAAAATTACCAAACCTTTATGCCAACTTTTAGAAAAGGACCAAAAATTTGAGTTTACTGAAGACTGTTTAAATGCCTTTGAGTTATTAAAATAAAAGCTAATTACAGCTTCTATAATAGTTTCACCTAACAGGGAGAAACCATTTGAGTTGATGTTCAATGCTAGTGCTTATGTTATTGGAGCTATTCTTGGACAAAGGTACAAACTGATGTGTGATGCTAGTGATTATGCTATTGGAGCTGTCCTTGGACAAAGGTATGAAATGGTTTTAAAGTTATATACTACGCTAGTAAAACTCTTAATGATGCACAAATTAATTATACTGTCACTACGCTAGTAAAACTCTTAATGATGCACAAATTAACTATACTGTTACTGAAAAAGAGTTACTAGTCATTGTCGCTAGTAAAACTCTTAACGATGCTCAAATTAACTACACTGTTACTGAAAAAGAGTTACTGGTTATTGTGTTTGTTTTTGATAAATTTAGATCTTATTTAATTGGGACTAAATGTGTTGTACACACTTATCACTCTTTTATTAAATATTTGATGCAAAGGAAGGATGTCAAACCAAGGTTAATTAGATGGATACTTTTGATACAAGAATTTGATTTTGTGGTTATTTATAGCAAGACAATAGATAATCAAATTAGTGATCATTTGTCGAGATTAGAATATCATGAATTATCTTACACCGACAATGAAATTACGGATAGTTTTCGTGATGAACAACTCTATAATATTAATGAGTGGAAAATACCATGGTATGGTGATATTGTTAATTATATTGTAAGTGATTTTGTGCCACCAATGCTGACATTGCAATAGTAAAAAAAATTCATTCATGATTTGAAAGCATATTTTTGGGATGAGCCTTATTTATATGAACAATGTAAGGATCTTATTATGAGAAGATATGTACCATATGAAGAAATTGAACTAATCATTCATAAATGTCATGATTCTGAATTTGGAGGACATTTTGGAACCAATAAAACTACTTCTAAAATTTTACAAGTTCGATTCTATTTTCCTACTTTATTTAGAGATGTTTACAGATACATAAAAGCTTATGATCGATGCCAACGAGTAGGGAATATATCTAGAAGAAATGAAATGCCTCTGAATTTCATGTTAGAAGTTGAGATCTTCCATGTTTGAAGATTAGATTTCATGGGACCATTAATTCCTTCATCTGGGAACTTATACATTTTACTTGCGGTAGACTACATTTCAAAGGAGATTGAAGCACAAGCTTTACCTTATTTGGGAACTTATATATATTAATTGCAGTAGACTACGTTTCTATGTGGATTGAAGCACAAGCTTTACCTTGTGTGATGCTAAAAGTGTTTTAAGATTTTTAATGAAAAATATTTTCACTAGATACGGAATGCCGAGAGTGATTATCACTGGCGGAGGATCCCATTTCAGGAATAAATACATTGAAAGATTGGCAGAAAACTTAATGTTGTTCATAGAATCTCAACTTCTTATCACCCTCAGACTAGTGGGTTAGCTGAAGTTTCTATAAAAGAGATTAAACAAATACTGGAGAAGACTGTAAACTCTAGTAGAGTAGATTGGTTTACTAGATTGGATACTGCATTATGGGCTTACAGGACTGCTTATAAAACTCTTATTGAAAGGACTCCTTACAGGCTGATTTTTTGAATGTCTTGTCACTTACTAGTAGAATTAGAGCATAAAGCATATTGGGTGATTAAATAATTTAATTATAATTTGAAAGATGCTGGTGAGAAGAGATTGTTACAAATGAATGAATTAGATTTTTAATTATAATTTGAAAGATGCTGGTGAGAAGAGATTGTTACAAATGAATGAATTGGAAGAAATAAGAAATGAATCTTATGATAACGACAAAATTTATAAGGAGAAACTAAATTTATGGCATGATTGAAAGATTAACCAGAAGATCTTTGAACCAGGACAAGAAGTTTTGCTTTAAAATACAAGGATGAAGTTATTCCCTGGAAAATTGAAGTCTCGTTGGTTAGGACCTTTTACTATGACTCGAGTTTATACTTATGGAGCTGTTGAAATTTAAGATCAAAAGACTGCAAATAGATTTAAAGTAAATGGACATAGATTAAAGCCATATTTTGAGGGTAAAAGACCAAATTTTAAAGAGATTTTAATGGTTAGTCAACCTGAATAATATCTGAATAGGTCGTGCTGACGACATTAAACCAAGCACTTTATGGGAGGCAACCCATAATTATCTTTATTTTTATTGCGATTATAGTGTTTTTATTTGAAATTATTATTAGTTTGTGGTAGTATTGAACTATACTATTTGTATTTACCCTTGAACTATCATAAAAAATTGGATCCATAGAGAAAATTGGAATGCATTTGGACTAGAGTGAAACTGTGAAATTTTTACCTTGAGTGTCATTGGCGGGCTCGACGCCGCTGACGACTGGTTTTTCCCGAGAGTCCAGACAATTAATTATCAAGGCTTGCCGACGGTGCCATCGACACCACCGACGATGAGTATGGCGAGATGACAGTTTTCGAAGTTTGAAATGTCAGTTTTTGGCAGTTTTAGGTGAGATTTACTCCATATAAACTTCCAACATGGTATTAAATTCATGTTAGCCAAAAACAAATTAAAACTCCACCAAATTTATCTCTATGGCTTCCAATTCCACTGACAACCCTAGATTTCGAGTGTTCAACCAGAGAAAGTTCATTAGTTCTGAGGCGCAATGAATCTTCAACAAAGTGCTGACAAAGAGGAGATTAATCAAAGAAAGAGGATTCGTGAATTGAGGATTGAACAATCCTTCGACATTAATTGAAAAGATGATTGTGCAATAATGATGGGAAGTGTTGTACTACACTACTGCCGCCGTAGTCTTTCCTGTTCTGAAAGAGTTTTATGTTAATTTGCATGGAATCAACTAGGGAGTTGTCTATGTGTGAGGCAGATAGATAAATTTTACTTCTGCACGGATTATTAAGTTATATATGATCGAGAATGTTCCTGTCTGTCATTATTCCAACTTCGTCCCCACAAGAAATCTGATGAATGAGATCTACCATTTTTTGACAAATGAGACTGAAGACTGGGAAAAGAGAGAAAATAGGTATGTTAGTTTCTCTGTGACACTTCTAAACCCGATTTCTAAACACTGACACTTCTTAATTTCTACAAAACTATTACTGACAATGAGGATCTATAAAGTTACTAAATAAAGTTCTATTCTGAAGTATTGTATTCAATTAGAACTGTCGATTGATATTAGATCGATAATTATGAAGTTTTTTTTGGGCCTGATCGTTCATAGACCAAGTTATGGGCTTGGACATCCTTAAAAAATCTTCTTACTTTGCAGTCAATTCTAAGTATCTTATGAGAATTGGGAAAAGTTACTTCTACCTTTGAAGCCTTTGGACCCAACCCAGAAGTTCCCAATTAATGAAAATGAAAATAATATGACTATTATTACGGATCAATTGTCTCATAATTAACTTCCTATTCAGCCTCTAGTTCTGGACAAGACACTAGTTATCCTGCACATAATCAAGAAAGTGGAGAAAGACGTACAAAATGTTATGAATGAAATTAATAATATCTTTAATTTTTTTTATCATCTAGACTGGAGGATGAAAGAGCATTTTGAAATCCAAACTAGAAATTAAAATTAAAAGTGATTCATCACCCCCCTTCCTCCTAAAAAATTAAAATTTCGATCTAGGGCTTGAAAATCTTGGATTTGGGGCAATTTCAAGCATTTAGACACTGGATTTTATCAACTCTCGGTAAGAGCTTCAATCCAAACTAAGAATATTTGCTTTTCACCTTAAATTTCTTCCACATTTAAGAGATCCAAAAAAAATTGAGAATGTGGAGAAAATATTTGGAAGAAATTTGTGGACCTTAGTTTTGAACTCTTAGAGTCACTATGGAAAGGCATTATTTTACTATTTGAAGTGTATTTTAGAGTTTTTTATATAATTTTGATTATATTGAAATGGCTCCACGACAAAAGAGACGACTTGAGTTTGACGAGTCTCACTTCATCAATGCAAAGGCTCAGTCGAGATTTACTTCAATATTTCAAGGGAAGAAATGTATACAAGATCGTGTTTTTGAGAGTCCGGGAGGAGAAGTTGAATGAGTTATTACTGAACGGAGGTGGGAAATATTCTGTTATACCACTAATTAGGCTGTTGTGAATGTTGTGAAGGAATTATATGCCGATGCGTTCTATTTTGAGGAAGGAACCGTTAGAGTAAGAGGGTTTTCTGTTTAGTTTAATGTCACATGCATTAACTTATTTTATTAAGTCCCAGACTCCTATATCTATAATTATGAAACCTTCAGTACAATGGAAGGCCCGCTGAACGATGTGGACAAGGATGATAAAGCAGCGAGAACGGGTAAATTTTTTTGCTTCCATTTTGAATGCCACATCTAAAGTGTGGCACTATTTTATTTCCCTTACTCTGTTACCTACCTATCACCATAGTGAGGTAACAAGAGATAGAGCTATTATGAATTTCTGTATTAAAAAAAACGGACTATAAATGTGGGGAGAATTATTTATAAGAATATTTTGACCATGACAAGGAGTGAAACAAGTTGAAGTTTAGGACTTCCTGAGCTCATTATGCACTTTGAAAGCTGGAGATGATGAAGAATGGGTTTACCCTATGAAACCCATTAGTAAAGATAATTTAAAGACATATGAATCCTATGAAGGATGGAGATCTCGGAGTAGGAGTAAAGAACCTTCTATTAGTAGAGATTTCCCTTCTACTAGTTATGACAGTCCTTCCTCTTGTTCCCCTACCCTTCAAGGTTTAATGAATGAATTAACCTTGCAGCGAAAGGTTATAGTGAAAATAAATGAAACAATTGGGGGATTTGAATGTAGACATGATTATGATAGTGAGTACCCATAGAGGCATTCTGACTTCGAGATAGCTTACCATGAAGCTCAGGCTCGACACTACAGAGGTGAGCCTGATGTTACTTTTCCTAAATGACCCCGTTATACAGAGTATCAGCCCAATCCACCTGCTGACTAGTATGGGATTTTGATACATGATAGTGATTGATGTACTTTTGTTTTGTGATTTTGTGATAGAGATAGATGTATGTTTGTTTGTACTTTCATTTTATTGTATATTTTATTTTATGTTTGCACTTAGATAATTTTTAATTATTGTTTTAAATGTTTAGTGTTGTAATTGAAATTTTCATGTGTATTTATAATAGACTTTTATTAATACTTTATAAAACTGTATTGTGATGTGTTAGTGAAATATTGTGTTTGTATAATATTTAGTTTTGTACTTATTTCAAAATTTTATTACCCAACAAATTCTCTAATGCTTTATATGTATAGATGGCTCCTAATATTACATACCAGTTAATGAAAAAAAATTGAGAAGGAACTGCAAAAATTTCGGAAAGATGAAAATGCCTAAAGTACTGAGGTATGATTTATATTTAGAATTTTTCTTTGCACCCATATCCATATTGAAAAATTTAAGTTTGGGGGAGGGAAAAAAAGACTAACTATTATATGTTCTAAATTTAAATATTTTCAAAAACTATTAATATGATTTAGATAACAATATTTTGTATATATTTAAATATTTTGATAGATTTAAAGGAATATTTTTGTAAGAAAAATTAATTTTTTATATTAATATATTGTTGATCTCACGGTTGGTTGAGGTTTAGTGTTTCCTTATTAGTAGCCTAAGGTCTAGCCATAAAACTTTCTTATTCACTGAGAAAACTAGACATGGAACCCTCACCATTAGAAATTCTACACTCTTCTCTACTCAACCTGGAATTCCAAATATTGGTCATAACCTCTAGCACTTAGTAGGTGGAGTCACTATAGGGGAAACTCAAGATGAGTCACCCTTTGGACTGCTAGACCTTAGGATTGACTCTGGGAGTTGGTCGAGGGCTAAGACACTCACTTGCACTCACAATCACTCACTACCCTAAACGCAGAACTTCTAGGCTTTGGTCCCTTGATACTTTTGGGAGACTCCTATAGGTGGTTCCCTAAACCCATTTGCCCTGGGCTAGGGTTTGGCTAAGACTACTACATAGAGGACCCAAAATAAGGTTTCCATTGGTTCATGGCTTATTACTGGTGGTTGGAACTCCAACTCTACCAAGACATCCAACCTAGCCTTTTGCCCTTAAATTCCCCCAAATTGTATAGATACCTTGGGGACCCCAAATTTGACCATAATTTCCAAATATTGCAAAAATACCCAACTTGACACAAAAATCATTTAAAACAACCTGAAAACACCCAAACTACCCAAAATCACCAAAATTGGCCAAATTACCAAAATACCCCTCCTTACCTATAAATTCTAAAAATTCCAGAAAATCCTAAAAATTACCAAAACCTCCCAAATATTCCCAATTTTATTTTTCTCAACTATTACATGACCCAATTTGGCCAATTTGACCATGTTAGATCAGAACTCCCAAATTACAATTTAAAGGCCCATATTTTCCTCAAATTACCTCAAAAGTCTAGCCAATTGGTCTTAATTTACCCTAATTTCAATTCTAAACTCAAATTCACTTTTGATATGACTAGTTTAGACCAAATCCAAGCTCAATTGTTCCATCATTTAGACCCGATTTTGATTTAAATAAAAAAATCCAATTTTGGCCCTATGACTTGGTTCCACCAAATTGAACCGATAGTCCACTCAATTGCCCAAAATTTGTGTTGAAAACCCATCATAAAATCTCCATAAATCAAACTTGACCTTCAATTGGCCTTGGTGAGACCTCAAATTCATTTGATTTCAACTTAAGTCCAAAAGCCCCAAATTTGCCCCAAATTTGCCATTTCTCAAAATCTCACCAAATTGAGGGCCTTAACCCTAAAATTTTCACTCTATCCCTTCATGAAAAATCTTTACAACATCTCACTTAATCATTTGAACCATTTAATTTGAACCATTCACTTTTCACTCTATCCCTTCATACCCAAATTGTTCAAATTTTAAAAAATCCCTCAAATTGACCTACCAATTGAACTCAAAATCACTTCAACCCTTCACCAAAATTCTTCTCATCTACACAATTTTGATAAATATATGGGTCAATTGGCATGAGTAACTTAGCCCAAGCCCAAACTTTGATCATTAGAACCCACATTGGACCTATGTAGTAAAAATAGCCTAACTACCCCAAAGTCATCAAACTAACTCCACCTCAACCATGAATTGAACTTTAGTGACCAAGCTAAACCTTTTAAAACCACCTAAACTAAGCCATGGAATAAAGGTCCCTTAAATATGGGGATTTAATGCCCTATTTACTTAAGCCTTAGATATTTTTTTCCAAAACAAAACCTTAAATCAATAAATTGCTCTGAAATATTCCCCTAGGTTCCCTGAGCTCCTAGTTACCTCCTCTTGGNTTGACCCTGGGTGTTGGTCTAGGGCTTAAGGCACTCACTGCACTCACAATCACTCACTACCCTAAACCCAAATGTCCTGACTTTGGTCCCTTGATACTTTTGGGAGACTCATGTAGGTGGTTNTACATAACTCTGTCAGGTGATAGGAGAATCTCAGCATGCCCTTATCTGGCATGATGAAGACCAAACCAATTCCTGCTTTGCCTGGTATAACTATTTTTGATCCTTTGTCTTTTCTGGCTGACGAAGCTCCAACAAAGTACATCTTCCAGCATTGTGCACTAGAGAATTCCATTTATAGTACTTGTTCATATGGTAGTTTGTCATTAAGAGGGGCCCAGCTGGAAGTCGGTGTGCAGCGAGAAAATCTGCTAAAATCTGTCCCTTAATAGCATGGTGGGGAACAAAAGTTATATCAAATTGTAAAAAAAATCATCGATCAACTTGCTATACATCCAGAGAGTGTTGGTCAGGTCATCAAATATTACAACGTATTAACTTTCGAAATAAAGGTAATTTTATGAGAAAGCATGTAATGCCTGAGCTTTTGGGCGGCAAAAATCAAAGCTAGACAATGCTTCTCGATAGGCGGATTCCTTATCTCCATCGGTATTAGATGATGACTCAAGTAGTGGAGTGTGTTTTCTTTACTCTCGTCATTGACTTGGGCTAAGAGGGCTCCAAGAGAGTCATCTAAGGCTGCGGTATAAAGTAGTAAAGGTTTTCCTAGGATAGGGGCTGCCAAAACAGGAGGTGTCATTAAATATTGTTTAACGTACTAAAAAGCCCGCTAACATTTCTCTTCCGAATGAATTTGGCATCCTTTTTAACTAATGTCGATAAGGGCTGACACCTACCTGAGAGATTAGAAATAACACATCTCAGATATGCCAAATTTCTTATGAAGTAATGTAGTTGTTTCAAAATTTTGGGAAGTGGGATTTCTAAGATAGCTTTAATCTTATCCGGGTCAATCTTGATTCCCCGATAACGGACAATGAATCCTAGAAATTTCTCAGAGGTAATGCCAAAGGCACACTTTAAAGTATTCATCTTAAGATTATATTGTAGTAATCCTTCAAATATGATCCTCAAATCGTACAAATGGTCTAATTTTTATTTGTCCTTAATGACCAAATCATCCACGTAGCATTCCACTTGGTTTTGAATGAGATCATCACAAATCTTTGTCATAGTTCGTTGGTATGTTCCTCCAGCATTCTTCAACCCAAACGACATCATTGTATAGTAGAAGATCTCAATAGGTATTCTGAAGGTTGTGAGTGATGCATCTTCTGGAGCCATCTTGATTTGGTTGTACCCCGACGATCCATCCATAAAGGAGAAAATTTCATGCGTTGAAGTGATATCCACCATCTTTTCTCGCATTGACAATAGAAATTCATCCTTTGGACATGCTTTGTTCAAATCCTTGAAGTTGACACATACACAGATTTATCCATTTTTCTTCTTAACTGGCACAATGCTACCTACTCATGTGGGTATTGCTCTTCTCTCACAAAGTTAGTGTCTATTAACTTCTTCACCTCGGTAATGACTTGCTACTCTATTTTGAGGTGCATTCTTCTTGGAGTTCATTTTACTGGAGTCATATCTTTGTCCACCCCGAGTTTATGAACTGCAAATTCTGCTAACAGTATTGATATTTCATCATAACTCCATGCAAAGCAATTTTTAAATTTTGTTAACATTTTGATCAACTCTAAAGATTCTTCATAGTTGAGTAGAGAACTTATAAATGTAGGTTGGGGCTGCTCTTCCGTCCCGAGGTTAATTTTCTTCAATTCAGCAACAGTTGACTTGACTTCTTCCTCAAATTCTTGCATAGCATCATCTATTAGTTGATCAGTAGAGTCATTCCCCACATCGAGACAATCCTCCATTTTATTAGTGACAACCATGCAAAATTTTGAATCATCAACTAGTCCGACTATACCAAATCTGAGACCCTCTTTCGAGTTAGGAGTTTGACTTTTAACTCCCCATAATTTATCAAAAAGTTATAATTTATCTTTCGGCATTAGTTTTGGAAAATGTCCTTGTTGAATTAATTTTTGTACACAAGGCGAAAAGTAACCAAAAGGTGATTCCATTAATTCATTAGGATCCTCATCCAAATTTACATGATTTTCAAGATTAGTAGAAGTAGAAGCACGATAAAATTTGATCTGCTTTGAAACAGCTCTATGGAACTCCTTAACCTCTAAACTCTTGACCTTTTGAGGGCGAATTGGAGAGTGGTTTATCCGATCATATAATGTCTCATATTTGCTTTTCTTTACATCTTCTAAGGATATCTCGTACTGTGTTTTCTTCTATTTTTTTTATCTTTATTTCATCTTAAGAACTTTCTTCATCATCAATTTTGATTGGTCGGCCTAGTCCGTTCAACAATTAAGTTGGTTCTTCCCCGTCTACGTCCCTGGACTCAACCTCAGGTGTGAGAACTAAAAGAACCCCCATAGACTTGTTGTAAAAGAGTGGTGGAAGATCGCTGAAGCGGAGCTGAATGGCTTCCTCTTTTTGATTCATTTGAATCTTCCACTTTATTTGCTACAACTTTACGAGAGAAGACAGTTTTCTTTAGAGGTGCATAGTAGGTAGCATCTTCATGAATGCCAACTTCATGAACTTAAAATGGTTGTAAATCTCTCTTAATACGATGTTCTTGTCCTTCCTTATAGTACTTAATGCACCGGTGTAGAGATGATGGACCCATGTTGTGTTTTTAAATCCATGTTCGATCCAGTAGAGCATTTAAAGAGGTCTCGACGTCAATAATAAGGAATTTACCGATTGTTACTAGTTCTCCAACTTTCATTAATAATGTAATTGATCTAAGGGCTCTCTCTCCCTTTTGGTTTAATCCTCTTAACATCATTTTATCGATTGTAAGCTCCTGAGCTTCAATATCAAAATAGGCCAATGTCCGTAGGCTCATCAAGTTGAGGGATGCTCCAGGATTTACCAAAACTCTGGACAACACAAATCTGTCGATGTTAATGGAGATATAGAGTGGACGATTAAGGTCGGAGGTACCGAGCAACAAGTCTTCATCTGTAATGGTTACCCCCAATTGTTCTTTCAATTGGTAAACTTCATCCAAGGATGTGCAGGCCAAATGGGCTAAGAAAATCTCTGAATCAAGCAAAGCTATAACCAGAGACTCTCTCATCTCCTTTGATAGAATAGAGCGTCATAGATGCTTAGTTTGGCCGCCAACTTCTTAAGGTGAGCTAGCACATTGTAATTGATACACCTAAAATATATAGAGTTTTTAGACACATTTTTATACCTATTTTTGAGATATTGCGCTTTAATGAAAGGTATTTAAGTTTTTTTCTTTCAGGTACAAATAAAAAGGTGAAAAAAGCTAAAAGGAGAGAAAAAGGATCAAATTTGGAGCAAAAAGGTAAAAATTGTGCGAAAGTGTTTTGGCGCCTAAGCGCCAGATTTAGTGCTTACGTGCTGGTGAAACAGAGAAAGCTACACCTAAGCACCAGAGGCCCAGCGCTTAAGCGCCAGAGGTAGTTATTGGGCGGTTTACTTCATTTTATCGAATTTTGAATGGATATTAGATGCACCTATTGGCTAAAGAGGGTGGTTATGACCACTAGAAACAAAATTATGATAAAAGAACTTATGAAAGGAGGCATACTTTGGAGAATACATTAAATTGAGACACATTTTAAAGAGTTATCAACTCACCTTTTGTAGATTTATAAAAGAAGGAAGTTGAGAATTTTTAAAGTGTGCTTGAAAGTTCTGAAAAGTGTTGGAAAGCGGGAGTTTTTTAGAGAGTTTTGGAGATTTTTTCAGGCACCACAAATTTACTTTATCATTTTTATTTTTATTTTTATTGTGAGAGTCAAGAGTATTGTAAAAGGAATAAATTAAAAGAAACTTCAAGAGTTTGGTGGAGGACCATAGGGTTGACCCTGGGTGTTGGTCTAGGGCTTAAGGCACTCACTGCACTCACAATCACTCACTACCCTAAACCCAAAATGTCCTGACTTTGGTCCCTTGATACTTTTGGGAGACTCATGTAGATGGTCCCCTAAACCCATCAGCCCATAGGCTAGGGTTTAGCTAAGATCACTACATAGAGGACCCAAAATGGGGTTTCCATTGGTCCATGGCTTATTGTAGGTTGTTGACACTCCAACTTTACCAAGATACCCAACTTAGCCTTTTGCCCCTAAACTCCCCCAAATTACCTAGATACTTTTGGGACCCTAAATTTGGCCAAAATTCCCAAATTTATCCAAAATACCCAAGTTGGTTCAAAAATCATTTCAAACACCTTGAAAACACCCAAACTACCCAAAATCACCAAAATTGGTCAAATACCAAAATGCCCCCTCCTTAGCCCAAAATTCCAAAAATTTCAAAAAATCCCAAAAATTCCCAAAACCTCTCAAATATTCCCAATTTCATTTTTCTCAACTATCACATGACCCCAATTGGTCAATTTGACCACTTTTAACTAAGACCCTCAAATTTCCCTTTAAAGGCCCAAATTTTCCCCAAATTACCTCAAATGTCTATCAAATTGGTCTCAATTTCCATCAATTTCAATTATAACACAAATTTGCCCTTAATGTGACAAATATAAACCAAATACAAGCCCAATTGGTCCATTATTTTAGCTGAATAAAAAACCCATTTTGCCCTATGACGTGGTTCCACCATATTGAACCCATGGCCTACTNTTCTCAACTATCACATGACCCCAATTGGTCAATTTGACCACTTTTAACTAAGACCCTCAAATTTCCCTTTAATGGCCCAAATTTTCCCCAAATTACCTCAAATGTCTGTCAAATTGGTCTCAATTTCCATCAATTTCAATTATAACACAAATTCGCCTTTAATGTGGCAAATATAAACCAAATACAAGCCCAATTGGTCCATTATTTGAGCTGAATAACCCTATGACGTGGTTCCACCATATTGAACCCATGACCTACTCCATTTGCCACAATTTGTATTGAAAAATCTTCATAACATTCCTACACATCAAATTTGATGTGTAGGAATAAAATTGNATTTGCCACAATTTGTATTGAAAAATCTTCATAACATTCCTACACATCAAATTTGACCTTCAATTGGCCTTGCTAAAGCCCCAATTTCATTTAATTTCAACTTAAGTCCAAAAATTTCCAATTTTGCCTCAAACTAGTCATGTCTTAAAACTTCACCAAATTGAGGGCCTTAACCCCAAAATTTCCACTCCATGTCTTCATAAAAAAATCTTCACAATATCTCCCTTGATCATGTGGACCATTCAATCTGAACTTAGCCCAAGGCTAGCCCAACCTAGACTAATGTCTAGCCCAACATGCTTAAATTGACCAAATTTCAAAAAACCCTCAAATTGACTCACCAA
Source organism: Phalaenopsis hybrid cultivar (assembly GCA_002079205.1). NCBI lineage: Eukaryota > Viridiplantae > Streptophyta > Magnoliopsida > Asparagales > Orchidaceae > Phalaenopsis > Phalaenopsis hybrid cultivar. The sequence continues at coordinate 288,864 of JXCR01142814.1, read as the reverse complement.
TTGAACTCAAAATCACTTCAACCCTTCCCCAAAGATCTTCATAACAATCATCTACACAATGTTGATTAAACCATTGGGTCAATTGACATGGCTAGCTTAGCCCAAACCCAAGTTTTGATCACTTGGACCCACATTGAACCCATGCACTAAAGGTGGCCTAACTATCCTAAAGTCATCAAATTAATGACTCCACGGCCATGAATTGGACCCTAGTGACTAGGCTAAACACAATGAAACCACCTAAGCTAAGCCATGAACCGAAGGTCCCCTAAATCAAGGGATTTAATGTCATATTTTCTTAAGCTTTGGATATTTTTGCCAAAATAAAACCTAAAATCATTAAATTATTGTGACATATTCCCCTAGCTCAGCTGACCTCCATAGCCACCTCCCCTGGCCGGCCGGTAGGCCTAGTGGCCGGAAAATGACCAAACTTAGAGCCACTCCCATGGGATTAAGCCTAATTCAAACCTAGAGGCCACATCTTCCAAATTGAAGCTTAGAGCCTCTCTACCCTCCACCTAAGCAGCACATTTCACCCCCCAATTGGCCATGGCAGCAAGCCTAAGGCCATTTTTATGAAATGCTCCCATCCACGACCATGGGGAGAGAGCTAAAAATTCCTCTAAGAGACTTTCCCAAATTGATCCCAAAGCCTCTTTAAGACCTCCTCAGTGCAATCCAACCACCACATTGCCTTGAATCCTCTTGTTGGAGCCTAATTTTTAGCTGAAAACCTTGTCGGAGATAGGATAAAGCTCTCCACACCTCTAAACTCCACCAAACTCAAATTAAACTCACCCACACCTTCAAAACATTGAAAGAAGCCAAAGCCCCATCAAATTCCTCTTCCATAGAGCCTCTAGTATAGACTTTGATCAACACCTGAAATTGGCCTTGGTCGAATTTGGGTCTAGGCATTTCACCATAGCAAGAGGCTTAATACCTAGCTTCTTTGGACCCCAATGAATGTACCGAGACNGGCCATGACAGCAAGCCTAAGGCCATTTTTATAAAATGCTCCCCTCCACGACCATGGAGGGAGAGCTAAAAACTAATCTAAGAGACTTCCCCAAGTTTGATCACAGATCCCAAAGCCTCTTTGAGACCTCCTCAGTACAACCCAACCACCACATTGCCTTGAATCCCCTTGCTAGAGTCGAATTTTTGGGCTCAAAACCTTGCCATAGACAGGACAGAACTCTCCACACCTCTAAACTCCACCAAACTCAAACTAAACTCTCCCACACCTTCACAACAGTGAAAGGAGCTAAAGCCCCATCAAATTCCCCTCTCACAAAGCCTCTACCATAGCTCTAGACCAACACCCAAATCCTGCTGTAATCGAAATCATATCTAGAACTCACACCAAGACCATAGACTCAATCCTTAGCCTCTTTTGATCACAACAAACATGCTGAGACTCTCTGATCGAAGCGTCGCATTCTAGAGCAAAGGTATAAAACTTCTCTTCCTCTCGAGCCCATTTTGATTCTCCATTTAATTAAGCTTAATTTAATTGCATGATTACCGTATGGATGTATTTGTCTCACTTAGATGAGTCCATAGGATCAAACTCGAAGTGATTTGGTTGAGTCTAGGTCAAGATCTTAAGGTTTTAGTGTGGACGGTCACGAGATCACTCTATCGAGGATGATGACGGGGAGCCGTTTGATCAAGTGTGTATCAAATGGACGAAAGAGATCAAGCCTGACAGCGCTTCAGAACATAAATCGCGGTCTGAGTCAGCACTAAGGTGGACGATCGCGTCAAATGGGAGTGCGCCACATGGAGTTCGGAGCTGCCTAGGATCTACATTGCGCCACGCTATTTAAATAGATAAATAGGGATTTTTACTATTTATTTAAATACCCTTAACTTAAAGAATTCATATGTTGGTGAAGAAAAATCATAAAAAAAAATAAAAATACCCTCTTGCTCATTGAATAGAAGAAAATAATGTGTAAATAATTTTAAGTCCATGTAATGCATATTTTATTTTTAATTAATTAAATACTGATTTGAATCTTTTGATTCTCCATGCATATAGGTATTTCACTATAGCTTGAAATTTTAACATGTTGTTGCCTCTGTCTTAGGAAACATTCCCTGATTTTTCCAAAGTCAGAGGAGGTCCCTAGACAGAGAATCACATTTTTCAAGTTTATGTGCATTATTTGCTTAAAATAATCATGGAAATTAGCTTGTTGCTTACGAAATTCCAAGAAAATTTTGGAAGGTTCACTATGAATAGAGAAACCTTAGGAAAATTTCTCATTAGCCAAGTCATTCAAAATACACCTAATGTTTACAAACCCTAAATCACTAAGATATATAATTTTGAAAAATTTTAAAAAAAAATGACTTGTTTTTTGATTTGCACCTTTTTTAAGGGTCCAGAGAACTCACCATAAAAATTTCAAAGCATTTTAACTTCATTTGATAACTTAAATTGATTTTTCAAGTTAATTAACATCATTGGCACTAAAATGATTTTTAAAAGTCAAAATATAACTTTGAAAATTATAAAACTTATTTTTTTTAGATATCTATGATCAGGGGTATTTTCTAAAAATAAAATTATATTTAAAATAAAAACATGATTTTTAGCCAATTTTAAATATTTAAATAAATAAAATTCCAAAAAAATCACAAAAAATAAAAAAATGATGGAAATGTTCTAAATTGTTTCCTAAGCACTTAAGAATAATTGGAATATTTTTCCTAGTTTTCAAAATAAAGATACTGATATTTAAAGCTTAAAAATGATTTTTAAAGGCTAAAAATGGATTTTCATTAAGAATAATTCCAATAAATCAAATAAAACTCAGAAAAATATAAAATCTTCTCATCTGAGTTATCTAACCTTAGGGAGATTTTTCAAAAATATAAACCTTAATTTTTCCCTTTTGGAATATTTTATATTTAATAAATACCCTAGAACATGAGTTGAAAATAATTCTTAAAATTTAGATGAAATTAAAAAAATCATGAAATTTGGTCCAAAGACTTCTCTGGTTTAGTCTACCTCCAGTAAAAATTTCAAGGGAATAGAGTTTACCATGGTCAAGTTAAGAATTTTCTTTGAAAAAAATTCTATTTTTGCATGAAAATAATTATTTAAATTAAATTAATTTTTAAAAAATCACTTTTCTCCTCTGATGTCTTAATTGACCCATGAATGAGGTAGGATAAAAATTTTAAAGTCATTTTAATTGATTTTGATAAATTATGAAGTGTTAGAGCCTTAGGGTCAAATGTGTAATTTGAGAAATTTAGCCTTAATTAACATTTAGGCTTAATTCAAGGAGTGAAATGGGTAACCTCTGATCTTAATTTGGATATTTGAAGCATAAGGGGTGACCAAAGGAAAATATGTTGAGATTTACATACCTATTTTACATTGTTTTTGATGATATTGCACTTAAAAAAATGTATTTTTGATGTTTTGTTGCAGGATTGATGAATTAGGGTCATTGGAGCAAAAGGATGCAAAAAGGAGCAAATTTGGAGTGGAAAGGACCAAAATGCGAAGAATTGAACTAGGGCGCCGATGACGAGCCCATCGACTCCGACGACGGACTTTTCTCGAGACTTTAGAGTTAATTTACTTAGAAGGCCCGCCGACGGCGCCCTCGAGGCCGCCGACAGCGAGCTCCGCGGTTATGTCCAACAAAGCATTGGATGAGGACAAATTTTTGAGGGGTTCTTAGAAAACTCTTGGGAAAACTCATCCACAACTTTAAAAGAAGATTTTGGCCGAAAATTAAAGGAAGCCTAGGGGTCTTGGATGTTAGAAAGGTCCTGAAGGTTGGAGAGGTTCCTTTAGTGTTTGCCAAAGAGTCTAAATTATGAGGAATTCTTCCGGAGATTGTAAGAGTGGAAGGAAAGTGAAAGATTTCATCCTCCTTGCTGCTTCAAAGAGGATATCTGTATGTTGTAAACAAAGGAAGAGATTCAGAGAAACCTTAAGGAGTTTTCTTGGGGAGAAACTAGAGATAAGTTTATTTATTTTTGTAGTTTGTATAGCCTTGATTTTAAATATGAATTCTGAGTTTTGTTGTGTTTTCCCCATGATATCTGATTAGTTTTCCTTGTCTTGAGATTTGTAAAATGATGATTTAAATTGGTGAAGTCATGAACATGTTAAAGAAATTGTGATGATTTTTTCACTTCGATCGTAATTTACTTTCAATTTGGCCAATTGATTTGTTAAAATATATTGTTGTACAACTAAAGTGAAGATTACATCAAAGATTCAAGGAGGTCAAAGCCCTTGGAAGTTGGGTGAAAATAAATAGGGAAATAAAATTATTGGACTTAGAATTGGAGATTTTAGAGTGACAAAATAAAATCCTTAATTCGGTCGTATCATTTGGGTGTTGATGTGTAGACTTAGCCCTCAGGCGAGGGGAACGTGGGAGCTCCGAAGTGAGAGCCGGTATCCTCCCAGCCTAATAGCCCTCAGGCGAGGGGAACATGGGAGCTCCGAAGTGAGAGCCGGTATCCTCCCAGCCTAGTCAGCCCTCAGGCAAGGGGAACGTGGGAGCTCCGAAGTGAGAGCCGGTATCCTCCCAGCCTAGCTACGAGCCCTCAGGTGAGGGGAACGTGGGAGCTCCGAAGTGAGAGCCGGTATCCTCCCAGCCTAGCCTCCCCTCAGGTGAGGGGAACATGGGAGCTCCGAAGTGAGAGCCGGTATCCTCCCAGCCTAGCCGTAGATTTAGTAAACAGGCATATGATTAGTCAAAGTTCTTTATGCCTGGACCAAAGGGTAAGGAATAGCTATGCTCCTATTTGGCACAATACAAATTGAACTTATTCACTTTATCAATTCACTATAATTTCTTGATAAGGAGAAAGATACTTTCTTATATATTGAATATCACAATAAAAACCTCATTAGTATAATTAGTTTATTTAGGGTTATTAAAATTAAATATTTATTTCAATTGCCTATTAGTGACAGATAAGCAAATTGAATTTCATTGTTGAGATTGAGTAATTCTTTTCTAAAATCTTTATTCGTAGTTCTAATACTACTCCATGTAGGATCGATATCTAGAACTCCAATAGAGCGCTATATTACTTGAGCGATACTTATACTTGCATTGATAAGTGTGACTTTACCATTATTGAATATTTTATATATACATCTTTATCGAATCTATAACCATTATTAAGTTCTAATCTACTCCCTGTGGGATAGATATCTAAGACTCCATTAGAGCCCTATATTACTTGAGTGATACGTATACTTGCGTTGATAAGTGTGAATACAATTATTGAATATTTTATACATCCATCTTTATCGAATCTATAACTGTTATTAAGTTTTGTTCAAGTTGCTGCGGAATTAAATCTTTTAGCAGCAGTATTAAATACTTATATTTTTAAGCATATGCAAAGTTGCTGTTAAGTTTTTGGCGCCGTTGTCGAGGAGTAAAAAAAGAATCACAATTAGAGTAACAGACAAATTAGGATTATTAGAAATTTTTTTCTTAAATTGCAACCTATTTTCATATTTAGTTAATTGTTTTACTGTGTATTGATTTCAAATTCTATGCATAAATTTGGACCTGAAAATCTTATACCTTACGATTCAGAATTAAGACACACTATTAGATAATTTAGAAGATTGAGAAGAGAACCTAGAAATTCTGATACAATAGAAAACAACATGAAAAGTCAAGGAATAGAGAATGAACACCAATCTAGACCCCTACGAGATTATGCAAATCTTGTAGCAGATGAAATTGACTTATCTATCAAAAACGTAGCTGCTAATTCATTTGAGCTTAAACCTGTTATTACCCAAATGGTACAAAATAATCAATTCGGAGGAACACCTAATGAAGATCCTAATATACACCTTGCAAGTTTTTTAGAACTGTGTGCTACTTTTAAATATGACAGAGTTTCGAACGATGCTGTTAGACTTAGAATTTTTTCTTTTTCACAAAGGAGATAAGGCTAAGATGTGATTAAATTTGTTAGCACCAGGATCTATTAGAACTTGGGGAGAACTTTCACAAGAATTTTATCCAAATATTTCCCTCCATCCAAAATTGCTAAACATAGAAATGACATAACATCGTTCTGTCAAATTGATGGAGAGTAAATATACAAAGCTTGGGAGAGATTTAAAGATCTTCTTAGGAAATGCCTTCATCATTCATTACCAGATTGGTTGATAATTCAAACTTTTTATAATGGATTAGTGGGATCACTTAGTAGATTATAGATGCCTCGACTGGTGGTTCTTTAATCTCAAAACCTTTTGATGATGCTTATTCATTAATAAAAGAGATGGCTACCAACAAGTTTTAATGGCCCTTTGAAAGTGTAAATCCTAAAAGAGTTGCTAGTATCCATGATTTTGATGCAATATCTATGTTAGCTTTGTAGATTGCTGCAATATTTATGTTAGCTTTGCAGATTGCTGCAATATCAAAGAAATTAGATCATTATGGGATGAATTATTCTCCAACACCTCCTATGATGGAAGAGAATTCATCTGGGAAATTTGTGGATGTTCAACCTTCATATGAGACTTTAAATGTTATTAATATACCCAACAACCCTTATTCGAACTATTATAACCCAGATTGGAAGAATCATCCAAATTTTAATTTGAATAACAATTCTTTTACAAATCAACAATGGGCAAACAACCCAGTCAACCCATTAGGAAATTCATCCAACCAAGGAAATGTTAACTATTGACCTTCGTATCCTCCAGGATTTAACAATTACACTCAAATTAAGGAAAAGAAGTTGTCTATAAAAGAGCTGATATTAAACTTGGGTCAACAATTACATAATCAAGGAAATCAATTACAAATTCAAAGAAATCAATTACAAAATCAAGGGACTGCTATTAAGAATATTGAACATATCGCTACTACACTTAATAACCAAACATTGAGAACTTTTCCTTGTACTGTGGAACCAAATCCTAAAGATCATAGAAAAGAACTGATAAAAGCGATATAATTACAAAGTGGAAAACAATTGGAGACATAAGTGTAAAAGGAAATGGATGCTGGAAAAGAGAAAGTGGATACCGAAAAAGAAAAGGATCATGAATACCCAAAATTAGAATATCCACTTACACCATTGAAAGTTGATGTGGAGAAACCTCCACCACCGTTTCCTTAAAGATTGAAGCAACATAAATAGAATAAACAATTTTCCAAATTTTTAGAAATTCTTAAACGGTAAATATTCCCTTCGTAGAAGCTTTAGAGCAAATGCCCAATTATGTGAAATTTATGAAAAATGGAGAAACCTCCACCACCGTTTCCTAAAAGATTGAAGCAACACAAAAAGGTTAAACAATTTTCCAAGTTTATAGAAATTCTTAAGAAATTAACGATGAAGCAACATAAACAGAATAAACAATTTTCCAAATTTTTAAAAATTCTTAAGAAGTTAACAGTAAATATTCCCTTCGTAGAAGCTTTAGAGCAAATGCCCAATTATGTGAAATTTATGAAAGATATACTGATATTCCCTTCGTAGAAGCTTTAGAGCAAATGCCTAATTATGTGAAATTTATGAAAGATATTTTGATTCAAATAGAAGAAATAATTTTCTATGCTTTTATAAATTCTTAAGAAATTAATGGTAAATATTAGAAGCTTTAGAGCAAATGCCCAATTATGTGAAATTTATGAAAGATATTCTGAACAAGAAAAGTAAGTTCACGGATAATGAAATTATTGCACTTAGCGAAGAGTGTAGTGCAATTATTCAGAAAAAACTTCCAGAAAATTTAAAGATCTTGGCAGTTTCATTATACCGTGTGCTATCGGTGAAAAATTTTATGGAAGAGTTGTATGTGATTTGAGAGCCAGCATTAATCTTAGGCCTCTATCAATTTTCAAAAGATTAGGACTAGGAGAAGTCTCACCTACTTCTGTAACTCTTTAGTGAGTAGATCGTTCAGTTAGATATCCTAAGGGAGTTATATAAGATGTCTTAGTAAAAGTTGATAAATTTATCTTTCCTGTGTATTTCATTGTTTTAGATATGGAGGAAGATATAGAAATACCTATCATTTTAGGGAGACCATTCTTAACTACTGGAAAAACTATGATAGATGTTCAAAAAGGAGAATTAACTATGAGAGTTAACGATAAAGAAGTGACTTTTAACATTGTGAAATCTATGAATACCCTACTGTTGAAAGAGATAATGAATGTTTTTGCATAGAAATTTGTGAACGTCTATTGAATGAGCATTTTAAAGAACATTTTGAAGAGAAAGAACAATTTGAAGATAATGATGAAGTTCTTTTGGATGAATTAGAAAATAAAGAATAAGATTATGTTCAGGAAAGATTTAAGATGCTGGATATTACAGAAAATGCTGATAAAAATCTATTTCCATCAATTATAAAACCACCCTAACTTGAGTTGATAATATTGCCTAGCCATTTGAAGTATGAGTTTCTCGGAGACTCATCTACATTACCTGTTATTATATCTTTATGATTAAATGATTTGCAAGAGCAAAGACTATTAGATCCATTGAAAAAATATAAGAAAGCTTTTGGCTGGACCTTAGCTGATATTAGGGGAATCAGTCTTTTAATCCGTATGCACAAAATTACACTAGATGAACAATATAAGCCGAGAGTTGATCCAAAAAGGAGATTAAATCCAATGATGAAAGAAGTTATTAAGAAGGAAATTCTGAAATGGTTAGACACTGGAATTATATGTCCTATTTCATATAGTGTGTGGGTAAGTCCAATTCATTGTGTTCCTAAGAAAAGAGGAGTGAATGTTGAAACAAAAGAAAATAATGAATTAATACCTATCAAACAAGTTACTGGGTGGCGTGTTTGCATTGATTATAGAAAATTAAACACTGCCACTAGAAAATATCACTTCTATTTACCCTTTTTATACCAAATAGTAGATGCNCCGAGACTCTCTGATCGAAGCTTCCCTTCTCAGAGCCAAGGTATTGAACCTCTCCTCCTCCTGAGCCTATTTGGATTCTCTATTTGATTAGACTTAATTTAATTTCATGATTACCGTATGGATGTGTTTGTCTTACTTAGACGAGTCGATCGGATCAAACCCGAGGTGATTTGATTGAATCTAGTCTGAGATCTTAGGGTTTTAGTGTGGACGGTCATGGAATCACTCAATCGGGGATGATAACGGGGAGCCGTCCGATCGCGCGTGTATCAGATGGATGGAGGAGATCGAGCCGGACAGCCCTTCCTTACATGAACCACGAGCCAAGTGAGCAGCTGCGTGGATAGCGACGTCCAACCAAAGTGCGCCACGCATGCCTTTGGAGCTACCTAGAATAGAGTCAGTGCCGCGCTTTTAAATAGAAAAATAAGGATTTTCTTATTTAAATAAATAGCCATAGCTTTAAAAATTCATATCTTAGTGTTGAAAAATCATAAAAATAAAATAAAAATACCCTCTTGCTTAGTGAACAGAGGTGAACAATGTGAAAATGATTTAGAGTCCATTTGATGCATATTTTATTTTTAATTAATTAAACACTGATTTGGATGTTTTAACTCTCCATGCATGTAGTAATATCACCATGGCTTGAAATTTTAGCATGTTGTTGCCTCTGTCTTAGTGAACATCCTCTGATTTTTCTAAAGTCAGAGGAGGCCCCTAGACAGAGATCTATATTTTTCAAGTTTATGTCTATTATTCTCATAAGTTAATCATGATAATTAGCATGTTGCTTAGGAAATTCAAGAAAATTTTGGACGGTTCAATATGACCAGAGGACCCCTTGAAAATAATTTCATGAGTTAGGTCATTAAGAAAACACTTAATCTTCACCAACCCTAAAACACAATAAAATTAATTTTGAAAATTACAAACAACAAAATGACTTAATCTTTGATCTCCACTATTGTTTAGGACCCAGAGAACTCACCATAAAAATTCTAAAGCATTTTTAGTTCATTTGGTAACTTAATTTGATTTTTTAAAGATAAATATAAATTTAGCTTTTAAATAATTTTTAAAAAATCAAAATATAACTCAAAAATTTACAAAAAAAAACTTATTTTTTTAGTTCACTATGATCAAGGGTATTTTCTAAAAAAAAAATGGTATTTAAAATATAAACTTGTTTTTTAGCCTTTTTTTAAATATTTAAATAATTAAAAATCCCAAAAATAATAAAATTCATAGAAATATTCTAAATTTCTTCCTAAGCACTTAGAAATAATTAAGATATTTTTCTTATTTTCTAAATAAAGATACTGAATTTTAAAGCTTAAAAATAAATTTAAAAGGCTAAAATGGATTTTCACTAAAAATAATTCCAATAAATCAAATAAAACTTAGAAAAATTTAAAATTTTATCCTCTGGAAGATTTTTCTGTCCTCAAGAAGATTTTTCAAAAATACAAAACTTAATTTTCCCCTTTAAAATATTTTATATTTAATAAATACCCCAAAACGTAAAATAATTCTTAAAATTTAAATAAAATTCAAAAAATCATGAAATTTGGTCCAAAGGCTTCCCTGGTCTAGGTCTACCTCCAATAAAAATTTCAAGGGATTAAAATTTACCTTGGTAAAGTTAGGAATTTTCTTTGAAGAATCCTTTTTTGGCATGAAAATAATTATATAAATTAAATTAAATTTTGAACATCACATTTTCTCCTGTGATGTCTTAATTGACCCACGAATGAGATAGGATAAAAATTTCAAAGTTATTTGGATTAAATTTCATAAATTATGAAGTGTTAGAGCCTTAAGGACAAATGTGTAGTTTTGAAAATTTAGCCTTAATTAACATTTAGGCTTAATTCAAGGAGGGAAATTGGCAACCTCTGATCGTAATTTGGATGTTTGAAACACAACGGGTTAATTGGTAGAAACCAACCTGACTTTCTTAATTAAAAATATAAGTTAATAAATTTCTAGATTATTAAAATTTGAAAGTTTATTAAAATAAAAATGAACCTAGGACTTAGGGGTATGACTTTTGAAGTCAATACTTAATCAATTTAATACCCCTGTTTGATTTTTAAATGAAATTCAAATAATGAATCATGACCACCTAATGCTTAACCTTTTCAAAATTAATTAAGACACTCATCTAGGTCTTAAGGGCTTAGTAGTAATCTAAGTTAAATCAAGACTGATTAAATGAGGATTAGAAAAACAAACACAATTAAAATCAAAACATCTTTCAAACACTACAAGCCCAATTAGGACAAAAATTTGGCCAAGTGTTCCAATAACAGTAACTTGCCTCTTTAAGGGTCTTCTCCCACATAATATTTAAAATTTAATTACAAATGATAATTACCTTACTCTTAGGGATAATTGATACATCAATGTTCATTGAGCATTAAGGTGTTCATAGGATGAATTCTTAAGCAACATAATAAATTTAAATGAGCTCGAGGCTTTTCACCAGGTGGTAAGAGGGAAGCATGGACGTTTTTCTTCCTCTAAAACTGTTGGATACCTCGGAGGGTCACTAAGCTTAATATGTTTTGCTTGACAAATATCATCCTTAATCAAATTAATAAGGACCCACCAAGACATGACATAGGGTTAGGTAGGTCGTCAAAATTTTACTTCCTTGTTCCATATAAACAACCTTAACATGTATTTTGAGTTTAAGGTGGTGGAAAGAGAAGACGCGCCAGGTATTCTTTTACGGTTTTCAATGCCATCTTTCTTGTACTTTTATGTTATACTTTTATACTTATACAAAGTTGCATGCTAAACAACAATGTCACCCTGCATGAAAACTAAAACTATCAGGATAGCCATAAAACCAAAACCAAAACTAAAACTAAAATAAACTAAGATAAAAATTACCTCTAAAATATTTAAAATATAAAACAACTCAAAATGAATCACAAACATCACACAAAACTACAATTGCAACTAAATTAAGATGTCTCTATCGGATGATCTGGATTTCCTCGAAGGAGGTAAACAACTTCAACTAAATTAATACGTCTCTATTGGAAGATCGGGAACCCCTCGGAGGAGGTAAATACGGTTGCTAACGAGGCTTCCCACGGTCTAAATGAAATTATGGAACTCATTAAGTTGAGTTTCGTAAGTTCATTTGCTAAATGAAAGTATGGAACTCATTAAGTTGAGTTTAGTAAATTCATTTGGACTAAGTGAATCCATGAAATTATGGAACTCATTAAGTTGAGTTTAGTACTTCAACCAAATTAAGACGTCTCTATCGGATGATCGGGAATCCCTCAGAGGAGGTAACCTACACTTCAACTAAATTAAAAGGTCTCTATTGGAAGATCGGGAACCCCTCGGAGGAGGTAACCTACGATGCTAACGAGGCTTCCCACAGTCTAAATGAAATTATGGAACTCATTAAGTTGAGTTTAGTAAGTTCAATTGGACTAAGTGAATCCAATAGAAAATAGTGGTGTCGGAATGAGGGAACCGTAGAATCCTAACCAGTGTCGCTCTAATCAACTGTAACATGCCCCCATAAAATTTAAAGAACTTCAACCATAGAGCCAGCTGATTTGACATCATAACTTGACACACTAGAAAACTTAAACTTGTCACAACAAAGAGCTTGGAGCTAGCATGGTGGGCAGCACGGCCATCTTCAACAGCAAGAACTGTCTTCCCCAGCTAAACCAATCTTCCTTCCTTACTATAAGCAACAAAGCCACAGGACTTTGACGTTGCTTGCTTATGCAACGTAAATCCTCACCTTATCTTTAGGCCTTTGTACAACCCTACTATACAATATAAGCCCTAACTCATCTTAGGATTCTGAGGTGATCGTTCCTTACGACCTAAACTCTCACATCTTCGAGGCTATTAGTGTGATAGTTTCACATGAATGTAAGCCCTGCCTAATAAAATTGGCAAGATGAAACACCTAAATATTTCTCCTTAAAAATGAAGCCAAACATTAGGATAGCTTGGGAAATCACCGGGGTTCTCCTCTGGATCCATGACATCCCCTAGTTCTTCCTCCTTTGGACTCTACAGCAAAATGTTCCAAATTTGAACCAATCTCTTTTCACACATCTGCGTCTGATTTCGTTGAAGAGTCCTACCCTTTGAAATTCCTTGAAGATAATATTTCTTGATTTTTATTGAGAGTTATTTCGTTGAAGAGTCCTACCCTTTGAAATTCCTTGAAGATAATATTTCTTGATTTTTATCGGGTCTCATTGAAAAGTCCTACCCTTTGAAACTCCTTGAAGATAATATTTCCTGATTTTTATCGAAACATTGAAAAGTCCTACCCTTTGAAACTCCTTGAAGATAATATTTCTCCTGATTTTTATCGAGGTTGGAGTCCTACCCTTTGAAATTCCTTGAAGATAATATTTCCTGATTTTTATCGAGAGTCTTCTAAGTATTTCTTAATTTTTATCGAGAGTCTTCTTAGGTGTTCCAAATTTGAACCAATCCCCTTTCACACCTCTACGTCCGATTTCGTTGAAGAGTCCTATATAAAATGTTCCAAATTTGAACCAATCCCCTTTCACACCTCTACGTTCGATTTTGTTGAAGAGTCCTACTCTTTGAAACTCCTTGAAGATAATATTTCCTGATTTTTATCGAGAGTCTTCTTAGGTGACTTTAGATTGAACCAATCCCCTTTCACACCTCTACGTCCGATCTCATTGAAAAGTCCTACCCTTTGAAATTTTTATTCTACAATAAAAATGTTCCAAATTTGAACTAGTCCCCTTTCACACATCTACGTCCGATTTCGTTGAAGAGTCCTACCCTTTGAAATTCTCTTTCACACCTCTACATCTGATCTCATTGAAAAGTCCTCCCCTTTGAAACTCCTTGAAGATAATATTCACACCTCTACGTCTGATTTCGTTAAAGAGTCCTACCCTTTGAAATTCCTTGAAGATAATCTTTCTGATTTTTATCGAGAGTCTTCTTAAGTGACTTTAAAATGTTCCAAATTTGAACCAATCCCCTTTCACACCTCTACGTCCGATTTCGTTAAAGAAGCTACCCTTTGAAATTCTTTGAAGATAATATTTCTTGATTTTTATCGAGAGTCTTCTTAGGTGACTACCCTTTGAAACTCCTTGAAGATAATATTTCCTGATTTTTATCGAGAGTCTTCTTAGGTGAATATAAAATGTTCCAAATTTGAACCAATCCCCTTTCACACCTCTACGTTCGATTTTGTTGAAGAGTCCTACTCTTTGAAACTCCTTGAAGATAATATTTCCTGATTTTTATCGAGAGTCTTCTTAGGTGACTTTAGATTGAACCAATCCCCTTTCACACCTCTACGTCCGATCTCATTGAAAAGTCCTACCCTTTGAAATTTTTATTCTACAATAAAAATGTTCCAAATTTGAACTAGTCCCCTTTCACACATCTACGTCCGATTTCGTTGAAGAGTCCTACCCTTTGAAATTCTATTTCTTAATTTTTATCGAGAGTCTTCTTAGGTGACTTTGGTCATTTAAGATGTAATTAACTGTAGGAGCTTGCCCTTATAGGAAGCATGACCGAAACCATCTTAATATAAACCCTATTTAATTCTTTATATTAAATAAGGGAACTTGTCGGCAAATACAAAGGTTTCACATACCAAACGGATGTCATATATTCCTTAGTTTATTTGATTGAGTCTCATCCTCAAGTCTTGTGTTTATCCTTCGGGATAGATACAAGATTTGAGGTACAATGCTCTTTCATCTAAACTATGAAAAATATGGGGTCAGTTTGATTTCATATTTTTCTAAACTAAATATATATGTAAATTAAAATGTCCTTTCGAAGCGAGTGACGAGATTTCGATTCCAGTGATCGACAGCTTCTTACAGCAACTCCTCCAACCAAAAATAGCGTTGACAGCTTCTGGCAACTCCGCTCGGGACACACTTTTCTCTCCATACAAATTAAGAAATATTATCTTCACACATCGGTAATATGTCCATGTCTCTCTTGGACCAAATTACGCTTCTTCCGTTGGCATATTTTACCCATTTTTGTCTTGGTAAAGTACGGCTAACTCCTTGGACTTCATGACTATCTGTTCAACCATCTTTCAACAGAGGGGTTTAGAAGGCCATTAAGGACCGTTTAAATTTTCATGTGTGGTCGGACCCTTAATAGGTGTGTCGGTGGACTAGTTCCACCTGGGCATTGTCTGTCACTAGATGGGTCCCGCACTGGGTCCTAAAATACTTCACATCTCCCTTCCAAATTTGATTTGCTATCTTGTAAATTAAACCAAATTATGTTGTGCTGCGTGCACTTTAAAATTTTTTTCTTATATTAATTAAATTTTACACCTTTTGATTTTTCTTAAACAAAATTTTAAAGTACCCATAAATTAAGACCCGCTTGGTCTACAAATCAACCTCTACTTTCAGTGCTTGCTCTAAAAAATTATGAGGTTTTTGGCCATATAGCTAAACCTAGAACTTTCTGTTTTCAAGCCTTCTACAAAGGCCTACCCAACGCTGACCTTTTTCTGCAACCTGCCAAGAAGCCACGAAGCCCGTAACCTCGCTCCTACCATCAAATTTGGAGCCGAATTTGACGATCTCGATGTGATCCTCGGGAAAGCCCTGTTTGTGATAATCAAGGTCGCCGCACTGGAAATAGAAGATCCGTCTGCACAATTTAGCCTAAACTGCCTTCAAAACTTCCTTATATGCAAGAAGTCTAAAACTACTGCCGTCACGGCACTCGCCAAACCTGCTAACCCCGCTGCTACTAAGGGGAAAGAAGTAATGATTATTGAGGATCCAACTGAGGGATTAACTGTCCCACCACCCGTGTTTGAAATCGGATCAAGCTCAAGGACTGCACCACTGACCCGAACCCAAAAAAGGAACTGTAACAGAAGGGTTTGGAGGGTCGTCAAAGCCCAGGCTCCTGAAAAAGACACCCGTTGAGGAGGAGCCTCATCAAGATGAAGAAGGATTACCGAAAATTTATCCACTCCTACGAGGGAGTAGATTCCATCCTCTCACGGATACTGATGGATATGAGAGTATCCAGAGAATCATCGCCGCATTACCAGCACTTCATGGACATGGTGAGGAGAGAAAGAAGTTCACTCCTATCACTTGAGTTAGTGCAATTTTCAAAAGGCTAGCTACCAAAGAAGGATGTTCAGTTAGTGAGTTACTTAAACGAGTGAGATATGCAATTTCCCCTTGCATGAAGAAGGAAATTTGAAAGGGCGTCAAGTCCGTCAGACAGCCCCACAAGACAACTGGAGTGCCCTTACTCACATCCCTGTTTGGTTCCATTTAGGGAACAGAGTTGATACCGCAATATTTACTACTGATTATACCACAATGAAGACCGTAGGTTGTCGACCGGTTAAGTCGAGACTGGGTCCGAAAATCTTACTTGTAACCCATTATGGAGATATTCCTACAATCTCAAAGGCAAAGACAAGACGATTACGTGACACTGTAGCCAGTCTACACCACAGGGAGCATACTTTCCCTCGACATACTAATGTTTCTACTAAGACACTCAGTCCTAATACATCATCGTCAAAAAATAAAAAGGTAAGGGTACCCAAGGTTGCTGCACAGAAACAATCCAGTGAGCCCGCAGGACAAGAACAGAAATGAAACCAGGTTCTAAAATATATGACATTGTCGCAACAATAGCAAGTCAGATGGAGGAACAAGTAGAGGATGTCCATCAGGGTCCTCCAGATCTTAAATCGATCAAGGAATCAATAATTGAAGAGAAAGTTCAGAAACCCAGGGTCGAGATTTCTGAGTTAGCTCGAGAACATGGAGTTTCCGTCGATAGCGATGATGAAAATTTTTATTACAATGATTACTTAGAAGAAGATTTCATGGATGTCCATGTAATTAAAACAAGAGCCGCCACATCTGCACACGAAGCTCAACCTCACACCGAAGATAATGTCGTAGATGAGTTGCGTAGGGCTCTCCTCCTAAGGGATGAGCAAGTTAGTCTTCTGGAGAAAAGAATAGAAGATGACCACAGCCACTGTTCAGGGGAAATCACAAGCGCCGCAATTGGTTTCTCCAGAGATCAATCAGCTAGAAATTATATACATCACATATGAAAGAAGAGAGGTTGCTTCAGCAAATAAAGACGAGCAACATAGAAAGGATTCTCCATTAGGTGTTATACCAGAAAAGAAATTCAAGCAAATGGTTGAACAAGTGTGGGACGCCTTAACCCAATCTAAGGGTGGGACATTGGTTCTAAAGGGTAGACCTTACCCAGAGGAATTCGATGTTGTGCCTTTCTCCAAGGGTTTTGTGGCCCCAAACTTCAAGATATTTGATGAGACTAAGAATCTCAGATAGCATATAGCACATTTCCGAGCCAGCTGTGACAACACGAGAAATAGTGAAGCTCTACTCTTCCAGCAGTTCATCAGTAGCTTGTCAGGAATTGCTTTTGACTGGTACACTGACTTGCCCGATGGGCCAATTAAAACACTTTTCAAGTTGGAACAACTGTTTGTGAAAAGATTTGCTGGGGCACAACACCATGTGTCTATTAGAGAGCTCATGATGGAAAAACAAAAGTCTAGTAAAACTTTGGTGGACTATATTTTGACGTGGAGAAACCTTAGCATGAAATGTGAAACCCAACTACAGGAACATCATGCAATAGAAATTCTACTCAAGAGCATTCATGGGCCAATAGCTTTCATACTTAAGGGACTCACCATCAAATCCTTCGAGAAGCTACTCAGTAAAGCCAACAGTCTTCAAGAGGAAATAAAGCACATGGAGCCACACAAAAAGGCTAAGGTGACAAGAGTGTTTGAAAAGAAATTAAGAGTAGTAGCGACCGTCGACAAAGGAAAGCAGCCAATGAAAATATATGCAGAAGATCCTCGCCAGTCTTTGTCACAGTATGCTCAGAAACAGAGTAGTCAATCCAACCATCGACCGCCTCAAGAGGGATCACCTCGAACAGGAGATAAGAAAATGTCCCTGTCAGAATGACATAAAACGGTGTATTCTTTCAAAGATAAAGTTATACCTAAAATATTAAGAAGTCTGATGAAGAAGCAAGAGTTCAGACTATCAGATCCGGAGAAGCTCGAAGAGGTGGATAGGAAGAATGAAACAAATTATTGCACATACCACCGGTTGCTTGGGCACACTATAGAAAAATGCTTCGTCTTTAAAGATTGGCTCGAGAGGAACCTTAAAGAAGGGAACATAACAATCCCAAAAGAACATTTAAGAAAACCCAAAAAATGTTCCATAAATATGACTTCGGCCGAGCCAATCTCCTCAATCGATCTGTATACTGGAACAGATGGATAAAGTACAACTTGGGATGAACTCAAGAGGGTCCTCAATCAAATTCAGGATCCATCAAAATAATCTTCTGCATATACCAGAGAAGAAGGATGGAATGACGTCTGGAGCAGATCATCCAAGAAAATACTGAACAAGATCCAGTCTGCATCAAGACAAGCATCCATTCAAAGTCCGCAGCATACAAAGCCTGAGATGAAGGTTTTTTTAGGAGATCCGTCATCGTCAATGATAAAGAAGAAGAAGAAAAGTGTCACTACAAAGATTGATAGCATGAGTGGGAGGGTAGGAAAGGGGTCACCTTTACCAGATTAGTTGTCTCGGATTCGAGGAAGAAAATCCTCGAACACTTTACCTTGTATGATTATCTTTTTGTCCCTCCGGGGTCTTATGAATATAATGATTGTGATTTTGATTAGGTCTTAACTATTTTTAGTGATAACGTAACTAATTATGACCAATCTAACTTCAATCTTGATCCCCAAAGTGATCCTTAAATCATACTCGAGTCTGATGAACTCGTTGTCAAGTCCAAAGAAGGCATCAATGATACTGTTTACAACATCACCGATAACGAGGAGTCAATTCTCAAGCATCACGGTACACCGCTTACCATCAACTTAGATCTTTTTGATGAAGAGGAGGAGACACTGGAAGATTCAAGAATGAAATCTCAAGAAGAAGAAATCACAGAAGTTAACTTGAGGAGCAGAAAAGTGTTACCACCCAGAACAGCTCCAAGAGACAATGGAAAGCAGATAATTATTCAAGAGGAGATACCCCACCTCCACCAGTGGAAGAAATACATGATCAAGACAAAATAAAAGGATCATGCAAAATAGATTACAATGTGCTAGCTCATCTTAGGAAGCTGCCGGCCCGATTAAGCATCTATAACGCTCTGATCCTGTCACAAGAGATGAGAGAGTCTCTGGTTACAGCTTTGCTTGACCCAGATATTTTCTTAGCTCAGTTGGCCAGCACATTCTCAGATGAAGTTTGTTCGTTGAAAGAATAGCCTGGGGTAACCTTCACAGACAAAGACTTGTTGCTCGGTACGACCGACCACAATCGTCCACTCTATATCTTTTTCAACATCAGCAGATTTGTGTTGTCCAGAGTTTTAGTAGATCTTGGAGTATTTCTTAACTTGATGAGCCTACGAACATTGGCCTATTTGGAAATTAAAGCTAGAGAGCTTACGATCGATAAAATGATGTTAAGAGGATTTAACCAAAAGGCAGAAAAAGCCCTTGGATCAATTACATTACTTATGAAGGTTAAAGAACTCGTGACAACCGCTAAATTTCATATCATTGACGCTGAGACCTCTTTTAACGCTCTACTGGGTCAACCATGGATTCATGAACACAATATGGTTCCATCATCTCTACACCAATGCATCAAATACTGCAAAGATGGTCAAGAAAATTGCATCAAAGGAGACCTACAACTAGTTTCAGTGCATGAAGTTGGTATCCACGAAGATGCTTCCTACTACGCGCCTCCAAAGAGGACTTTCTTCTCTTGTAAAGTTATCACAAACAAAGATGAAGATTCAGAAGAATTACAAAGAGGAGGGCATTCAACTCCGCTTCAGTGATCTTCTACCACTCTCTTACAATGAGTTGGTGGATGTTCTTTTAGTTCATGCACACGAGGTTGAGGTCGGGGACGTGGATGAGAAAGGATCAATTTAATTGTTGAATGGACTAGGCCAACCGTCAACGTTGGTGAAGAAGACAGTTCTGAAGACGAGATAATGATGACAAGATGGAAGAGACCTTAGTACGAGATATCCCTAGAAGATACAAAGAGAAGTGAATATGAAACAATGTATGATCGGATAAACCACTATGTGAATGCTATGACCCTTACTCCAATTCTCCTTCAAGAGATCGAGAGTTTAGAGGTCAAGGAAGTCTATAGTATTGGTTCAAAGCTGATTAAATTTTATCATGCTTCTATCTCTATTGAGCTTGAAAAACATGTAAATTTGGATGATGATCCTAATGAATTAGTGGAATTGCCTTTTGGTTACTTCCCGCCTTGTATTCAAAA
The DNA here is from genome assembly GCA_002079205.1 of Phalaenopsis hybrid cultivar. Lineage (NCBI taxonomy): Eukaryota > Viridiplantae > Streptophyta > Magnoliopsida > Asparagales > Orchidaceae > Phalaenopsis > Phalaenopsis hybrid cultivar. Next base: position 268,526 of record JXCR01142814.1, on the reverse strand, counting down.
GTTAATTCAACAGGGACACTTACCAAAACAAATGCCAAAAGATAATTTTCAACTTTCTAAAAAATTATGGAATGGTAATAGTTGAACTTTAAATTCAAAAGAGGGTCTCGGATTTGGTACAGTCGGACCATTCGATGATTCTGAATTTTACATGGTTGTTACTAATGAGTCTCAGAAGAGGATTGCCTCGATGTAGAGGATGACTCTACTAATCAACCAATAGAAGATGCTCCCCCAAAAAAGGATTGTCTCGATATAGAGGATGACTCTAATGATCAACCAATAGAAGATGCTCTGCCAGAATTTGAGGAGGAAATTAAATCTACCGTGGATTAATTGAAAGAGATTAACCACGGGACTGAAGAACAGCCCCGACCTACATTTATAATTTCTCTACTCAATGATGAAGAATCTGCAGAATTGATCAAACTATTAACAGAAATCAAAGATTGTTTCTCATGGAGCTAAGATGAAATGTCAGCACTGTCAGCAGAGATTGCGGTTCATAAATTCAGGGTGGACAAGAATATGACCCCAATAAAAAAATCTCCTAGGAGAATGCGCCTTGAAATAGAGCAACAATTCATCACTGAGGTGAAGAAATTAATAGACGCCAACTTTGTGAAAAAAGAGCAGTATCCCACATGGTTGGCTAACATTGTACCTGTTAAGAAGAAAAATGAACAGATTCATGTTTGTGTCGACTTCAGAGATTTGAACAAGGCATGTCCAAAAGACAAGTTTCCACTTCCCATGCCAAAGATGATGGTGGATATCGGTTCAACACATGAAATTTTCCCCTTCATGGATGGATCGTCAGGATACAACCAAATAAAGATAGCTCCCGAGGATGCGGCATTTACAGACATCAGAACTCCAATCGGAATTTTCTGCTACACAGTGATGCCCTTCGGCCTAAAGAACGTCGGAGCAATATATCAGTGCGCAATGATGAAGGATTTTGACGACCTCTTTCACAACCAAGTAGAATGCTACGTGGATGATTTGGTCATCAAAAGTAAACAAAAAATAGACCATTTGTATGATTTAAGGATCGTGTTTGAACGGTTATGTCGATAAAAGCCTTAAAATGAATCCCTTAAAGTGCGCCTTTGGCATTACCTCTAGGAAATTTTTGGGATTTATTGTCCGTCATTGGAGAATCAAGATAGACCCGGATAAAATTAAAGCTATTTTGGAAATGCCTCCTCCTAAAATCTTGAAATAATTACGTTCCTTCCATGAGAAGTTCACGCTTTATTTCTAATCTCTCAGGTAGGTGTCAGCCTTTCTCGGCATTAATTAAAAAGGACGTCAAATTTGTTTGGGTAGAGAAATGTCAGCGAGCCTTTGAAGATGTTAAGCACTATCTAATGACACCTCCTGTCTTGGGAGCCCATATCCCAGAGAAACCGTTGATACTTTATACTGCGGCCTTAGATGACTCTCTTGGAGCCCTCTTAGCTCAAGTCAATGATGAGGGTAAAGAAAATGCACTCTACTACTTGAGTCGTCGCCTAATGCCGATGGAGATAAGGTAAGAAGCATTGTCTGGCATTAATTTTCACTGCTCAAAAGCTTAGACATTACATACTTTCTCATAAGATTACCCTGATCTCAAAAGTTAATCTGTTGCAATATCAATGACTCGACCAACACTTTCCGGAGGTCTAGCAAGATGGTCAATGATCTTATTACAATTTGATATAACTTTTGTTCCCCTCCATGCTATCAAGGGACAGATACTAGCAGACTTTCTTGTTGCACACCACCGCCAGCTGGTTCCTCTCTCAACGATGAGTTTCAAGATGGGCAAATACTACAAATGGAATATTCCAGTGTGCAATGCTGGGAAATGTACTTCGATGGTGCTTCGTCAACCAGAAAAGGCAAAGGATTAGGCACAATTATACCAGGTAAAGCAGGGATCGGTTTGATCTTTATCACGTCAGATAAGGGTATGTTGAGGTTCTCATACCACCTAACAGAGTTGTGCACCAACAATGAAGCAGAATATGAAGCTTTAATCACCGGATTGGGAATGGCAATCTTAATGGATATAACAAACATTGTCATCTATGGTGACTCCCAACTCGTCATCCAGCAAGTCACCGTACAATACATAATTTTGAAACCAAGGTCAGCAGAATACCATCAGTACATGATGAATCTCTTAGAGTAGATTCTTGATGTGACTTTCTACCGGATTCCTAAGGGAGATAATGCCCATGTCGACGCTCAAGCAAAACTTGTTAAGGAAATGGCATGTCCCTCGGAGGATTCCATTGAAGTCACAGTGCAAGGAAGACGAGTCTTGTCTTAGATCAACCTCAAAACTTTACACAAGCTCGGAAAAGAAGAAGCAATAAATACAATTGCAAGCATCAATGAAGATTGGCGCAAGCCATTAATAGAATATTTTCATACTAGAAAGCTGCCAGAAGACAAGTCTGAAGCACATCATATTACAAGAAGGGCCATGTCTTACGCCCTAGTGGGAAACGTTCTCTATAGAAGATCATTTGACCAGATGTGGCTACGGTGTTTGAGCAGAGCCGAAGCACAGAATATTGTCAAAGAGGTACATGCCAGATTGTGTGGCGCTCACAAGTCAGGGCCAAAAATAAAAATGAAGATCAAAAGACTCGAGTATTATTGGCCAGCAATGATGTCCAACTGCATGCATACAACCAGAAAATGTCACCAATGCCAAGTGCATGGGATGGTCTTACACCAGCCTCCAAATGTGATACACCCGACTGTTGCCTCATGCCCATTCGAGTGTTCGGGCATGGACATAATAGGTCTAATAGACCCTCCATCTTCCAGAGGACACAGGTTTATACTTACAGCTACAGATTACTTCTCAAAATGGGCAGAGGCAGTACCGTTACATGAAGAATAATTTCTGATAATGGATAGCTTTTAGAAGCACAAAGATCAATAATTTCATTAAGAGACATGAGATAGATTGGAGATACTCTACGATTTACTATCCCGGAGCAAATGGTTCGGCAAAAGCCTTCAACAAGACACTGGTACAGATTTTGAAGAAAACACTAGATGAAAATAAAAGGGATTGGCATAACAAATTGTTAGAAGTACAGATTTGGAAGAAAACACTGGATGAAAACAAAAGGGATTGACACAACAAACTATTAGAAGCCTTGTGGGTCTACCGGACAACTTTGAGAACTCCCACTCAGTATACACCCTATATGGTCGTGTATGGGTCCAAGGTCGTGCTACCGCTAGAAGTCCAGACACCGTCTCTTAGAGTTATTGTTGTCAACCAACTCACAATAAGAGAAAGTGCAAAACTCAGACTTGAAGAACTAGAAAGTCTTGAGTGAAAACGTCTATAAGCACAACAACGTTTAGAGCTTTACCATGCGAAGATGGTACAAGCCCATGATAAATTGGTCCGTCCAAGGACATTCAAAGTTGGTGACCTCGTACTTGTGTTCAAATAGCCTATTCTTGCGCGCCGCAAAATAGGTGAAAATTTTGAGCCAACTTGGGAGGGAGCATTTATCGTTGAAAAGGTCTACACAAGTGGAGCCTACCAGTCAGTGGACTTCCAGGGCAAAAGACCCATGTTACCAATAAATAGACGATATCTGAAAATCAATTACGCAACCTGATGTCACCTGCCTTTTACTTGCTTTGAAACTTTGAAATTTTGATTGTTTTGGGATTATCTATGTGGCCAAATGTCTATGACCGGTTCCAAATTTTGTAATTAACCTCCATATAATAAAAATTTTGAGAAAAAAAATTTTTTAACTTCAATTTTTCTCCTTTCCACTTTTGAGTATAATGATCCACAAAAATTTAACAAAATTCATATATAAGTAAGCAATTCATTTCACTAAAATAAGCTAAAATTTACTTCAATAAATACTTTGTTTTGTTCTTGTTCATGCCAAGTTTTGACCCACTGACATTTTTCCTGTCATTTGTAGAAAAATATCAGGACAGAGGGTGATCTTTGCTGTCAAGGATGGCTAGAGCCTCGCACTAAATGAGGAGATGAAGCCGCAAGGCGGTACCATAGACTTCAACATGGACTTTAACCAGGTCGACATGGACTACGAAGGTCCTCTGATGAATGTAGTCAGTTGCAGGGAGAAAGAGGGATTGCCTTCACTGTTGAGGGTGACCGCCAGAGATAATGCATCACATAAAGGCAAGAACGTGATAATAGAGCAAGATCCGATGGAAGGGCCTAGCCGTCTGCCCTCCATGGTAGCCACACCAGTCGGGGGCCTAGTAGACGCCAATAATAAATGGCTGTCAGATGCTTCACGTTGCAGGACACAACGCAGAAATTCCAGTTGAAAAAAATAGAAGGCTTTTCTACGAGAAGAACACAGATGTAAGAGAAAAATAAACAACTTACTCACCCCTATTCCTGAGGGGCATATCTATGATCCAGACATGAAAGAAACTTCTGTCAGTCTACCTACCACAGATGAAAAACCAGGGTTCGTCACAGAGCCAGAGACACCTTCAGCTTCAAATGTTTTATGCAAGGGTTGCTCGACGTGCAACGCTGAGATATCTGTAGAGACATCAGCCACAGGGGTGTTTGTAGAATGCTCAAATTGCAATGTTCTACATTTATGACACTTCAGTATATTGGAAGAGTATACCTCCAGCACCGATGGGTCTCATACTTCAAATTTTATGATGGATGATCCATGCGTCCCACTGGGGACAGATCAGTATATACCATGGAGCCCAGAGTCATACATCCCACTAGATGTCGAGTCTCGTATTCCAGATCAGCCAACGCCAGTTTGGGTTCCTGCCAATGTTCAGAGGGAGGAACACCAGCGACTGCTATTGACTTCTAGTACAATGGAATACTACAAAATAACCAAAGTGAATAAAAGAGAATTTGAATTTTACGAAGAAGTTCAAGGAAGAATCGTCAACATACTGGAAGGCATGAAGCTGTATACCAAGGGGGTTTTCTCCGAGAGTTACAAAAGAAGCATTCTTGACTGCATCTTCGATTTGAGAGATAGAGGCCGAGCAAGCCTTCTCATGGAAAGAACATAACTTGAGCCAAAGAAATGGATGAGAGGAAAAGGAAGAATCACCATTCAATGCGGCTGTTGTTATAATTTTACAAATGACAGACAGGAAAATCTGCTAGGGATCCTTAGACAAGACCATGTAGACCCACTACATCCTATAATAAAGTAGATGATCAAGAGAATGGTCAGATGGAACATACTGCCAGCTATCTGCATCTTGAATAGTTGCATCATCAACATATATGACGAGGGAGACTGCATACCTCCTCACATTGATCATCATGATTTTGTAAGACCCTTATGCGCGGTCTCATTTTTGAGCAAGAGCAATATATTATTTGGGAAAGAGATTGACATTGTCGGTCCTGGCGAGTTCAGAGGAACTGTAAAGATTCCACTGCCAGTTGGTTCAGTTTTGGTTCTGAAAGGAAATGGGGCATATGTAGCCAAACATTGCATTCCAGGGGTACGACACCGTAGGGTGTTTGTGATCTTCCGTAGGATGGACGACAGCAAAATACCATATGGGTTTCAGCCAGACCCGAAACTGGAAGAGATACTGTCGTACGAGCTATGAGAGGGTTATACCTCTAAGTACATGTGAAGGGAACTCTTATCCTAGAGTATGGCTTAGAAGGTCTGCTTGATCAGGAGCTCGTCGTACCTGATATAGATGGTCAGAGGGTTCACTTTCTTTTTTATAGCAACATGATATGTATCTGATATACTCAGCCTACAATGTATTCATGGCATGAGATGTTCTGGATGTACTTCAACATGGATTATATATTGTACATTTTTAGGTGTTAGCCTATGTTTGATCTGTGACATCTTTATTGGAGCAGATTAATGGAAATTTCTCTCAGAAACGTGCTTTTTTGTCAGTTTACTTTTTGTGTGATGGATGGAAGCCACAAACCACACGTTAGTTCAGAATTTCAAGAAACGAAGAATGAAACAACAAACCTTTAACAATAAATAAAATTTAGAAAAAAATAATCACAAATGAATAAACAATAAAACAAATTTCTTTTGAAAATCAACCAATTAAAATTAAAACTTTAAAGGCATATTTTGAAAAATTAGATGTCATAAAAACAACAAGAAAATAAAATGAATATGTTGAGAGGATTCTCTCGGTTTCAAAGTTTCTTACTCTTTGTGCGCGCAGCACAACCATCTTTATCTGCATTAACTCTCTTCACATCCCCACGGAATTTCACATCCTGCACAAAACCCCACAAAACGCTACAAACCTTCTTCAACAAAATTAACCTTTTCACATGACACATTTCTGCAAATTCAACATCACAAACTCTCTACACTGTTTTCATATGACTCTCAAAGTCAGTACCCAAATTTTGACTCCCCATCTTCGAGATTGGTATAGGACCCCCTTTAATGGAGCATGACATCCTATTCTTAATCTTCAAGGTCGGTCCCTGACTTCCGACTCTCTTTTCAAAAATGATAACTAAAATTCAATTCTCATTTTCAAATCAGTACCTAAATTTCGATTCCTTCACATATTTTCATATTCTATTCACATATTCCCCACGAATTCCCATATGTGAATCTGCATATTTTCTGCATAAGAACACATACATTCTCTTGTTACCTCTTAGGTTGGATGTAAGTCCTAGTGCTTTCCTTCCCAACGTGACACATATATTTTCTTGTTACCTCTTGAGCTGGATGTGAGTCCCAGTGCTTTCTTTCTCGATGTAGCACATATATTCTCTTGTCACCTCTTAGGTTAGATTTGAGTCCTAGTGCTTTCCTTCCTAACGTGACACATATATTTTCTTGTTACCTCTTGAGTTGGATGTGAGTCCCAGCGCTTTCTTTTTTGTTGTAGCACATACATTCTCTTGTTACCTCTTGGGTTGGATGTGAGTCCTAGTGCTTTCCTTCCTAACATGACGCATATATTTTCTTGTTGCCCCTTGAGTTGGATGTTAGTCCAAGCGCTTTCCTTCTCGATGTAGCACATATAGTTTTTTGTCACCTCTTGGGTTGAATGTGAGTCCTAGTGCTTTCCTTCCTAACATGACACATATATTCTTTTGTCACCTCTTGGGTTGGATGTGAGTCCTAGTGCTTTCCTTCCTAACGTGACACATATACTTTCTTGTTACCTCTTGACTTAGATGTGAGTCCCAGCGCTTTCCTTCTCGATGTAGGACATATATTCTTTTGTCACCTCTTGGGTTGGATGTGAGTCCAAGTGCTTTCCTTCCTAACGTGACGTATATATTTTCATGTAACCTATTGAGTTAGAAGTGAGTCCCAGCGCTTTCCTTCTCGATGTAGCACATATATTCTCTTATGCCCTCTTGGGTTGGATGTGAGTCCTATTGCTTTCCTTCCTAACGTGACACATATATTTTCTTGTTACCTCTTAAGTTGGATTTGAGTCCCAACTTTTTCTTCTCGATCTAGCACATATATTCTCTTGTCATCTCTTGGGATGGATGTGAGTCCTAGTGCTTTCCTTCCTAACGTGACGCAAATATTTTCTTGTTACCTCTTGAGTTGGATGTGAGTCCCAGCGATTTCCTTCTCGATGTAGCACATATATTCTCTTGTCACCTCATGGGTTGGATGTGAGTCCTAGTGTTTTCCTTCTTAACGTGATGCATATATTTTCTTGTTACCCCTTGAGTTGGATGTGAGTCCCAGTGCTTTCGTTCTCGATGTAGCACATATATTCTCTTGTCACCCCTTGGGTTGGATGTGAGTCCTAGTGCTTTCCTTCCTAATATGGCGCATATATTTTATTGTTACCTCTTGAGTTGTATGTGAGTCCCGACGCTTTCCTTCTCCATGTAGCACATATATTCTCTTGTCACCTCTTGGGTTGGATGTGAGTCCTAGTGCTTTCCCTCCTAATGTGACACATATATTTTCTTGTTACCTCTTGAGTTGTGTGCCCCAAAGCTTTCCTCCTCAATGTAGCATATATTTTTCCCACCACCTCTTGGGTTTGATGTGAGTCCTAGTGCTTTCCTTCCTAATGTGACACATATATTTTCTTGTTACCTCTTAAGTTGGATGTGAGTCCCAGTGCTTTCCTTCTTGATGTAGCACATATATTCTCTTGTCACCTCCTGGGTTAGATGTGAGTCCCTGGTGCTTTCCTTTCTAACATGGCGCATATATTTTCTTGTTTTCTCTTAAGTTGGATGTGAGTCCCAGCACTTTCCTCCTCAATGTAGTTAATATATTCTCTTGTCACCTCTTGGTTTGGGTGTGAGACCTAGTGCTTTCCTTTCTAAAGTGACGCATATATTTTCTTGTTACCTCTTGAGTTGGATGTAAGTCTCAGTGCTTTCCTCCCTAATGTAGCACATAAATTTCCTTGTCACCTTTTGGGTTGGATGTGAGCCCTAGTGCTTTCCTTCATAAAGTGGTACATATATTTTCTTGTTACCTCTTGAGTTGGATGTGAGTCCTAGGGGTTTTCTCCTCAATGTAGCACATATATTCTCTTGTCACCTCTTTAGTTGGGTGTGAGTCCTAGTGCTTTCCTTCTAACGTGACGCATATATTTTCTTGTTACCTCTTGAGTTGGATGTGAGTCCCAGTGCTTTCCTCCTCAATGTAGCACAAATATTTCCTTGTCACCTATTGGGTTGGATGTGATTCCTAGTGCTTTCCTTCCTAACGTGACACATATATTTTCTTATTACCTCTTGAGTTGGATGTGAGTCCCAGTGCTTTCCTCCTCAATGTAACAGATATTTTCTTCGTCATCGCTTGGGTTGAATGTGAGTCCCAGTGCTTTCCTTCCTAATGTGACGTATATATTCTCCCTATCATATGTCAGTTCAAATATAACTCCCTAGTGGTAACTCAAACTGGTACAGTACTTTCTTTCTGGAGACATATCCTTAATGGTTGTCGTTTTCTACACTATTGTTACCCTTTTGAGCCGGATGTGAGCCTCTGTGTTTTCCTTCTCGATTAGGTCCTCTCACACAATTCTATTCTCATGTCTTGAAATCAGTTTCAAGACCACCTTAAATGGATTATGACATATGATTCTTATTTTGAGATTGATACCAAAATTTCAATTCCCACCTCGGGGTCAGCACTTATATACTGACTCCCATCCTTTATAAATACCTGAAATTTCATAACTCAAAATTCACTCTCTGATCCCCAGCAAGAGTCCCTACTCCTTGATTTCAATCAGACGATCACCTGTTAATTCCCCAGCAGAAACAAATCACACACACAACTCTACACATACTTCTGGGTCTGTTGACTTAGGAGTTTGTATTGGTTTTTGTTGATCTCATTGGTCAACGCCAATACGCGAGGTGTGCTTGCCCAACACACCACACCTATTGGGGGTCCATTTGTTGAATTCACTTTTGGTTGAGGTTTAGTTTTTCCTCTTTACTAGCCTAAGGTTTAGCTATAGGACTTTTCTATTGACTATTCTTAGAAAACTAGAAAAGGAACCCTCACCATTAGAAATTCTACACTCTACTTTACTCAGCTTGAAGTTCCACGTATTAGTCCTAACCTCTAGCACTTAGTAGGTGGGATCACTATGGGGTAATTTAAGATGAGTCACCCTTAGGACAGTTGGACCTTAGGGTTGACCCTGAGTGTTGGTCTAGGGCTTAAGGCACTCACAATCACTCACTATCGTAAACCCAAAATTTCCTGACTTTAGTCGCTTGATACTTTTGGGAGACTAATGTAGGTGGTCCCCTAAACCCATTAACCCTTGGCTAGGGTTTGGCTAAGATCACTACATAGAGGACCCAAAATGGGGTTTCCATTGGTCCATGGCTTATTGATGCTGGTTGGCACTCCAACTCTACCAAGATACCGAACTTATCCTTTTGCCCCTAAACTCCCCAAAATTATCTAGATACCTTTAGGACCCTAAATTTGGCAAAAATTCCCAAATTTACCCAAAATACCCAAGTTGTTTCAAAAATCATTTCAAACACCTTAAAACACCCAAACTACCCAAAATCACCAAAATTAGCCAAATTACCAAAATGCCCCCTCCTTAGCCCAAAATTCCAAAAGTTCCAAAAAATCCCAAAAAATCCCAAAACCTTCCAAATATTCCCAATTTCATTTTTCTTAACTATCACATCAAATTTGGAGTCCATTCACCGTAATTTGTGTTGAAAAATCTTCATAACATTCCTACACATCAAATTTGTCCTTANATAAAAACTAAAAGCTATTACATTATTTAATAATTTGGTGGTATTTATTGGAAAGCCATCTCATCATCATTAACTAACATAAATCATATCAATTTATATTTAATTTTATGCAAAACATTTGTTACCTTATTGTGATTTTCAAAGGTCAATATGCTCTCTTAAACGAAGGTTCTTTAATTATTTTAGTAAACATTAATCTTAAAGAACTAATGAACTTTCCATCATCTTTCATCTTCCAAACTCATACTATATGAATACAATATATACATATAATGAATCAAAAAAGGCTCAAATTAGGGTTGAGGTTCAATACCTTTGTTTGAAAGGGGAGGTCTTAATTAGATGATTGTGGTAGCTCTGATTGGGTCCAACAAACCTCTAAATGAAGTCCTAAGTCCTGATGAATTATCTAGCTATGATTTCGATCAAATTGGATTTCAGGCGTTGGTTTAGGGCTTGGTTAGAGGTTGTTTGGGATGGGGTTTTTATGGGGAATCAACTCCTCTCACTGTGGTGATGGTGTGTGCAAAGTTAAATGGAGTTTGGTGGATAGTAAAGGTGTGGGAAAATATGTTCTGGTTCAAGTTGAAATTTTGAATTCAAAATTGAGCTCTCATTGTGTGAATAAGAGGGGGAACACAGTGAGATTAAGCTGAGGACTTCTTGAAGATTCTCTGGAAGCAAATGGGTAGAGTTTCCTAAGGATTTTTCTTACCTCTCCTTTGGTCATGGATGTTTATTGTTGCTTAGTGGAGCTTAGGGCTTGGCAGTGGGTGTTGAGGTTTGCTGAGGTAGAGGGATGAAGAGCTCTAGTGACCAATCAGACTTGGCCAGCTCAGGGAGGTTTAATTTTCAGTTTTGGCCAATGGGGCACCTTTGGGCTAGCTATTTTTGGTGGCTGGCCAGGGTATAGTCACTTCTTGGCTCATGGAGGTCAGGGGGTGGCTAATGATGGTTAACCCCTAATGGTATGGCATTATGAAGAAGATATCTCAAGTTTAGTCCCAAAAGGAGTAAAATCCAAAAAATCATGAGACCATTGGTCCATAGCTCACCTAGGGTGATTTAAGTGGATTTAGCCTGGTTAATAAGATGCACTTGGTGGCTGGAATGGTCCTTGGTTGTCCAATTTAGTTTGGTGTATGGGTTCATTTAGGTCAAATTGTCTTGGAGTTGAGTTTAGGTTGGGCTAACCATGAAATTGAGCCTAATTGATTGATAAATTTGATGTAGATGATTGTCATGAGGAGTTTAGAAAAGATTTGGAGTGATTTTGAATTGCTTTGGAGGTTCAATTCAGAGGATTTTTGTCATTTAGTCAATTTGGGGGTGTTGGATTCGACTTAGGTTTAATTTAGGATAAGGTTGGGTAAGGTCCAAATTGATGGTTCAAAATGGTCTAGAGGAATGTCGTAAAGATTTTTTAACATAAATTGGGTGTCAATTTTGGGGTTATGGCATTCAATTTGATGGAATTTGGAGAGAGCCAATTTGGGGGAAATTTAGGGATTTTAGATTTGGGTTGAAATTGAGTGAAATTAAGGCTTGTCCAAGGCCAATTGAGGGCTCATTTTGAGGTGTAGAGATTTTTCAAAGAGTTTATGACGCATAATTGGGGTAATTGGAGAGATTTGGGGGTTCAATTGAGTGGGATTGGGTCATATGGTCTGGATTGCAATTGGACTTAAATGTGGGTCAATTAGACTTGGATTTGGTTTAAAATGATCATATGAAAGATGAATTTGAGTTTAGAATGGAAATTGGCAAAAATTGAGGGACATTTGGGGTGAATTTGGAGAATTTGGGCATTTAGAGGACAATTTAGGGGTTTTGTTAAAAATGGTCAAAATGGTCAAATTGGGTTTAATTATAGGGTCCAAATTGGTTTTGAGGACATTTGAAATGATTTTTAAGGGTTTTGGGAAAGTTTGAGCTACCAATGGTATTTTTGTAATTTTGGCAAATTTGAGGGTATTTTGGTAATTTTGGAAATTTTGAATGTTTTGGGCAATTTGGGTAGTTTCAAATAGTTTGAAATTATTTTTGAACAAATTTGGGTATTTTAGGTGAAATTGGTAATTTTGGTCAAATTTAGGGTTTGGGGGTGTTCAGGTAATTTGGGTGGATTAGGGAGCAAAATGCCAAATTGGATATTTTGGTAGAATTAGGGTGCCAACCACCTTATATGAGCTATCGACCAATGGAATCTCAATTTGAGTTTTCTATGTATTGGTTTTAGATAAACCTTAGCCTAGGGCTAGTGGGTTTAGGGGGTCATCTACATGAGTTTCCCAAAAGATTAAGGGATCAAAGTCAACAAAATTGGGTTTTAGGGTTGCGAGTGAAAGTGGGTGCAAGTGAGTGCAAGTGAGTGAACTAGCTCCAGACCAACACCCAGGGTCAACCTTAAGGTCAAGCAGTCCTATGGGGACTCCCCTGAGCTTCTTTTATAGTGGCCCCACCTACAATGTGCTAGAGGTTAGGACCAGTACATGGAACTTCAAGTTGAGCACAAAAAAGTTTAGAGTTTCTAAAGGTGAGGCTTCCTTTTCTAGTTTTCTAGGAATAGTCAACAAAAAAATCCTATGGCTAGACCTTAGGCTACTAAAGACGAAAACATAAACCTCAACTAAAAGTGACATCAACAAATGGACCCCCAATAGGTGTGGTGTGCTAAGCAAGCACACCACGTTTATTGGCGTTGTCCGAAAAAATCAACAAAACCAACCCATAATTCTTAGTCAACAGACCTAGAATGAAGTGTAGAATTGAGTGCTAGTTGTTTTTGTTGGGGTGTTAGCAAATGAACATTTGATCAAAATCAAGGATTTGGAATTTTTGCTGGGGATTAAAGGAAAAGGGATTCTGAAAACGACCATGACAGTCATGACGAGAATTCATATTTAATTCGATGCTAGAAAACTCAAACTTTGATTTTAGTACTATCGGAAGATGGGGATCATAATTTAGGTACTGACCCCAGGATGAGAATTAAAATTTAAGTATCAATCCCGAAAGGAGAGTCAGAATTTAGGTACCGACCTCGAAAGGAGGGAATTAGAATTTAGGTACTAACCCCGAAAGATAGAAATCATAATTTAGGTACTGATCCCAAAAATTTGGAATCAAAATTTAGGTACTGATCCTAAAATATAGGAATCAAAATTTAGGTACTGATCTCGAAAGGAGGGAGTCAGAATTTAGGTACTAACTCTGAGAGATAGGAATCAAAATTTAGGTACTGATCCCGAAAGGAGGGAATCAGAATTTATGCATCGATCCAAAAAATGGGAATTAAAATTTAGGTATCAATCTCAGAAAGAGAATCAGAATTTAGGTACTGACCTCAAAAGGTAAGAATCAGAATTTAGGTACTGATCCTGAAATGAGAATTGAACTTTAGGTATCAATCTCAAAAAAAGTGTCGGAATTTTGGTATCGATCTCGAAAGGAGGGAATCAGAATTTAGAAATTGATCCTGAAATGAAAATTGAAATTTATGTATCAATCTCAGAAAGAGAATCAGAATTTAGGTATCAACCTTGAAGGGAGAGAATCAGAATTTACGTACTGATTCCGAAATGAGATTTGAAATTTTAGGTATCAATCTCAGGAAGAGAATCAAAATTTAGGTACTGATCTCGAAAGATAGGAATCAAAATTTAGGTGCTGATCCCGAAAGCAACATGAAAACAGTGTAGAGAATTTGTGGTGTGAATTCATAGATATGTGGCATGTGATAGGGTTGACACTGGTGAAGAAAAAATTTTGAAACTTTGTGAGATGTTGTGCATAATGTGAAACTCCATATGGATGTGAAGAAAATTAGAGCAAGCAAAGATAATCGTGTTGCGCGAGCAAAGAGTAAGAGACCTTAAAATCGAGAGAAATAACTCAACAGATTTATTTTCTTTTCCTGTTGTCTTTATCACATTTAATTATCAAAATATATTTTCAAAATTCAATTTTTGTTGGGTGATTTTTCAAAAGAGTATTTTATTTGAACTTTTATTATTATTATCAAATTTTTATTATTTTGTTCTTCGTTCATTGTAGCTCGGAACCAACGCATGGTTCTGGGGCTCTTGATCTATCACACAAAAGAGCAATTCAAGAAATAGACTGAATTCTGAAAGAAATTTCATTAATCTGCTTCAAACAAGTGTTACAGATTGAACATAGGATGAAGCATCAAAAGGTACAACACATTGAATGCTGTCAAAAGTATATCTGAAACATCTCATGCTGCCAAAATATCATAAGCTGAACATATCTAATACATATATCATCATATCTACTGGCCAAAATGTGGTACCAAAAAGGTATCCCCTGACTGTCCATCTTCGGCGGGGTGAGTTCCTGATCGAGCTGACCTACTAAGCTACGCTCCACGATAAGTGTTCCCTTTACGTGTACTTAGAGGTGCAAACCTCTCATAGCTCGTAAGGTTGTAGCTCTTCTAACTTTAAATCTCGTCAAAATCCATATGGCATCTTGTTGCTATCCATCCTTCTGAAAGTTATAGACACACTGTGGTGTCATACCCTTGGAATGCAGTGCTTAGCCAGGTCGGCTCCATTTCTCTTGAGAATCAGTATTGAACCACTGGTAGCAAATTCTCCATGGATCCTCTGAACTCCCAGTGGCCAATGAAATCTATTTCTTTCTTGAACATAATATTTCTTTTGCTCATGAAGGAGATCATGCAAAAAGGTCTCACAAAATCATGATGGTTTATATGTGGGGGAATGCAATCGTCTTCATCATAGATATTGATGATACAACTGTTGGGAATGCAGTCGCCTGGAAGTATGCTCCATCTAACCATCCTCTTGATCATCCACTTTATTGTAGGAGGTAACAAATCCAACTAATCATGTCTTAAAATCCCTGGGGGAATTCCTTGTCTATCTTTGGTAAAATTATAATAGCAACCACATTGAATGGTGATTCTGCTTTTTCCACACATCCATTTTCGTGGTTCAGAATAGGTCCTTTCCGTCAGAAGACCAGCTCGACTCCTGTCTCTTAGGTCGAATATGCAATCAAGAATGCTCCTTTCTTCACATTCGGAGAAGAATCTGGTGTACAGCTCCAGAACTTCTAGTATGTTGACAAATCTTCCTTGAAATTCTTCATAAAATTCAAAATTCCTTTTCTTCACTTTACTCATTTTTTCTAATTCTACCATTGTGACCATCGACGGCTATCAAGGACGCTCCCTCATTTCAACATCAGCAGGGATCCATGTCTGTGTTGTCTCTGTATCGAAGGGGATGTATGATTCCTAAACTGAGTGATTGGTCATCTGAAATCTGCCATCGGTGGATGTATACTCCTCCGGAGTGATGTAACACTCTAGGTGGAGGATGTTAAAGTTTGGGCATTCCATAAACGCCCATATAGCTGGTATCTATGTGGGAATCTCGGAGTTGCACGTTGGGCAACCCGCACAAAGATTATCTGAAACTTCTGGTAGCATCGACTCTGTAGTGAACTCGGACTCATCTTCTGTGGCAAGCAGGCTGGAGGAAGTCTCTCTCATGCATGGATCATAGATCTTGCCCTCAGGAATCGGGGTAACAAGTTTTATCCCTCCTTCTGGCATCACCTTTCTTCACGTAGGAATGCTCTTTATTTTTTACGATTGGCATTTCTATATTGCGTACTTTGTAATGATGTATCTGACAGTCTCTCGCCATTAGCAGTGACTAGACCTCCGGATGGTGCAGTTATCATAAATGGAAGATGACTAGTCCCCTCCATCGGATCTTGCTGCATTATCACTTTCTTCCCCTTCAGTGAGGAATCCTCCTTGGTACTGATCTTTAACAACGACGGTAACCCCTGTTTTTCTCGACAACTGACCACGTCCATCAGGGGCTCTCATAGTCTACATCGACTTGGCCAAAGTCCACATTGAAGTATATGATGCCACCCTGCGGTGCCTTTTCCTTATTAAGTGTGAGATTCCAGCCATCCTTGAAATAAAAAATTAGCTTCTATCTTGACCTTTTTTCTACAGACGACAGGAAAAACATCAGCACACTGAAGTTTAGCAGGAAAAGAAACAAAAAAGTGTTTATTAAACAAAATTTTAGTTTATATCAATGAGAAGATCATTTATTTATATTTACATATTATTTAATTTAGTAAAATATCAACCTTTAAAAGTAAAAAGGAGAAAATCAAAGCTTGTAAATTCAATAATTTTCATTTTATTGAGGTTAATTTTATTATAAAATTTTTTGACCCGGTCACAGCGCTTGACCAAATAACTAACCCCAGAAAAATTAAAATTTCAAATTTTCAATTCAAGCAATGTCATGTTTCATAGTATGTCTTCAAGTATCATCCATTGATCGACAACATGGGTCTCTAGTCTTGAAAATCTACCAGTTGGTTGGCTTCTCCTGCATAGACCTTTCCTACGACAAAGAGTCCCTCCCAAGTTGGCTCAAATTTTTCACTTATCTTGTGGTGTGCAAGAATAGGCATTTTAACATGAGAACGAGATCACTGACTTTGAACGTCCTTAGGCGGACCAATTTGCCATGAGCTTGTACCATCCTTGCTTGTTAAAGCTCTAAATATTGTTGTGCTTCTAGTCGCTTTCCTTCGAGACTTTCCAATTCTTCAAGCCTAAGTTTTGCATTTTCTATTGTTGTAAGTTGATTGGCGATAGCGACTCTTAGAGATGGCGTCTGGACTTCTAATGATAGTACGGTCTCAGACCCGTACATAAGTGCGTATGGTGTACATTGAGTGGGAGTCCTGAATGTTGTCTAGTGTGCCCATAAGGCTTCTAATAATTTTTTATGCCAATCTCTTTTATTTTTGTTCAGTGTCTTCTTTAAAATTTGTACCAGTGTCTTATTGAAGGCCTCTGTCAGGCCATTTGCTCTGGGAAAGTAGATCGTAGAGTATCTCCACTCTATCCCGTGCCGCTTGACCAAATTGTCGATTTTTGTGCTCTTGAAGGGTGTCC
>JXCR01142814.1:211840-233563 GCA_002079205.1 Phalaenopsis hybrid cultivar | reverse complement strand
GTTGGAATGAAGTTGTATGAAGTATTGATCTATAATGTTGGAATAAGTTGTGATGATTTAATCTATGTACTTCATTTACTTCTTGATTTGGCCAATTGAGATGTTAATTTTTGTTGTGAGAACATGTAAGAACTGTGATGGTATTGCTTAGTCAAGCAATGATAGAATCACATGAGTTGTATGGATGAGAATGTAATTCATATGATTGTGTGCAAATAAATAGGGGAATAAAATTTAAAGGGTATATAGTTAGAAGACTTTAGAGAGATAGGCCAAAGCCCCCAATTCAGTATATTGTTTTAGGTTTTGATACGAGATGTTAGCCCCTAGGTGGAGAGAGAAGAAAGAACTCTATAATGAGAGCTAGTATCTTCCATATCTAGGTCATCTTCAAGATTATTCAAACTTTAGATTAGCCAATGTTCTTTATAGCATCTCTAGTAAGGGCAAAGAATAATATTGCTCCANTTCATATGATTGTGTGCAAATAAATAGGGGAATAAAATTTAAAGGGTATATAGTTAGAAGACTTTAGAGAGACAGGCCAAAGCCCCCAATTCAGTATATTGTTTTAGGTTTTGATACGAGATGTTAGCCCCTAGATGGAGAGAGAAGAAAGAACTCTATAATGAGAGCTAGTATCTTCCATATCTAGGTCATCTTCAAGATTATTCAAACTTTAGATTAACCAATGTTCTTTATAGCATCTTTAGTAAGGGCAAAGAATAATATTGCTCCTATTTGGCATAACACAATTTAAATACTTCCACAATAGAATTCTTATACTAGTTATTGATTCATAATAAGGAAAAATAAATTTTATTTGTCTTGCCTTCATCTTACAAATATCTAGTTAAATTTAGTTAGTTGTTTACTTTATTTTCAATTATCAAAATTACCAAAAAAAAGTTGTTTGCTTTATTTTCAATTATCAAAAATTACCAAAAAGAATCAAACTTTTATACCTACCATAGTATATATAGTTTGAGTAAGACTCTTTTTCAAAGTAGAGTTTGTTATCTAATTTCTTCTTAAAATTTTGTAGTTCTCCCTGTGGGTTTGATATTTTTGGGCTTAATAAAAAAATCTTATATTACTTAATAACAATATGTATACTTGCATAGTATCTCAATAATTAAATATAATAGTTGCACCCTTACTTGCTTCGGAACCAAGTTTTTGGCACTGTTGTAAAGAAAGAAATTAAAATNAGTTGCACCCTTACTTGCTTCGGAACCAAGTTTTTGGCACTGTTGTAAAGAAAGAAATTAAAATAAAAAAAAATCAAGAATCTAACCGCACATACATCATAGTACTATCATGCCAGATAGGGATCGATTTTTTTGGCTTTTGATGTTAGGAAACTTCCATCTAATTCTTAGCAATGGAGTCAGAGGCAGAAGCATATATAAGAAAGTAGGATAAATACCACGAGGACTTATGAAGGTTTTATTAAACATTAGATGAGAATAATGATGATACAAATGAATAAATTTTATGTTCATCATCGACCAAATCCTCTAATGAAACAGACTAAGAGAGGTTTGTCTATCCATNTACCATGAGGACTTATGAAGGTTTTATTAAACATTAGATGAGAATAATGATGATACAAATGAATAAATTTTAGGTTCATCATCGACCAAATCCTCTAATGAAACAGACTAAGAGAGGTTTGTCTATCCAGATTTTTATTTCTTTCTAGTTTTATCTCTTTTAATATTTACTTTTTACGGTTCAATATGTTTGTTCTACATAATCTTGCTTTTACTTTTGGTGTTTTGATATGTAGTTGCAGTATGTTTTCTATTTTGATTGGAAACATTTCTATNTTTACTTTTGGTGTTTTGATATGTAGTTGCAGTATGTTTTCTATTTTGATTGGAAACATTTCTANTGAATTCTTCTTGAAGATTGTTGGCTTCACTGAGTAGCTTCTCGAAGGATTTAATGGTGAGTCCCTTGAGCACGAAAGCTACTGGCCCATGGATGCTCTTGAGTAAGATCTCATCCACATGATGTTCTTGTAGCTGAGGTTCACATTTCATGCTAAAGTTTCTCCACCTCAAAATGTAGTCCACTAAAGTCTCATTGGGCTTTTGCTTCTCTACTATGAGATCTCTAATAGACACATGATACTGCACTCCATTGTTCTATTTTGGTGAATGCCTTGACTGATCCGTTGGGTAGTTCAGCATACCAATCAAAAGAGATCTCTAACGGGCTGCTGACAAACTATCGGATGAGTAAAGCTTTTTTTCGNTTCAAGTTCTCTTAAATATTTTTTCGGGATCGTTATATTTCCTTCCTTAATATTTTTCTCGAGACAATCCTTAAAGATGAAACAATCCTTTATAGTGTGTCCAAGCATCTGGTGATACGGGCAATAATTAGGTTGATCCTTTTTGTCAACCTCTTCGGGTTTCTTTGGCTCTAGTAATCTGAACTCAGGCTTCTTCATCAGACTTATGAACATTTTTGGGTACCGCTTCATCTTTGAAGGAATAAACTTTTTTCCTTCGTTCTGTCAAGGACGGACCCTTTCTATTTTCCATTCAGTATGATCCCCTCTGAGGTAGTCGCTGGCAAGACTGGTTATACTGTTGTGTCTATTGTTGAGCACGCTGCGATGACGACTAAGAATTCTGATGAGAATTTTCTACATGTATCTTCATTGGTTATTTTTTTTATTGATGGTTGCCGTTATTCAAGACTTCTTTTCAAATGCCCTGGTCATTCTGGATTTCTCTGCTTTCTCTTGAGAATCCATATGTTTGAATTCTTCTTGAAGATTGTTGGCTTCACTAAGTGATTCTCGAAAGGATTTATGGTGAGTCCCTTGAGCATGAAAGCTACTGGCCCATGGATGCTCTTGAGTAAGATCTCAATCACATGATATTCCTGTAGCTGAGGTTCACATTTAATGCTAAAGTTTCTCCACCTCAAAATGTAGTCCACTAAAGTCTCATTGGGCTTTTGCTTCTCTACTATGAGATCTCTAATAGACACATGATACTGCACTCCATTGTTCTATTTTGGTGAATGCCTTGACTGATCCGTTGGGTAGTTCGGCATACCAATCAAAAGAGATCTCTAATGGGCTGCTGACTAACTATCGGAAGAGTAAAGCTTTTTTTCCCCCTGTGTTACCACAACTGGCTCAAAAAATGTGCTATAAGTTGCCTGGGATTTTTGATCTCATCAAATATCTAAGTTTGGCGACACAAAACCCTTAGGGTAGGGTAGGACATCGAATTCCTCCGGGTAAGGTCTACCCTTCAAAATTAATGCACTACCTTTAAATTGGGATAAGGCCTTCTGAACTTGCTCAACCATTTGCTTAAATTCCTTTTCTGGTATGGCACTTGATGGAGAATCCTTCTTTTGCTGCTCATCTCTATTAGCTGAGGGAACTTCCCTCCTTTCTTTTGTGATATGTATAATCTCTGGTTAATTGACTTCTGGGGAGGCTAACTATGGTGGTTGAGACTGTCCTTGAGCTATGGCCATGACGATCATTGAAGCGGCCATCTCTTCCATTCTTTTCTCCATTTGGCTGATTTGCTCATCCCTTAGGGAAAAAATCCTACGCATCTCATCTACGGCATTCTCTTCGACGAGAGGTTAAGTGTCGCACGTAGATGTAGCGGCTCTAGTCTCGATGACATGGATATCCATGAAATCTTCCTTGAGGTAATCATTGAAGTCAAATTCATCATCATCATCAATGGAAACTCCATGTTCTTGGGCCAAGTCAGAAATCTCAACCCTAAGCTTTCAACCTTTCCTTCAATTATTGATTCTTGTAGCACCTTGAGATCTAGAGGGCTTTGCCGAACATCCTCTACTTGCTCATCCATCTCGCTAGCAATTGTTGCGACAATGTCGGGTACTTTGGACCCTTGCTTCATTCCATGATCCTGCCCTTCGGACTCATTGGATTGTATCGGTACTGCGACCTTGAGTACCCACACCTTTTTCTTTGACGGTGATGTCTAGGGTTGGGCGACTGGACCAAGGGAGGATTGTAAGAGAAAAGAAGAGATTCAAAGGAAATTCAAGAGTTTGGTGGAGAGGAATTTTAGATAAGTTTTAATCTTTGTAATTACATTTGATATTAATTTTTACTTCTTGTATTTTAACATAATTTCTACTTTTAAACTTAAGTATTGTTGTGTTTTCTTCATGAATTCTGAGTATTTTTCTTTATATTTTTCCTTAAAATGATAAATAATTAAGTGTTGGAATGAAGTTGTATGAAGTATTGATCTATAATGTTGGAATAAGTTGTGATGATTTAATCTATGTACTTCATTTACTTCTTGATTTGGCCAATTGAGATGTTAATTTTTGTTGTGAGAACATGTAAGAACTGTGATGGTATTGCTTAGTCAAGCAATGATAGAATCACATGAGTTGTATGGATGAGAATGTAATTCATATGATTGTGTGCAAATAAATAGGGGAATAAAATTTAAAGGGTATATAGTTAGAAGACTTTAGAGAGACAGGCCAAAGCCCCCAATTCAGTATATTGTTTTAGGTTTTGATACGAGATGTTAGCCCCTAGATGGAGAGAGAAGAAAGAACTCTATAATGAGAGCTAGTATCTTCCATATCTAGGTCATCTTCAAGATTATTCAAACTTTAGATTAACCAATGTTCTTTATAGCATCTTTAGTAAGGGCAAAGAATAATATTGCTCCTATTTGGCATAACACAATTTAAATACTTCCACAATAGAATTCTTATACTAGTTATTGATTCATAATAAGGAAAAATAAATTTTATTTGTCTTACCTTCATCTTACAAATATCTAGTTAAATTTAGTTAGTTGTTTACTTTATTTTCAATTATCAAAATTACCAAAAAAAGTTGTTTACTTTATTTTCAATTATCAAAAATTACCAAAAAGAATCAAACTTTTATACCTACCATAGTATATATAGTTTGAGTAAGACTCTTTTTCAAAGTAGAGTTTGTTATCTAATTTCTTCTTAAAATTTTGTAGTTCTCCCTGTGGGTTTGATATTTTTGGGCTTAATAAAAAAATCTTATATTACTTAATAACAATATGTATACTTGCATAGTATCTCAATAATTAAATATAATAGTTGCACCCTTACTTGCTTCGGAACCAAGTTTTTGGCACTGTTGTAAAGAAAGAAATTAAAATAAAAAAAAATCAAGAATCTAACCGCACATACATCATAGTACTATCATGCCAGATAGGGATCGATTTTTTTGGCTTTTGATGTTAGGAAACTTCCATCTAATTCTTAGCAATGGAGTCAGAGGCAGAAGCATATATAAGAAAGTAGGATAAATACCACGAGGACTTATGAAGGTTTTATTAAACATTAGATGAGAATAATGATGATACAAATGAATAAATTTTATGTTCATCATCGACCAAATCCTCTAATGAAACAGACTAAGAGAGGTTTGTCTATCCATATTTTTATTTCTTTCTAGTTTTATCTCTTTTAATATTTACTTTTTACGGTTCAATATGTTTGTTCTACATAATCTTGCTTTTACTTTTGGTGTTTTGATATGTAGTTGCAGTATGTTTTCTATTTTGATTGGAAACATTTCTATTTTTTTTCCACTTATAATATAAGTAGTCTACTTACTTTTGTTATTTTTACTTCTATTCCTTAGTACTAATTTATATATGTATTTCCTTCTATTATAAATGGCTTTTATTGTTTGTGAAGATCAATCACCTCAATTACCTAACCTGATAGATCCGAGTTCTTATAAAAGGACAAATAAATTAGTGTTCTACTCTGTCACACAAAACGCCAATGTTGTGTTGATTTGCTTTTAAAATATATAGTCTTTATGTACACATTTTTATACATATTTTTGAGGTATTGCTCTTTAATGAAAGATATTTGTGTATTTTTCTTTCAGGTACAATTAAACGGATGAAAAATGGTGAAAGGAGTGAAAAAAAGATCAAATTTGGAGCAAAAATAAAGAATGTGTAAAATTGACCCGAGGTACCTAAGCACCCAGGGTTGGCGCTTACGCACCAGTGAAAAAGAGAGAGTCGCACCTAAGCACCTAGTACCTTGTGCTTAAGCATCAGAAGTAGATATTTGATGATTCAATGAATTTGGATGAATTTTTTAATAGGTGTTTCAAGCAACCCTTGGTGAAAACGTGGAAATTAGTTAATGGACATGAAAATTCATGCAATTGGCTTTTGAAAGGAGGCAACTTCTAGAAGATTCATTGAATGTGGACACATTTTGAAGAGACACTGACCAAAATAAAATATGTTGAGATTTTCATAGCTATTTTATACTATTTTTTGATGATATTGCACTTTAAAGAAAGGTATTTTTTATATTTTGTCGTAGGAAAGATGAAATAGGGTCAGTGGAGCAAAAAAATGCAAAAAGAAGTGAATTTGGAGCAAAAAGGACCAAAGTGTGAAGAATTGAACTAGGGCGTCGATGGCGCCATCGACCCCGCCGACGGCGAGATTTTCCTAAGACTCCAAAATTAATTCATTAAGAAGGTCCGCCGACGGCGAGATATCACATTCAAACCTTCATTAGTATAATTAGTTAGTTAATAGTTATTAAAATTACATATTTATTTCAATTGCCTAATAGTGACAGATAAGCAAATTGTACTTCATTGTTGTGATTAAAGTATTGCTTTTCTAAAATCTTAGTTCGTACTTCTAATCTTACTCTCTGTGGATCGATATTTGGAACTCCATTAGAGCTCTATATTACTTGAGTGATACGTATAATTGCGTTGATAAGTGTGACTTTACAATTATTGAATATTTATTACGTCCATATTTATCGAATATATAACTGTTATTAAGGTTTTGGTACAGTCGTTGAAGAAGTAAATCTTTTAGCAGCAGTATTAAATACTTATATTTTTATATAAAGTCGCGGTCAGACACCAAGGAACCTTTTGAAAAGTTATAAAATAAAACTTGAATTAGAGAGAAAAAGGATCCATCCATCAATCCATTGACAGCTAACCCACACCCACACGCCACCGCTGCCGCCCATAACCAGCATCTCCGCCAGCACTTTTATTTTTATTTTAAGTTGTAGTTTGTATTGTAAGTGAAGGAAGANCCCACACCCACACGCCACCGCTGCCGCCCATAACCAGCATCTCCGCCAGCACTTTTATTTTTATTTTAAGTTCTAGTTTGTATTGTAAGTGAAGGGAGGGTTAAAATGAACTTTAAAACTCTGGTGGAGACAATTTGAGATAAGTTTTTTTATCTTTGTGACTACATTTGGCTTTAATTTAGACTTCTTATTTTTTTGCATGATTTCTATTTTCAAACTTAAATATGGTTGTCTTTTCTCCATGAATTCTGAGTAGTTTTCTTTATCAATTTCCTTTAAATGATAAGTGATTAAGTGTTGGATGGAAGTTGAGTGAAGTATTAGTCTTTAATGTTGGAAGAATTTGTGATGATTGANTTCTCCATGAATTCTGAGTAGTTTTCTTTATCAATTTCCTTTAAATGATAAGTGATTAAGTGTTGGATGGAAATTGAGTGAAGTATTAGTCTTTAATGTTGGAAGAATTTGTGATGATTGTAAACCTTATACTTTATTTACTTCTTGATTTGGCCAATTAAAATGTTAATACATGTTGTGAGAACATTTAAGATTCAAGATGGTATTGTCTCAGTCAACAAATTGTAAGAATCACATGAAATTGTATGGATGAGAATGTAATTGATATGATTAGGTGCAAATAAATAGGGAAATAAACTTTAAAGGGTGTAGAATTAGAGGGCTTTAGAGTGACAGGCTAAAGCCCCTAATTTGATTTATAGTTTTAGGCTTTGATACGAGATGTTAGCCTACAAGTGGGAGAAGAGGGAACTCTAGAGTGATAGCTAGTATCTTCCCTAGCTAACCTGTCTTCAAGATTGTTCAAACTTTAAATTAGTCAATATTTTTTATAGCATCTCTAGTAAGTGTAAGGAATATTATTGCTCTTATTTGGCACAACACAATTAAAATACTTCCACAACAATATTCATATACTTGTTGCCGATTCATGATAAGAAAAATGATATTTTATTTATATTGCCTTCTCCTTACAAGTATCTAGTTAAATTTAGTTAGTTGTTTACTTTATTTTCAATTATCAAAAATTACAAAAAGAATCAAACTTTCATTCCTATTATAACATCTAGAGTTTGAATAAGAATATTTTGCTAAGTAGAATTTGTTATCTAATTTCTCCTGATTTCAAGTTGCACATTATCCATGTGGGTTCAATATTCGGGGATTAATCAAAAAGTTTTATATTACTTGATAATGATACGTATACTAGCATAGTATCCCATTTTTAAATATAATAATTGTATTCTTATTTGTTTCAAAGCCAAGTTTGTGTCTAGTTGTTACTGGTGATCAAGTTTTTGGCATTATTGTAAGGTAAGAATTATAAGTAAGGAAAAAATTAAGAATATAATCACATACATCGCATTGACATAAAAACGTTTTGGGATCAAGTGCCATCACCACTGCATCCACTCTCACGCCTTCAATTTTGAGCACTCTGCCATCACCTGCCACTCAGCTCAACCACCATCTCCCACTCAGCTAACACCGTAACTCGCCCACCACCTCTCCCTCAGACACCACCTCCTTTTTTAGCCACCACTTCTCTCGTTTGATGAGTTGAGCCTTCTACTTTAACCATTCTGAGGTAGGACACCCCCAGACGAATATACATTAATTTTGGTCACCAAATTAGGAAGAAAATATTTAATTCAATTTACGTATATATAATTTTGAGAAGTAGTATTTTAAATTTTAAAAATACGAGACAAAAATGATCTGATATATACAATAGTTTAGATAAATAAGCACAATACTGAATGCGATGCATCTATCCTGAGGAATAGACACATATATACAATAGTTTAGATAAATAAGCACAATACTGAATGCGATGCATCTATCCTGAGGAATAAACACATTACTTTGCTAATGAGACTTGATTAAATAAACTAAAGAATTTATGACATGTTTTAGTCTGTGAAACTATTTATGTTGACTAATAAATTTATCCTATCTAATACAAAAAACTAGATAGGTTTATATTAAGTTGGGTTCTCAAGTTTCCTATAAGGGCAAGCCCTTATAGTTAATTACATCTTAAATGAACAAGGTCACGTAAGAAAACACTTGATTTGGATCAGAAAATATTGTCTTCAAGGATTTCAAATGGTAGAACTTTCAAGGTCGGACAAAGGAGTGTTAAATAGAAAAAGGTTAAGTTTGGAACATTTATTATGGAATCCAAAGTCAGAAAACTAGAGGATGTTATGGATCCTAAGGAGAACCTTGGTGATTTCCCAAGCTATCTTATGGTGAGGCTTCAATTTGAGAGAGATATTATTAAATGTTTTATCCTCCCAATTTTATTAATTAGGGTGTACATATATATGTCATTATCTTACAAACAGCCTGGAAGATAGGAGGGTTTACATCATAACAAGTGATGACCACGTAGCTTAAGATGAGTTAGGGCTTAAAATGTGCAATATGATTGTGCAAAGGCCTAAAGATGAGGTGAGGATTTATGTTGCGCTAGGCAAACATCCTCGAAATCCTATGGCTTGTTATTTAATTCTAATAAAGGAGTTGATGTTGTAGAACCACCTTTTGTTCTGCTCACGGTGCTAACTCCAAGCTCCTCGCCTAAGTAACAGCCCTAATGTCTAAAGTTTAATGGTTTTACCACATGTGTCAAGTTTTGGTTTTGTTGTAGTTCAAGTGTCTTATTTGGGGGAAGTTAAAGTTGATTAGAGCGAAATCGGTTAGGATTCCACGGTTCCCTCATTCTAGTATCAATATTTTTCTTTTGAATTTACTTAGTCTAAACGAGTTGTTAAACTCATTTAAATTAGGGAGATCTCGTTAGAAACCATTGTTTACCTCATCCGAGGGACTCCCGTAAATTCAGAAGGTCATATTATGTAATGTTATGTTATTTTTCTTTTGTTTTGAAAATGTTGTTTAGTTTTGAAAATATGTTGTGTTTTGTATATAAAGTAAATAAATTAAGGTAGGAAAAGTGCTATAAATTAAAGAAATGAAACTATAGTGCATAAAAAATAAATGCGTACCTATCATCTTCTAGTTAGCATGGTTAGCATCATAAAGCAGAATAAATTTGTAGTAAATCTAAATAAATTGCATGAAAGTAAATGGCAGCATCCGGTATGGAAAAGTAAGAAATAACTAGTCGTAGTGAAACCCGAGTAAAAAGAAACCAATAGTCACATATAGAAGACCAAACATGGGTATAAGACATTGGTAAAGGTGGGGGCTTAGGGCTAGACTATGTGCTTCCTGACCTTAAGTAAGAGCTACTACCCAATAATTTATGGAGGCCAGTCATAACCTTGATCCAAGTGATTAACCATGGTCTTTTTAAAATTTTCATTTTTAAATATGGTTTTCATGCATATAAAATTTATTTTATCATGCAAAAGAGATTTTAGTTTGAGATATTTTGTAAAGTGGTGTGGTCCACAAGTCAATCAATTTAATAGAGCTAGAACTACAAATGACCTAAGAGTATTGGGGGCAATCATCTTCTCATGAGTCGTTGAATAGTATCATTGGTCTTTATTCTCTCCTTTTATGAAAGGTCCTTGAGGTAGAAAATACTATTCTAAAATCCCACATCGTATCCCTCGTTTTAGCACCCATTAGCATTATCTTCATCGCCTTAGCCACCTAGATTTTAGACTTATACAAGTTCGATGATCCATATGTTGCAAAAACAAAATATCCCCAGTTGCTCGCAAAGCTTTAAATACCTTAGAGAAGACTCAAATCCTTGAGCATTGGATCAATTAGTATAGGATAAGTAGTGTAGGGTATTTTTATTGATTTAAGTGAATTATCAGGTCTCGAGGCATAACTTAGTAGGTTCAATGGATGATTTTCTGGAAAAAAGTATAATAAGTTCAATTGTCCTTCAAAATATCCCAAAGATTATAAAAGTGTTCAGGGCATGACCCCGATAGCATTTACAACCTCTTGAATTGTTTCGAGTTCATTTAAACTTATTATATTGTTCAATTAATCATCTAAAGTTAAATTAAGCTCAGTAGATTAATATACGCAGTCCTCAATATACCTTGATATCTGAATTATCCCATGGGCGGGGTACCGGGACATTCATGCAGTGTTTTATTTAATAGTTATGTAAGTGGGTGCCCCTAAAGGCAATCTCAAGTCATTAAAGATCTTGTACCCACCACAAAAGTTGGGCTTGTTGTGTTAAAAGGTATTCATTAAGTAATCATGTTCCTCTTTTCTAATCCTTATTAAACAAATTTAAATATCAAACCTAATTCACTACTAAACTCTTAAATTCAATCTCAAGGGTAAATTTGTAACAATCAAAATATGTTGAATTAGAAGTACTTAATTCTTATCAAAGTATCATTCTTATCATCTAATCACCAAGTAGGGGCTTCAAATAAGTGAGTAATTATCTTCCTAGTTCAAGCCCACAACCTTAGTGCCATCTAATTGAATTAACCTCCAAGTCACAATAATTTATAAAATTACAATTTTACCCTTACCATGAAAAGGTGGCAAGTTGGTTTCTACCTCTTAATCCATTATATTTAAAACATCCAAAAGGGTTTATTATGATCAAAATTACTCATTTCCCCTCTAACCTAACCTAAAATTTAATTAGGGCATCAAAATCCCAAAACTACAACTTTGCCCCTTGGGCTCTCCACTTCATAACTCACTAAATACAACTCAAATGACTTTGAAATTTTTATGGTACCCCACTCATGGGTCAATTAAAAAATCAAAAGAGAAATTACGATTTTTTTTCTAATTCTATTTGATTTATATAATTATTTTCAATGCTAATTTATTTAATTAATCAAAGTAAACTTTCTATTCATGGTAAAATTATTGGAGGTTTACCTAAGGCAAAGAACCACTTGGACCAAATTTCATGATTTTTTTTCATTATATTTTAATTATTATAATTATTTTTTTTATTTTAGTGATTAGTTAAATAAAAAATCTAGTTTTAATTCAAAACATACTTTTTATATTTTTATTAAATATAACTAAGTCCAGAGATCTCAGAGAAACAAACTTTTCATTTTAGTAATTTTATTTTATTTATTATAATTATTTTAATAGAAAATTAAGAAAAGTACATTTTTAGCATTTAAAAATATATAACTAAATTAGAAAAACTTGGCAAAATATTTTAAATGGTGTCAAGTGATCAGGGAAAAATTAAGAACATTTTTAGCCATTGTCATATTATTGCAATTTTTTTTATTTTTTTAAATTATTTTAATTTAAAAAGTAGCTCAAAAATGAACTATTTATTTTAAAATAAATTTTATTTTTCCTAGGTACCCCTGATCACAAGGAACTCGGAAAATCATTTTTCATAATTTTGCTAATTATATTTTATTTATTATAATTATTTTAATGCAAAAATTTCATTTCATTTGAAAAGTAGACTTTAATGATCAAATCAATTCAAATGGACTTCAATTTTTTATAGAGAGTTCAAATAATCATTATTTACAAACTGAAATCATTGTTTATAATTTTTGAATTATAATATATTTATTTAAATTTTTACGAGTTAAAATACTTAATTAGTTATACAAATGTTCATAAATATTTAAACTTAGTTTATATTTTTCCTAGAATCCTCTCACTACTGGGAACCTATTAAAATAAATCTCATATTTTTCTTATTAATATTTTAATTTATGTAATTAATTTAAGAAAAAATGGGCCACTAGACTTAAAAATTAGGGTTTTAGAGTTGGAGGTGTCTTCTGACCTTGGAAAAATTAGAGTACGTCCTCACTTTCATGAGAAATAAAACCCTAAGTTTCAAGCCATGGTGAGCACTATTTACTTAATTAAAATTAAAATAGTTCAGAGAGTATTTAATTAATTAAAAATCAGAGATAGGTCAAATAATTTTTTTATATAGTATTCTCCTCTCTTCAGTGAATAATAGGGCATTTTTATTTTTTTAATAATTTTTCTACACTATGTTATGAAATTTTTAAGTTTCAGTATTTAATTAAATAAAAAAATGCCCTTTTTTTCTACTTATACATACGGTGCTGACAGGATCCTCGGCGGCTCCGAAAAACCATGTGTCGCAATCCCATTCGACGTCGCCTTCCGTGTCAGCGCTCACTCGGCCCACACTTTATGCTTAATCTATTCATCTTACTCGTCCGCTGATAGATCGATACACGCGTGAGTTGACGACATCTGTTCATCATCCCCATCTTTCTAAATTGAGAACCTTCCACACTAAAATGCTAAGATCTCCCTTGATACTCNGCATTTAAAAATATATAACTAAATTAGAAAAACTTGGCAAAATATTTTAAATGGTGTCAAGTGATCAGGGAACAATTAAGAACATTTTTAGCCATTGTCATATTATTGCAATNGCATTTAAAAATATATAACTAAATTAGAAAAACTTGGCAAAATATTTTAAATGGTGTCAAGTGATCAGGGAAAAATTAAGAACATTTTTAGCCATTGTCATATTATTGCAATTTTTTTTATTTTTTTAAATTATTTTAATTTAAAAAGTAGCTCAAAAATGAACTATTTATTTTAAAATAAATTTTATTTTTCCTAGGTACCTCTGATCACAAGGAACTCAGAAAATCATTTTTCATAATTTTGCTAATTATATTTTATTTATTATAATTATTTTAATGCAAAAATTTCATTTCATTTGAAAAGTAGACTTTAATGATCAAATCAATTCAAATGGACTTCAATTTTTTATAGAGAGTTCAAATAATCATTATTTACAAACTGAAATCATTGTTTATAATTTTTGAATTATAATATATTTATTTAAATTTTTACGAGTTAAAATACTTAATTAGTTATACAAATGTTCATAAATATTTAAACTTAGTTTATATTTTTCCTAGANATCATTATTTACAAACTGAAATCATTGTTTATAATTTTTGAATTATAATATATTTATTTAAATTTTTACGAGCTAAAATACTTAATTAGTTATACAAATGTTCATAAATATTTAAACTTAGTTTATATTTTTTCTAGTATCCTCTCACTACTGGGAACCTATTAAAATAAATCTCATATTTTTCTTATTAATATTTTAATTTATGTAATTAATTTAAGAAAAAATGGGCCACTAGACTTAAAAATTAGGGTTTTAGAGTTGGAGGTGTCTTCTGACCTTGGAAAAATTAGAGTACGTCCTCACTTTCATGAGAAATAAAACCCTAAGTTTCAAGCCATGGTGAGCACTATTTACTTAATAAAATTAAAATAGTTCAGAGAGTATTTAATTAATTAAAAATCAGAGATATGTCAAATAATTTTTTTATATATTATTCTCCTCTGTTCAGTGAATAATAGGGCATTTTTATTTTTTTAATAATTTTTCTACACTATGTTATGAAATTTTTAAGTTTCAGTATTTAATTAAATAAAAAATGCCCTTTTTTTCTACTTATCCATACGACGCTGACAGGATCCTCGGCGGCTCCGAAAGACCATGTGTCGCAATCCCATTCAACGTCGCCTTCCGTGTCAGCGCTCACTCGGCCCGCACTTTATGCTTAATCTATTCATCTTACTCGTCCGCTGATAGATCGATACACGCGTGAGTTGACGACATCTGTTCATCGTCCCCATCTTTCTAAATTGAGAACCTTCCACACTAAAATGCTAAGATCTCCCTTGATACTTAAACAAATCACATGGAATTTATTCCTATAACCTCATCTAGTCAAGGTGAACCTATATATATTGTTACATACGTATGAAATACAAGTTCACTTCACATTTGATGAAACTGCTCCTAAAATTAGGGATTTTGAAATATACCTTTTCCTAAGAGGTGATACCTTGATTGGGTGCTTTTGAAAGCTTCTTTGTAGTCCAACGGACCTCCTCAAAGTGCCACATTGCTCTGGTATAAGGTCTAAATATGCTTTTGATCAACAAGTGATGTGGCCTTGGTCTAGGAGTAAGCTAGACTTCTCAACAGAGAAGAGTTTTGATGGGGAACTTTCTTGTTTAGTCTAGGGAAGCTTTTGGATGGTTTAATGTGGGGTTTGGTGGAGTTTTGTGGAGTGATAGAAAAATTCCTTGATTTTGAACTCAAAATTAGGGTTTGACAGTGGGTTTCAATGGCTAAGGATGGCGGGATTGAATTCAGAGAGGTCAAGAAAAGCTTTGTGAGCAATTTGGAAGGATCTCCGTAGACAATTGGTAGCACTCTCTTCATGGCCATGAGATGGGTGTTTTAAATAGAGGAGGAAGGGGTGGCCAATTAGGTTGGCTAGTGGGTGCAAGGTGGAGCTTAGGTGGAGGGTTGAACGACGCCAGTGGCCAATGATAATGGGACACCTTAGATGGGTGCAAATTTGATTTTATTCTTAGGGTGCCTTCACAATTTTGGGTTTTTCGGCCACTAGGCTAGCTAGCCAGGCTAGGGGAGGTGGCTAGTTGGGTCAGGGAACCAAGGAGGAGGTTTAATTTTGATTAGGATGGAGGTTTAATCCAGTAGCTTAGGTCAGTTAGCCAAAAATAGGATGAAATCCCTTAAATCATGGGACCCTTTGTCCATCACACTCCTAAGGTCGGCTAATAATATCTAGGCTGATTCTTAAGGTCCAAATGTCTGTTGTGGTGGTCTAAGCTGGGTTGAACCAAGTGGCTCCAAGTGGGTTTAGGACTTGGGTTCAATTTTTGGGGTTTGTCTTGGACTTGATTTTTTGTTGTACTAGATCTTGAATTTTGCCCAATTTAATAGTCAATTTGATTTAAAAAATTTTCATGAGACATTTGGAAATCAATTGGGTTGAATATTGAGGAGTTAAGAGGTTCAATTTGAAGGAATTTGAAGTTTGGGACAAATTTTGGGGTTTTGACTTGAGTTGGATTTGGGCTAGGCTTGAGGCTATTTCAAGGCCAATTGAAGGTTAAATTTGATCTAGAGGAATGTTATGAAGAATTTAGAATTCAAAATTTGGGGAATTTAATTGGTTAGAGGCTTCAATTGGATGGG
Organism: Phalaenopsis hybrid cultivar; assembly: GCA_002079205.1. Taxonomy (NCBI): domain Eukaryota; kingdom Viridiplantae; phylum Streptophyta; class Magnoliopsida; order Asparagales; family Orchidaceae; genus Phalaenopsis; species Phalaenopsis hybrid cultivar. Next base: position 217,446 of record JXCR01142814.1, on the reverse strand, counting down.
AGTTTAGCTCACAGTCAAATTGGGGGTTTAAATTGGGCTTGGAATTTAAGTTTAAAATTGGGTTAAATTTAGCTTGGATTTAGTTCAAAATTGTCTTAAACATGGTGAAATTGAGTATAAATTTAAAATTGGGGAAATTTGAAATCAATTTGGTGGAAATTGGGCTTGATTTAGGACTTTAGACATTTAGGGGTAAAATTAGGATTTTGTTCAAATTGGTCAATTTGGTCAAATTGGGTCCAATGGATGGTTAGAATTGGTTTTGGGGATGTTTGAAATGATTTGGGAGGTTTTGGGAAATTTTTTGACACAAAGGGCATTTTAGTAATTTTGGCAATTTTGGGAATTTTGGAAATTTTGAGGTGTTTTGTGCAATTTGAGTGGTTTAAAAGGGTTTGAATGATTTTTTTGGTAAAATTGGGTAATTTAGGAAATTTTGAGAATTTTAAGGTTTCAAGGATAATTTGGTAATCTTGGGAAAGTTTGGGTCAAAATGCTAAATTGGGATGCTAACCATAAAAATTACCCTTATGGTGCCATGAGGCTAAGGGAGCTCCCATTTTGGATCCTCCATATGTTGTTCTTAGCCAAACCGTAGCCTAGGCTAAGGGTTTGGGGGATCATCCACATGAGTCTTTAAAAGAGTAGGGAAGCAGAATAAGCATGTTTGGTTAAGGTTTAGGGCTTCAAGTGTGTGTGTGTGTAAAACTGGCTAAGACCACATCACCCAGGGCTACTCCTAAGGCCAAGCAATCCTCTGGGGACTCTTCTTGAGCTCCCTCATATTGGCTCCACCTACTAAGTGCTAGAGGTTAGAACCAACATGTGGAACTTCAAGAGAGCAAAGAGACATTTCAAAATTTTAATGGTGAGGACTCCCTTACTACTCCTCTAGGAATAGTCAGCAGGAGAAATCTCATGGCTAGATCCTAGGCTTCTAAAGAGGAAAAAATAGACCTCAACAAAAAGTGAGGTAAATGGTTAACCTAAAGGGAGACTCGTAAGTTCTTTTTATATTTTAATAAATTCAATGATCTTTCCAATATTTTCTATAGCTAATACTTTTATTTTATTTTTATCCCTTCAAGTTACCCCACTCACATCTCGTAGATCATCAAGAGTAGGTATGATTCTATGTATCTATTCTGGAAGTAGATCCTAATCGTGACTCAAGACATATGGTTTAGAGAGTTTGAGATAGGATCATTTCATTTGAACTTGAATTATAATTTAAAGTTATTTTGTTATACTAATAGTATTATACAATTTTTAATTTGTGGAGAACTTTCCATTAGTTGTGGATACATTACTAACTGATTCACCAAAATTTCAGGTTTAAGGTAGGCATCAACTAGGTGATATGTTCACTATAGCTTTTAGGAAAGGGGAGCGAACCATTTGGACCGAAGAGGAGGTTTGGGCTCAGTTAACCAGAGTTTAGGATTCTTCTGATTATGAGAGGAAAAGGGCAAGCAACCAACTGATCAACAGAGCATAAGGGGCCAAGGGCGCCAAACTCCACGTTATATGCCCGACCTCTCACTCGGAGCACTACCAAAATCTTGTAAGATTTGTTAAATACTAGATAATTTTTTTATGTAATTTTATGATACTTAAANGATTATGAGAGGAAAAGGGCAAGCAACCAACTGATCAACAGAGCATAAGGGGCCAAGGGCGCCAAACTCCACATTATATGCCCGACCTCTGACTCGGAGCACTACCAAAATCTTGTAAGATTTGTTAAATACTAGATATTTTTTTTTTGTAATTTTATGATACTTAATAATTTTTTTCATGTCCATACGCTCAGGAGCTTGATCGAGCACCCAACATTACAGAGTTGTATTTCTCTCGGCATGTCAATGTAATTAAAAAAGTGTTTTTCTATTTTTCTTACACAATTATTATAAAATTTCAAGTAATCAATAGTTCTAATTATGTTAGAGTACTAGCACATCTGTGACATCCAAAGGCAAAGGGAGAGCTAGATCATGATAGCCGCCAGCAGCGGTGGAAGCCCATCTACCTTTTTGCAATCTGATTTTGATATTTAAAGACAAACAACATGGAAGAAGGGGAGGGTGTGTGTCTTGGGTGAGAAGGGAGAATTGCATTTGAGACCGAGCTCTCTTGTGCTCCTTTGGTTGGTTTTAGGTCATTATTATCTAAGCATGAGGAACTTTCCCGATGCATTACTGCTTTGAATTGTGAGATCATGTTGTCGCGTGAGAGAGTATAAAGTCAATGATAATTTAGCATGACTGATGGAACATACTATAGATTGTCGTGGCAAGCGGCCTCTGAGTTCTATGGTTGAGTACAAAGGAGAGGAAGGAGGGTGATGATGACCCGTAGGGGTTTATGTATATTTTTTTGAATTGTGCATGTGGACATATTATTATTTGTATATGGATTTTTTGTGTTTTGATGTGATATTTTTGCACATTTAGCATAATGTTTGTTAAGTTATATTAGTTTTCATTGTCAATACTTATAATTTATGCAATATATTATATGTTGTGCTAGTGGACAAGTAAATATTTATGAGATTGGTATTCATTGTATGCAAGTTATAAAAATCTGATTGTTATTTAATACTTTTTTAAGTTTATTGCAAATTTTCATTGGCCATGTATTGAACAATTCCGATGCTAATACCTTCAATAATTACTAACGTAATTTGATACATTGCAGCGCTAAACAACATCATCTGTAGATATGGTCGATGCAAAAGAAAACAAAAATTCTTGTCAGGCAAAAGTGGAAGCAAATTACCTAGTTAACATTTGTGTCAGCGTGGGGCGTGATGAAGCTCGTTAACGTCAGTCGTGTCTGACTCTAAAGTTGATGCAAGTTATTTATGTCAACACTTCTGATGCGAATTGCATTCCCCAATTTTTGCGTGGACCATATGTCTGACATCGAATTATCGCCACATTAGCGTCGGATTTAACCAATTCTAATATGCACAAATCTGGTAGTGCAACACACACACACACATGCACGCACGCATATTCTTTCCATTCGATATATACTCTTTATCAAATTATATGCGCTCATGAATAATATGCCATCCTAAGACTTAAAAGGATTATCAGTGAAGCACTATAGGATCAATTACCAAGCTCCATTAAAAAGAATAGTAGCCCTCAAGTCTTTTCAGTAAACATTCTTACAAGCAAAGATAACTATTGAATGAATATCGAGGCGGCAAACTGTGGGGGTTTTCGTGGGCCTTTCATGGCAATGGTCAATCATTTTTTTTGGCTTAAAAGCCAATAAAATCCTATTAACTAGATTAATGACATGCCCTTAGAGTTAAAAAACAGAAGAAAAAAAAATTACGATTCAAAAAGATTGGAGCAGTCTTCTATATCTAANAAGAAAACAAAAATTCTTGTCAGGCAAAAGTGGAAGCAAATTACCTAGTTAACATTTGTGTCAGCGTGGGGCATGATGAAGCTCGTTAACGTCAATCGTGTCTGACTCTAAAGTTGATGCAAGTTATTTATGTCAACACTTCTGATGCTAATTGCATTCCCCAATTTTTGCGTGGACCATATGTCTGACATCGAATTATCCCCACATTAGCGTCGGATTTAACCAATTCTAATATGCACAAATCTGGTAGTGCAACACACACACACATGCACGCACGCATATTCTTTCCATTCGATATATACTCTTTATCAAATTATATGCGCTCATGAATAATATGCGATCCTAAGACTTAAAAGGATTATCAGTGAAACACTATAGGATCAATTACCAAGCTCCATTAAAAAGAATAGTAGCCCTCAAGTTTTTTCAGTAAACATTCTTACAAGCAAAGATAACTATTGAATGAATATCGAGGCGGCAAACTGTGGGGGTTTTCGTGGGCCTTTCATGGCAATGGTCAATCATTTTTTTAGGCTTAAAAGCCAATAAAATCCTATTAACTAGATTAATGACATGCCCTTAGAGTTAAAATACAGAAAAAAAAAATTACGNGGTGCAAGGTGGAGCTTAGGTGGAGGGTTGAACGACGCCAGTGGCCAATGATAATGGGACACCTTAGATGGGTGCAAATTTGATTTTATTCTTAGGGTGCCTTCACAATTTTGGGTTTTTCGGCCACTAGGCTAGCTAGCCAGGCTAGGGGAGGNGGTGCAAGGTGGAGCTTAGGTGGAGGGTTGAACGACGCCAGTGGCCAATGATAATGGGACACCTTAGATGGGACACCTTAGGGTGCCTTCACAATTTTGGGTTTTTCGGCCACTAGGCTAGCTAGCCAGGCTAGGGGAGGTGGCTAGTTGGGTCAGGGAACCAAGGAGGAGGTTTAATTTTGATTAGGATGGAGGTTTAATCAAGTAGCTTAGGTCAGTTAGCCAAAAATAGGATGAAATCCCCTAAATCATGGGACCCTTTGTCCATCACACTCCTAAGGTCGGCTAATAATATCTAGGCTANCTAGGGGAGGTGGCTAGTTGGGTCAGGGAACCAAGGAGGAGGTTTAATTTTGATTAGGATGGAGGTTTAATCCAGTAGCTTAGGTCAGTTAGCCAAAAATAGGATGAAATCCCTTAAATCATGGGACCCTTTGTCCATCACACTCCTAAGGTCGGCTAATAATATCTAGGCTGATTCTTAAGGTCCAAATGTCTGTTGTGGTGGTCTAAGCTGGGTTGAACCAAGTGGCTCCAAGTGGGTTTAGGACTTGGGTTCAACTTTTGGGGTTTGTCTTGGACTTGATTTTTTGTTGTACTAGATCTTGAATTTTGCCCAATTTAATAGTCAATTTGATTTAAAAAATTTTCATGAGACATTTGGAAATCAATTGGGTTGAATATTGAGGAGTTATGAGGTTCAATTTGAAGGAATTTGAAGTTTGGGACAAATTTTGGGGTTTTGACTTGAGTTGGATTTGGGCTAGGCTTGAGGCTATTTCAAGGCCAATTGAAGGTTCAATTTGATCTAGAGGAATGTTATGAAGAATTTAGAATTCAAAATTTGGGGAATTTAATCGGTTAGAGGCTTCAATTGGATGGGATTTTAGCTCACAGTCAAATTGGGGGTTTAAATTGGGCTTGGAATTTAAGTTTAAAATTGGGTTCAATTTAGCTTGGATTTAGTTCAAAATTGTCTTAAACATGGTGAAATTGAGTATAAATTTAAAATTGGGGAAATTTGAAATCAATTTGGTGGAAATTGGGCGTGATTTAGAGACTTTAGACATTTAGGGGTAAAATTAGGATTTTGTTCAAATTGGTCAATTTGGTCAAATTGGGTCCAATGGATGGTTAGAATTGGTTTTGGGGATGTTTGAAATGATTTGGGAGGTTTTGGGAAATTTTTTGACACAAAGGGCATTTTAGTAATTTTGGCAATTTTGNATTTTGTTCAAATTGGTCAATTTGGTCAAATTGGGTCCAATGGATGGTTAGAATTGGTTTTGGGGATGTTTGGAATGATTTGGGAGGTTTTGAGAAATTTTTCGACACAAAGGGCATTTTAGTAATTTTGGCAATTTTAGGAATTTTGGAAATTTTGAGGTGTTTTGTGCAATTTGAGTGGTTTAAAAGGGTTTGAATGATTTTTTTGGTAAAATTGGGTAATTTAGG
>JXCR01142814.1:157720-191910 GCA_002079205.1 Phalaenopsis hybrid cultivar | reverse complement strand
GGGGGGGGGGGGGGGGGGTCCCTTGCCCGTCCTTTGTAAAATTGTAACAACAACCACATTGAATGGTTATTCTGCCCCTGCTTCATATCCATTTCTACGACTCGGAATATGTCTTCTTCTTCAATAATCTGGCCCTATCTCTATCCTTTAAATTGAACACACAACCAAGGATTTTCTTTTCATTAATTTTTGAGAATACTCTGGTGTGTAACTGAAGTCCTAAAATATTCATGAACTTTCCTTGAATTTCCTCATAATACTTAAATTCTTGTTTCCAGACCCTGAGTATCTTTTTCAGCTCGGACCTGAAAATCTTCTACAAGTGTCGAGGCTTCTCCTCTGACTCTGCTTTGGAAGAAATCCATGGTTTTCATGGCTATGCAAACCGTGGTATGTATGGCTCTACACCTGGCCGCTCTGCACTTTAGAACATCATGGAGGCGGCTATATATTCCTCAAAAGTCCTGTAACACTCTAGGTGGGGAACGTTACATTCTGGACACTCCTTGAATGCTCCCGCTAACAGTGTCTGCTCAGCATCTTCACATTGCATGTATAGAATCCTGTGCAAATTTCCTCAAGGATCTCTAATGGTGTAAGCTTTGTGAAGATCTCTGGCCCATTATCTATAACTTGAGGGCTGGTAGAAGTCTCCCTCAAAGTCAGGTCATAAAACTCTTCCTCATGAATCAGATTGAGCTTTATGGCTGCCTCCCTTACACATCTTCTTTCCAATCACTCCAAAACTCTATGTTTGCGGCAATTGGTATTTCTGCATTGTGTCTGTCTCAATGGTACATATGGGAATCTCTCTACAAAAGCATCAACTAAGTCCCCTGCTGGCAATATAATCATGGACTGTAGGTAACCAACCCTCTCCATTGGGTTCTGTGCATCTGAAACCTTTTATGCCTTCTTCCTTTTTAGTGATGAGTCTTTCTTAGCACTAATTCTTAGCAATGACTGATGAGTCTTTCCTAGCACTGATTCTTAGCAATGACTGTAGTCCTTCTGTTTCTCTGTAGCTGACTATTCTCATCAAGGGGCCCTCGTAGTCAACATTGGCTTGTCCGTAATCCAAATTAAAATTTATAATGCCACCATGTGTCAATTTCTCTTCGTCAAGTGAAAGATTCAAGCCACCTTTAAAAAGAGAAGATCAGCCTCTATCCCGATATTTTTTCTGTAGAAGACAGGAAAACATCAGTGCAATGAAATTCAAAACAAAAAAGAACAATAGCAAATTATTATTACGTGATTTTTAAGCAAGCATTTTATTTAATTTAAATTTGTGAAATTCAAAATTTAAATAGAGAACATAGGTGTGCAAATTTTATTTCATTAAAATTAAACTTATTTCACTAGATTTTATTACAAATTTTCCTTAAACCCAGTCATAGACACTGGCCACATAGCCATCCCCGGAACATTTCAGACTTCATCTCGGGGAAGATCAGGTTGCATAGTGTTTCTTCAAATAACATCCATTGATCGACAACATGGGCATCTCACCCTAGGAATCCATTAGCTTGTAAGATCATCCTGAATAGACATTTGCTACCACTAATGGCCCCTTCCAAGTTGGTTCAAACTTTCCACCTATCTTGTGGTATGCAAGGATAGGACTTCTAAGAACAGGTACAAGATCACCAACTTTAAATGTCCTTGGGTGAACTAGTTTATAGCGGGCCTAGATCATCTTTGGCTGGTATAGCTCTAAATTTTACTCTGCCATCAATTATTTCCCTTCAAGATTCTCTAATTCTATAAGTATAAGCATGGTGTTGTATTTTGTTGTAATCTGGTTGACAACAATGACTTGGGGAGAGGGTAGTTGAACCTTCAACGAAAGTACTGCCTCAGACCCGTAGATGAGTGCATATGGTATAAACTGAGTAGTAGTCTTGAACATCATTCTGCATGCCCACAAAGCTTCTAACAACTTCTCGTGCCATCCTCTTTTGTTCTTGTCTAATGTTTTTCTTAAATTTGCACAAGCATCTTGTTGAGAGCTTCGGCTAGTCTATTTGCTCTGATGTAGTAGATCGTATAATACCTCCAATCTATCTCGTTTTGTCTAATGAAGTTTTTGATCTTGGTACTCTTGAAAGCTAACCCGTTGTCTGAAATAAATCTGTGCGACACACAAAAATGTTAGATGATCTGACTTCTTAAAAATTGAAGAACAAGCTACGTAGTAAATTCTCATAATGACATTGCCTCTGCCCACTTCGGGAAGTAATCTGTGCCTGTAAGAATAAATCTTTATCCTTTCAAGGATGGAGGATCTATAGGTTCCACTATGTTCGTAGCCCAACACTTGAATGACCATGACACGACCGTCGAATGTTGCACATTTTGAGGTTGGTGCAATACCAATCCATGCACCTGACACAGATGTCATTTTCTAGCAATGTCCAAACAATCTACCAACAACACGAGTCAGTAGTACCAAAATTTCTTAATATTCATCTTCATCATTGACCTTGACTAATGAGCTCGACACAATATGGCGTGTACCTTTTTGACAATATTTCACGCTTCTGCTCTGCTCAGACAACTTAGTGATACATTGAAAATATATGTATTTTTAGACCCATATTTTATTCTTATTTTTGGTGATATTGCACCTTAATAGAAGGTATTTTGATGTTTTCTAGCAGGTTGTTGTTTTTTAGGACTTAAAGCAAAAAGAAAACAAAAAGGATGAAATTTGGAGTCAAAATTACGTTTTTGAAGAAGTACTTAGCGCCAACTGTGCCAAAGGTAGCGTTGATGGTGCAAAACAACAGAACAGCTAAAATTTTTACTCAGCGCCGACGGCGCCAGACTAGCGCTAAAGGCGGTTCAGCCCCCCATTTCTAGAAGGTTCGATATATTTGGATGATTTTTGAAGAGTTTTTGGAGGCACCTCTTGGAGAACCGACCTTGGGCTTTATTTGGGGCCAAATTTCATCAGGAAAGGGACTCCTTTTCGCTCCAAAACGTTCCACCACGCTCCATTTTTGCCATTCTTCATAATCCATCTTCATTCCACCACCATATTGGATTCAATTAATGATTTTTCTCTTATAGTTTAGAGTTAATGTGGTGAGATTTAGTGTGAAACTTTCTGTAAGAGTGTTGGAGAAGGAGAAAAGTGAGAGTTATCTTCTTCCTACATTTCTAAGGAAAGGCTATAAGGGATTTGCTTTGAGAAAGAGTTTCATATAATTTCTAGTTTATTATTGTTGTATGAACTTTCTTTTATATATAAAATTTGTGTTTTGTTGTATCTTTCTAATGTTATTGTATGAACTTTCTTTTATATATGAAATTTGTGTTTTGTTGTATCTTTCTCATGAAGTCTTGTTGTATGAACTTTCTTTTATATATGAAATTTGTGTTTTGTTGTGTCTTTCTCATGAAGTCAGATTAGTTCCATATATCTTTCTTCCTACTTTGAGATATGGTGAAATGAAGTGATAATATGATGTGCCAATAATAAAATATAAAATAAATTGTCATGATTTTTCAACTCCGAACTTAATTTACATTTTGATCTGATCAATTGAATTGTTAAAATATGTTGTGAAAAATATGCTCTGAGAAATGGATTATGAGTTCTACAAATGAGGATCAAATTTGATTTCATGGAGGAGAAATTCGTTCATGGAATTAAGTGCAAATAAATAAGGAAAGATTCCTTGTTGGGTGTAGAATTAAAGAATATTTAGGGTGACAGACTAAAATTCTCAATTTGGTCTTAGTGTTTAAGAACTAAACTGAGATTTAGCCTTCAGGTGAAGGGAAGTGGGAGCTCTGGAGTGGGAGTCGGTAGCCTCCTAGCCTAGCCACGGATTTAGGGACTAAACTTAGGATCAACCAATGATTTTCTATGCACTTTATCAAAGTAGAGAATTATAATTGCTCCTATTTAGCACAATACATATTATAAATATTTATCTCATCTCATTTCACTAGAACCATATTGTAGTGAGAATGAAGCATTTTCACATAAGAAATCTTTATTACATAAACATAGTTAGTAGATTAATATTTATTTTTTTAAACTTTGCATTTTTGTTTTGCTAATAGTTAAGTACTTTAGTTTTGATAACTTCTTAAAATTTGAAATTAATGACAGTGATTTCGTTTGATTTTGTTTAAATTTCCTAGTAAAACTTATCATTTCCAAATTACACCTTCCCAGTAGGATCGATATTTGAGGCTTAAATAGTAAGTCCTTTATTACTTGATAACGATATGTATACTTGCATAAAATCTCATTATTAATTACCTATAATTATAAATATTTTACGCAACTTACTTTTTATATAACGAACAAGTTTTTAGTGTTGTAGTAGTGTCAACTTCATAAATCCTTACGTATAAAAAAATCGGGATCAAGTTTTTGGCGTCGTTGCGTCGGGAAGGTAATGATTAAATTTAAGTAAATTAAATAGTTTTGATAAATTAGAAAAGTTAAAGATAATATATATACTATAAAAATATATATAAATAAATAAAAAATAAAAAAATCAAAAAATCAAAAAGAAATTTATTTAATAATGTTAAAAAAAAAAAGAATTTCACTTTGCTTACTTTATTTGTTTATGCGAAATATTGGATCTGAAGGCTTAGTACCTTACGATTCAGAGTTAGAACGTACTAATAGTAAAATTCAAAAATAACAAAGAGAAATTAAAAATTTAAAAGAAATGGCAAATAACTTAGAAAATCTAATAAATGAGAATTGACAAAGACCTTTAAAAGATTATGTGAATCCAATAGCAGATGAACTTCACTTGACTATTTAAATCTTGATGTTGTTGCTAATTCATTTGAGCTTAAACTTGTTATTATCCAAATGATACAAAATAATCAGTTTGGAGGTTGACCTACTGAAGATCCTAACTTACATCTTACTAGTTTTCTTGAGATTTGTGTTACATTTAAACATGACGGAGTGTCTAATGATGATTTTAGGCTTAGATTTTTTTCTTTTTCATTAAAGGATAAAGCTAAGGTTTGGTTAAGTTCATTAGCACCTGGATCTATTAGAGCTTGGGGAGAACTATCAAAAAAGTTCTTGGCTAAATATTTTCCACCCTCGAAAACTGCTAAACCTAGAAATGATATTACATCTTTTTGTTAGTTTGAAGGGGAATCGATGTATGAAGCTTGGGAAAGATTTAAAGATCTTCTTGAAAAATATCCACACCATGCTTTGTCAGATTGGTTAATAATTCAAATCTCTTACAATGGATTAGTAGGATCACTAAGATCTATTATAGATGCTGTTGCAGGTGGATCATTAATGTCAAAACCTATTGATGAAATATATTTTTTAATTGAAGAAATGACTACTAATAAATTTCAATGGCGCTCTAAAAGGGTAAATCCTAAGGGAGTAGCCAGTATTCATGATTTTGATGCAATGTCTATTTTGGCATCTCAAATTGCTGCTATTTCTAAAAATATTGATCAAATAGAAGTGAACTATTCTCAAATACCCCCAGTAATAGAGGAAAATTCACTAGGACAAATTATTGATACTCAACCATCTTATGAAAGTTTAAACGCTATAAATAATCGAAATAACAATCCCTATTCTAACTATTTTAACCCTGGATAGAAAAATCACCCTAATTTTTGTTGGAATAAATATAACAATCCGGTGAATCCATTCAGAAATCTGAACAATCAAGGAAATCCTATTTTTTGACATTATTATCCTCCAGGATTTAATGCAACCCTAACCCATAAGTTAAGGAAAAGAAGTTGACGATGGAAGAAGTGATGTTGAATATGGGAAATCAAATACAAAATCAAGGGGCTGCTATTATAAATATTGAAAATCTATTAGAACATATTGCTACTGCACTTAGCAACAGACATTCTGGAATTCTTCTGAGTACTGTAGAATTTAATTTAAAAGATCAAAATAAAGAGGAAATTAAAGCTATTTAATTATGAAGTGGAAAAGAAGTTGAAACAAGGATCCAACAAGAAACTGAAGTTCATGAAGAGAAGGAAAAGATGAAAAATGATCAACATGAAAATGAACAAATACAGGTTCCTTTAGAAAAGCCATTACCTCCGTTTCCTCAAAGACTGAAGCTAGAAATAAAGATAAACAATTTACAAAATTTTTGGAAATCCTTAAGAAATTAACGATAAATATTCATTTTGTTGAAACTTTGAAACAAATGCCAAGTTATGCAAAATTTATGATTGATGTACTAAATAAGAAAAGGAACTTTACATATCATGAGACTGTTGCACTCAGTGAAGGTGTAGTGCTATTATTCAGAAAAAGCTTCCTGAAAAATTAAAAGATCTTGGTAGTTTTACTATATCTTGTACAATTGGTGAAAAGTTTTACGGAAAAGCTTTATGTGATGTAGGAGCGAGCATCAATCTTATGCCCTTTTCAATTTTTAAATATTTATATTTGGGAGAAATTTCCCCTACTATTGTAACTCTTCAGTTAGCTGACCGATCAATAATTTATCCAAAAGGAGTTATAGATGATGTACTAGTAAAAGTGGATAAATTTATTTTCCCAGTAGATTTTATAGTATTGGATATGGAGGAAGATAAAGAGATTCCTATTATTTTTGGGAGACCATTTCTTGCAACAGAAAGAGTTGTAATAGATGTACAAAAAGGAGAATTAAAAATGAGAGTGAATGATCAAGAAGTAAATTTAATATAGCAAAAGATATGAAATATCCTACAATAGAAAAAGATAATGAATGTTTTAGGATGGAAGTAACTGATAATCTAAATAATGAACAATTTAAGAAAGAATTTGAAGATAAATTTAAGCAAGGAGAAATTTTTTAGAATGATGATGAAATTAAAGAAGAAGATTTTGATTAAATTCAAGGCAAATTTGACGTTAGACTTGTTGGAAAAAGATAGTAACAATCTTATTCCTTCAAGTATTAAACCACCTGAACTTGAATTAAAGATATTACCTGCCCATTTAAAGTATGTATTATTAGGAGAGTCATCTACATTACTTGTTATTATATCTTCTGAGTTAACTGAAATTCAAGAACAAAAGTTGATAGAAATGTTGAACAAGTATACAAAGGCTTTTGGATGGACTTTAGCATATATCTAAAGGAATTAGTCCTTCAATTTGTATGCACAGAATTTTATTAGATGAACAATATGAACCTAAAGATGATCTTTAGAGAAGATTAAACCCAATAATAAAAGAAGTTGTTAAAAAAGAGGCTTTAAAATGGTCAGATGCTGGAATTATATATGATATTTCAGATAGTGCTTAGGTAAGCCCAATTCACTGTGTTTTGAAGAAAGGAGGAGTGACTATTGAAGAAAATGAAAAAAGTGAATTAATACCAATAAGACAAGTTACTCGTTGGCAAATTTGTATTGGTTATAGAAAGTTAAATATGGCCACCATAAAAGATCAATTTTCTTTGTCCTTTCTAGACCAAATGTTGGATAGATTAGCTAAGAATATATATTATTACTTTTTAGATGGATATATCGATTATCATCAAATTACAATTTCTCCAGAGGATCAAGAGAAAACAACATTTACAAGCCCATATGGAACATTGCTTTTCGTAGATGCCTTTTGGACTATGCAATGTACCTGCAACATTTTAAAGATGCATGATGTCAATTTTTAGCAATTTTATAGTAGATGGAATGGAAGTGTTTATGGATGATTTTTTTTTGTATTTGGGACTTCATTTGAGTTATGCCTTAATAATTTAGAAAAAGTTCTGGAAGTATGTGGAAAAGTTAATCTAGTATTAAATTGGGAAAAATGTCAATTTATGTTTGTAGGAGGTATTGTGCTTGGGCATAAAATTTTAGAAAAAGGTATGGAGGTAGATCCTGCAAAAATCCAAGTTATAGAAAAAGGGGTGAGAAGTTTTCTAGGACATGCTAGTTTTTATAGGCGCTGCATAAAAATTTTGTCAAAAACAACAAAACTGTTATGCCAACTTTTAGAAAATGATACAAAATTTGATTTTAATGAGGAATGCATAAAAGCATTTGAATTATTAAAGAAAAAATTAGTCACTGCACCTATAATAGTACAACCTGACTAGGAAAACTATTTGAAATAATGTGTGATGCTAGTGATTTTGCTATTGGGGTTGTATTAGGACAAAAACACTACAAAGTTTTTAAAGTTATATATTATGCTAGTAAGACTCTAAATGATGCTCAAATTAATTATACTACTACTGAAAGAGAGTTATTAGCTATTGCTTATGCCTTTGATAAATTTAAACTTTATTTAATTGAAACTAAAATGTATAGTGCATACAGATCATTCTGCTATTAAATACTTAATGCAAAAGAAGAATGTTAAACCATGATTAATGAGATGGATACTTCTATTGCAAGGGTTTGATTTTACCGTGATTGATAGAAAGGGAAATGATAATCAAATAGTTAATCATTTGTCTAGGATATAAATAAAAATAATAACTAATTTTGCAAATGAAATTTAAAAAAATTTCCCTGATGAACAATTATATAGTATTGATGAAATGGATGTACCGTGGTATGCTGATATAGTGAATTATATTGTAAGTGATATTTTACCACCTGATATAAAAAATCCACAATTAAAGAACTTTATATATGATTCAAAAGAATATTTTTGGGATGACCCATATTTATATAAACAATGTAAAGATCTTATTATTAGAAGATGTGTGCCTTATGAAGAAACTCAACAGATAATTGAAAGATGTCATGATTCTGAATTTCAAGGACATTTTGGAACAAATCAAACTGCATATAAGATTTTGCAAGCTGAATTTTATTGGCCTACTATTTTTAAAGATTTTAATGAATATATTAAAATGTGTGATAGATGTCAACGAGTAGGAAATATTTCTAGAAGAAATGAAATGCCTCTAAATTACACATTGGAAGTTGAAATTTTTGATGTGTGGGGATTAGATTTTATGGGACCATTTATGCCTTCATTTGGAAACTTATATATATTACTTGCTGTTGATTATATGTCCAAATGGATTGAAGCTATTGTTGTACCCAGATGTGATGCTCGAAGTGTTACTAAATTTTTTATTAAAAATATTATTACAAGATATGGAATGTCGTGAGTAATTATTACTGATGGAGGATCTTGTTTTAGGAATAAGAGAATTGAAAAATGAATTAAGAAATATGATATTATGCATAGATTCTCTACTATTTATCATCCTCAAACTAGCGGTCTAGCAGAGATACCAAATCATGAAATTAAACGTATTTTAGAAAAAGCTATAAATCCTTATAAATTGTGTTGGTATGCTAAACTAGATACTGCATTATGGGCATAGAGAACTACTTATAAGACTCCTATAGAAATGTTCCAACATAGACTGATATTTTGAAAAACATGTCACTTACCAGTAGAATTAGAGCATAAAGCATTTTGGGCTATTAAAAAATTTAATGTTAATCTAAAAGATGCTGGTGAGAAAAGATTATTGCAACTCAATGAACTTGAGGAAATAAGAAATGAAGCATATGATAATACAAAAATCTATAAAGAAAAAATAAAAATATGACATGATCGGAAGATTATTCAGAAGAAATTTGAACTTGGATAAGAAGTTCTATTATATAATACAAGATTGAGATTGTTTCCAGGAAAACTGAAATCCAGATGGTTATGACCATTTAAAGTGATTAAAGTCTATCATTATAGAACCGTTGTTATTAAAGATCCTAACACTGAAAAGGTATTTAAAGCTAGTGAGCATCGCATGAAACATTATTATGAAGGGCACATACCTCAATTTAAAGAAGTTTTAATGTTAAGTCAACTAAACTAAACAAATGGTGTGTCAAGCTGACAACATCAAACCAAGCACTTTGTGGGAGGCAACCCATACATATATGTCTATGTATGACTATTTTGTTTGATAAGGGTCTTATATATTAATGGATCATAATCCTACAGAATTGCATTTATTATAAATTAAGTTAAATATTGGTATTGAATAAAAAGTTGGAATTAAATTGAAGAAAAAATGAAAGCAGCAAATATTTGGTCACACTAGTGTCGACGACGCCCAAAAAAATGGACCTTAGCGCCGACAGCGCTAATCGGGAGCACCGACAGTGCTAATAGCGGTTTGACAGTTCAGATGACTTTTGGTGGACTTTGGCGGGATTTCGCTCCATAATAACCTCCAGGAGGTGTTTTTAAAGTCCTAAAAACTTCCCAATACGCCTAAAAACTTCCTATTTTTGGATTCCATGGCTTCCAATTCCAGAAATACTTCAAGGTATGGAGTTTTCAATAGAAGAAAGTTTATTAGTTTCGACGCACAAAGATTATATGATAAAGTTATTATGAAGAAGAGATTGATCAAGGAGAGAGGATTTGCTAATCATGGATTGATCAATCCAAGTGCTCCTGTTAACAAGCTTATTTTGTAAAGGCGATAGGAAGTTCTGTGTTACACTTAGCTACGGTTATTGTGCGTGTAGTGAAGAAGTTCTATGCAAATCTACATGGAATTACCCAAGGAGTTATCTTTGTACGAGGTAAGGTTGTACCATTTACTCCTGCAAGGATTAATGAATTGTATATGATAGAAAATATTCAATCTGTCATTATAAAAATTTCATTCCAACGCGAGATTTGATGCAAGATGATTATAATTTTTTGACGGATGAAAGTGATATGTGGGAAGTATGAGATGAAGGATATATTAGTTTTCTTGCTTCATCACTTAATCCAATTTCAAAGCAGTGGCATTTCTTTATTTGTGCAAAATTACTCCCTGTTATGAAGATTATTAGAGTCTCCAAGGAAAGTGTTATTTTAAACTACTGTATTCAAATGAAAAAACCTATTGATATAGGTTCAATTATATTTAAATCTGTTATGGGTATCATTATGAATTGGCCAATTTATGGACTTGGGCATCTTTCTACAATTTTTCTGATTTGCAGTCAATCCCAAGTGTCATATGAAAGTTGGGAAAAAGTTTTACTACCATGGGAGCCCATGATCCTTATTGATGATTAATATGTTGGTAATGGAAATGAAACACTAAATGCTATTATGGATCATTCTTCACATGCTTCAACTCCATTAATACCACCAACAGTAGGAAGTTTGCTTGCTTTGGAGAAGAAATTGAAGAAAATTGAAAGGGAATTTCAGAGTATTATGAATGCAGTAGGAGATCTTAAGTACCTTTTTATCACCTTTATTGGAGAATGAAAGAAAATTTTGATCATAATGGAACTTTTAAAGCAGGATTACTTCAGAAGTCTAAAGAAAATGGGTGGATCGAAGAAAATCTGACACATCAATTCCCGTACCGATCCTTCTACAACCTATAAGTTCATTACCAATCCATGGGAGATATTAGAGGAGGTGAAAACACTGAAGATGAAGCGGAATGACTGAAGACTTTGAATTCTCTACTTGCTTAAGAATATTTATGTATTTGATGTAATTGTGTGGATTTGATTTGACTTGGTATGGTTTGTTTTTGCTTTAGAATTCCGAAATTTGATTATGTGTATAATTTTATGTTAGCATTTAGTGTTGTGGCTTGATTTTGACACTGATTTATAATTAGTTTGCTTAATTGGTGTGAATGTGTGATTTGTGAAATGTGTTTGTAAAAAGTGTACTTTCATATATAAAAGTTAGTTTGTTGTTGTTTGTGAAAATGATTGTTTGTGAGTTTTTATTTGTGAATTATTGTTAAATATAGATTTGTTTTTAAAAATACTAAAAGAACTTTGGAGTAAATTACAAGGAAATTGAAATTTTGAAAAAATCAAAATAGTGAATTTTGGGCCTTCAGCGCCGACAGCGTTGGCATGGGTGCCGACGGCGCTGGCATGGGTGCCGACAGTGCCTTCGACCCAAGAGCAGTAATAACCCCTTTAATTCACAATTTTCACCGCAAAACCTCTATTTCTACCCCTAAAGTCACCTTCAACCTTTGATTTTCACACCTAGGGCTTGATTTTGGGCGGATTTGAGGCGATTTAAAGGCAAAAGAACTTCGGATTTCATTTTCTCTAGGTAAGAGCTACATTTAAAGTAAAAATTTTTTATTTTCACCAAAGATTTTTCTCACATTTCCTAGATCCAAAAGTTCTGGGTTTTTTTTAGAGATTTTGAGAAAATGCTTTGGTGAAAAACTTTTGCTTAGTGGAATTAAGTTTAAAGTGCTTTACATTTTGATTTTCAGAATTTTGGAATTTATTCAGATTTTTATCAAATTTTTCTAGATTTCACATGGTACCTAGATCGAGCAAAAGAAAAATAGAATATGACAAGAAAAAGTTGGTTAGCTTTAAAGCTAGTGCTCAATTTCATAATCTTCAAGAAAATAAGAAAGTGATTCCGGTTCGAGGTTTGAAAAATTCGGGAGGAGAAGTTGAATGATTGATTATCGCTCGGTAATAGGAAAGCTTCTGTTATTTTACTACTGATGCAATAGCTAGAATAGTTATGGAATTTTATGCCAACTTTCTAGAGGCTTCTTATTATTTTGTTTTTGTTCGAGGAAAAAGGGTGGTGTTTACTCCAAGAAAAAAATAAATGAGTTTTATCAGTTAGAAGATGTTTATAGGTTCCAGTATCATTCATTCTCTGCTATAAATGACGCCTTAGATGAGGTTATTTCTTTTCTGACTGGTGAGAAAGGGGCTTGGAAAGTAAAGAATGGAGTTAAAGTCAAATTTCCCTTTCTATGTTAAATGTAGTATCTAAGGCCTGGAATTATTTTATTTCTGGGAGGATGATTCCAAAAAACCATCATAGCGAAGTGACCAAGGATAGAGCCATCCTGAACTACTGTATTCAGCAAGTGATGGGTATGAATGTAGGCTCTATCATTTATATGAACACTCGATTTATTGCTCTGGGGAGGGACCACTGGTGGATTGACACAACTTGCTCTCATTTATACACTTTGTGAGCATGCAGGAGTTGATTTTAGACCTGATGAGGAGAGGATTGAGCCTCAGAGACCAATTGGGTCTACAAACATTAAGACTTATGAGTCCCATGTTGATTGGAGATCTGAAAGTAAGGTCAGGGATATTTCTTCTACTTTCAGGACCCCTACTTTTAGTTAGCCTACTTCAAGTGACCTCAGTAACAGGGAGATATTGAACCTGATGATGATTCATCAGGGATATATTTTGAGGATGGATCATAGTATGTAGAACATGCAGACCAGAAATGCTAGTACAGATGATCTGATTTGCCAGAAGTTTGAATATGATGCTGCTTATGATGATGCTTTAGTGAAATACCTGAGGGGTGATCATACAGTTTAGTTCTTTATTCACCCTGTTTATACTCTATATCAGCAACAGAAGTTAGATGTTAATGATGAAAAAGATGATGACTGGTGATCTTTTTGTTTGTTTGTTTGTTTGTGTTGTACTTTGTGATTGGATTGTTTATTTTGTGACATTGTTGAGACTCTGTTGTTATGTTGTAATGTGAAACTATAATGTGTAAAACTATTTTCATTTTTAGAATTTAGTTTAGTTCTGTCGTTAGTTTTAGCACTTTGTTATATGTATTGTAATTAACTTTTTTTCAACAGATTTTATATATATTATGTGCAATTTAATGTTTTAAGCCTTGTAGTTTTTCATATTAGCACCTGCAGAATTTCAGAATTTATTTGTAAAAATCGGAATCTTCAACATGTATGAATTTTCTTTATATATTTAAGGCTTTCTTTCACCCTTCTATTTTTAAAGTTCTTCATGTAAATCTTTTAAAAAAATTTAAATTTGCAAGGGAGAAAAAATATTTTAAAAAAAGAAAAGAGAGAACTTAATTTTATTTATCCTTACTTAACTATATTATCAAAAATTTTAAATTTAACATGACCTTTGGTATTAGGAGTTAGCTTCAGATAACTATATTTATGTTTCTAAATATATAGTAAATTTAAGTAAAAAAATTTTCAATAATAAAGGTTAATTCTAGAGACTAAGATATTTGGTAAAAGAGAATATGACTATGTTTTTCTATTTTAAGTAAATAATTTATATTTTTAAAGTATTCGAAATCTTAAAAGATTCATGTAAAAAGAAAAGAATTAAACTTTATGTAATTTTTAAGTTAATATAAATTTTTTAAGTGAAGAAATGTAAAAAAATTTTAACTTTAAGAAGAGGATAGTAAAGTTCAAAATCATTAAAGGCTATCCAGATATAGTAATCTTCACATACATAAAAAAAAAAGAGAAGAAGAAAGAAAAGAAAAAGGGGATTAAAAGTGATCCTGAAAAGTAAAAAAAAAAAAAAAAGATGTGGGGATAAGCTTGAGGAGACGACTAATTAAAAATTGGCCTCACTTGAATTAACTTAAGGAAAAAAGACTTGGACACATTTTCTAAACTTTTTATCTGAGTATTAGCTTACTGATTAATAAAGTGTTATAAAGTTCTTTTTCATATGAATTTTATAAGTGAATTTAATATGACAAATTGCATTTTTTGTTGAAAGAAATAGAGGATCAGAATTCTTAGACTTAATTACTGAATATCTTAGCACCTTTAATATTAACTGGAGTTATTTTGAATTTTTCTTAAGCTATATTATTATGTTCAGAGAATTAAGATATCGAAGTCTAGAATTTAAACTCTTTACCATAAGTCATATTTTTATGTAGTAGAGGAGTTACTTGAGGACAAGTAACATGTAAGTTTGGGGAATTTTGATAGATTGAAAATATATGCATTTTTAGACCCATATTTTTATTTATTTTTGGTGATATTGCACCTTAATGGAAGGTATTTTGATATTTTCTTGCTGGTTGTTGATTTTTAGAACTTAAAGCAAAAAGGAAGCAAAAAGGATGGAATTTAGAGTCAAAATGACGTTTTTGAAGATGTACTCAGCGCCGACCGTGCCAAAGGCAGCGCCGACCGTGTAAAATAACAGAACAGCTGAAATTTTTACTCAGCGTCGACGGCGCCAGACTAGCGCCAAAGGTGGTTCAGCGCCTTTTTTAAGAAGGTTAGATGTATTTAGATGATTTTTGAAGAGTTTGTGGAGGCACCTCTTGGAGAACCGACCTTGGGCTTTATTTGGGGCCGAAATTCATCAAGAAAAGGACTCCTTTTCACTCCAAAACGTTCCACTATGCTCTATTTTCACCATTCTTCATAATCCATCTTCATTCCACCACCATATTGGAGTCCATTAATGATCTTTTATAATTTAGAATTTGTGTGATAAGACTTAGTGTGAAACTTTCTGTAAGAGTGTTGGAGAAGGAGAAAAGTGAGAGATATCTTCTTCCTGTATTTATAAGGAAAGGCTACAAGGGATTTGCTTTGAGAAAGAGTTTCAGATAAGTTTTGTTTATTTATTAGTGTTGTATGAACTTTCTTTTATATATGAAATTTGTGTTCTGTTGTGTTTTTCTCATGAAGTCTAAGTAGTTCCCTTTATCTTTCTCCTTACTTTGAGATATGGTGAAATGAGGAGATAATATGATGTGTCAATATTAAAATATAAATAAGTTGTGATGAATTTTCAAATCCAAACTTAATTTACATTTCAATCTGACCAATTTAATTGTTAAAAAATCTTGTGAAACATATGATTCGGGAAATGGAGTATGAGTTCTACAACAAAGTGAGGATCACATTTGATTTCTAGCATATGATCCGTGAAATGAAGTATGAGTTCTACAACAGAGTGAGGATCACATTTGATTTCATGAAGGAGAAATTTGTTCATGAAATTAAGTATAAATAAATCGGGAAATATTCTTTGTTGGGTGTAGAATTAGAGAATCTTTAGGGTGACAGACTAAAATCCCCAATTCTATCTTAGTGTTTAAAAAATAAAGTGAGTGTTAACCTTCAGATGAAGGGAAGTGAGAGCTTTGGAGTGGGAGCCGGTATCCTCCTAGCATAGCCACGGATTTAGGGACTAAACTTAGGATTAGCCAATGATTTTCTATGCACTGTATCAGGGTAGAGAATTATAATTGCTCCTTTTTTGCATAATACATATTATAAACATTTATCTCATCTCATTTCACCAGAACCTAATTTTAGTAGGAAAGGTGCTTTTTCACATAAGAAATCTTCATTACATAAACATAGTTAGTAGATTAGTATTTATTTTTCAAAACTTTGCATTTCTGTTTTTCTAATAGTTAAGTACTTTTAGTTTTGATAACATCTCAACATTCAAAATTAGTGATAGTGATTTCATTTGATTTTCTATAAATTTTCTAGTAAAACTTATCATTGCTAATTTACACCTTCCCCGTGGGATCGATTTTGGGGCTTAAATAGAAAGTCCATTATTACTTGATAACAATACATATACTTGCGTAGAATCCCATTATTAATTGCCTATAATTATATATATATTACACAACTTACTTTTCATATAAGGAATAAGTTTTTGGTGTTGTAGTGGTGTCAACTTCATAAATCCTTACTTATAAAAAAATCAGGATCACTTAACCACATCTGATCGAATGACCTTTTGTAGAGACATTGCATTTCAAAGCATTTGACAAAGATCTTCTCATGATGTGATGTGCTACTGACTTGTCATCTGGTAGCCTGTCTGTTTATAAATATTATATCAATGGCTTGTGCCAATCTTTGGTATCATTAATAATCATAATTACCATCATTTCTTCCTTTCCAAGCTTGTGCAGACTGTCGAGGTCGATTTATGATAGAACTTAATGTCCTTGTATTGTAATATCAATGGAATCCTTCGGTGGATGCTCTAATTCCTTAGCAAGCTTGGTTAAAGCATCAACATGGGCGTTATCACCCTGAGAAATCATGTACAACATTATACTAGCAATCAAATCCAATAACTTCATTGTGTACCGGTGATATTCCACTAGTCTTAGCTTCAAAATCTTGTACTATCTGACAGCTTTCTGGATTACGAGTTATGAGTCACCATAGATGGCAATGTTCGTTATATCCACTTATTTTTTCAATTCTAGTCCAGTGATCAGGGCTTCATACTTTACTTCATTATTGGTACATAGCTCTGTCAGGTGGTTAGAAAATCTCAACATTGTCTGATCCAGTTTAGCAAAAATCAAACCAATCCCTGCTTTTTTCTGGCACAACTGTTTGCAATCCTTTATCTCTTCTAGCTGATGAAGCTCCATTGAGTACATTTCCCAATTTCTGGCATGTGATGGTTCCACTTGTAATATCTGTTCATCAAGCAGGTTGTCATTGAGAGGGGACCCAATAGTAAAAGAGTGCGCCGCAAGAAAGTCTACTAAAATCTTCCCTTTGATAATGTGAAGGGGCACAAATGTTATATCAAATTGCAATAAAATCATGGATCACCTTACTAAATGATCGGCAAGTGTTGGTCGGGTCATCAAATATTGTAATGGATTAACTTCAAAATAAGTATGACCTTGTGAGAAGCATGTAATGTATAAGCTTCAGGGTGGCAAAAATCAAAGCTTCAGAAGCTCACTTTAAGGGATTTATCTTAAGATTATATTGTCGTAGTCATTCTATTACAATCATCAAATCATACAAGTGGTCCACTCACTGCTTTATGTTAATGACCAAGTTGTCCACATAGCACTCCACATGGTTGTGGATGAGGCCATAAAAATCTTCATCATGGCTTGCTAGTAAGTTGCGCAGGCATTCTTCAACCCAAACAACATCACTGCTTAGTAGAAGATTATGATCAACATTCTGAAGGCTGTAAGCACTACGTCGTCTAGAGTCATCTTAATATGATTTTACCTTGATGCTCCATCCATAAAAGAGAATATTTCATGTTCCAACACGATGTCCACCATCAACTCTGGTATTAGTAACAAAAACTCATCCTTTGAACATGCTTTGTTTAAATCTCTGAAGTCGACACATACCCGAATTTGTCCATTCTTTTTCTTAACCAGTACAACATTGGCTAACCATGTAGGGTATTGCTCCTCTAGGACAAAGTTAGTGTATATTAATTTATGCACCTCAGTGATGACTTATTGTTCTATTTTGAGGCACATTCTTCTGGTGGCTTGTTTCACTGGAGTCATACCATTTTCCACTCAAAGCTTGTAAACTGAAACTTTCATGGATAATCCTAGCATCTCGTCATAGGTCCAAATGAAGCAATCCTTGAATTCTGATAGTAACTCGATCCAATCCGTAGACTCTTCCTCACTGAGTAGAAAACTTACAAAGGTAGGTCAGAGATGCTCCTTAGTCTCGAGGTTAACTTTCATTAATTTGTCATTTGTTGAATTAATATCTTCTTCAAACTCTGGCAAAGCTTCATCTATTGGAGAGTTTTCAAAATCATATTCCACATCAATTAAATCCTCTTCCAATCCACTAGTAACAACCTTGGAAGATTTTGAATCATCGACTGGTCCTATCGTACCAAATTCAAGGCCCTCTCTCGAGTTGAGAGTTTTACCTTTAACGTTTCATAACTTCTTGAAGAGTTGTAGTTTATCTTTTGACATTTTCTTCAACACATAACTCTGTTGAATTAATTTTTGTGCACACGGAGAAAATAACCACAGTAATTCCATTAATTCATTAGAATCGTCTTCTTCCATATTTATATGAGTTTCCATAATAGGAGAAGGAGAAGCACAATAAAACTTGATCTGTTTCAAACCAACACCCCATACTTCCTTGACCTCTAAACTTTTAACCTTATGGGAGTGAATCAGATTTAAGGTCATGGCTTGCACGTAGTGGTTGATCCAATCATACAACAACTCATATTCATTCTTTTATATATCCTCTAAGGAGATCTCATACTGCGACTTCTACTAATAAATGTTAGTGTTTCTTCATTGGATTTATCTTCCCATGAGCTTCCTTCCTTATCAATGTTGATTGTTGGCCTCATTCATTCAACAATCATGTTAGTTCTTCCTAGTCCACATCCTCGACCTTGATCTCAAATGCATGGGCCAAAAGATGCTATACCAACTTGTTACAAAGAAGTGGTGGAAGATCATTGCATCGGAGCTAAATGGCCTCTTTCTTGTCATCCCTTTAAAATTTCAATCCTTTTTGGGATAACCTCCCGGGAAAAGACAGTCTTCTTCAGAGAAGCATAACAAGCAGCATCTTAGTGGATGCCTACTTCATGAATCAAGAACTGTTGAAAATCTCGCTTGATGCAGTGTTCTTGTCCTTCCTTGCAATACTTAATGCACTAGTGTAATGATGACGTGCCATATTATGCTTGTGAATCTATGGTCGACCAAGCAAAGCGTTGAAAGAGGTTTCTACGCCGATGATATGGAACTTATCGATTGTCACTAGCTCACCCACTATCATGAGTAGTGTAATTGACCCAAGTGCTCTTTCTTCCTTTTGATTGAATCCTCTTAACATCATCTTCTTAGTGGTAAGTTTCTGAGCATCTATTTTCAAGTATGTTAACGTCCGTAGAATCGTTAAGTTGAGTGATTCTCTTGGATCTACCAAACTTTTAGAAAGTAAAAATCTTTCAATGTTGACAGAAATGTAAAGAGATCGGTTGTGGTCGGTAGTACCAAGCAACAAGTCTTCATCAGTGAAGGTTACCTCAGGTTGTTCTTTTAATGAAAAAAATTCATTCGAGGATTTTTTGGCTAACTAAGCTAAGCAATTTTCTGGTTCAAGTAAAGCCTTGACCAGAGATTCCCTCGTCTCCTTTGACAGGATCAAAGCGTCGTAGATGCTTAGTTTGGCCGACAATCTCCTAAGATGAGCAAGTACATTATAATCAAATTTATAGAGACCTCCATTTTTCATTGATTATGTGTTTCCTCCACATAATCAGTAACTATTATGTCTTATTCAGTAACTATTAGTTTTCCTTTTTTCATTGGATCCATTCACTGGGGTAATACCTTCCCACTCCTTAAATTCACTTCTATGATCTCTTCTTTTTTTAACGTCGTAGCCAACTCTTCTGGTGTTGCATCTGAATCTAAAAATTCTAAATCAGTTGCAATCGATGTTCCTTGACATTTGAGGACTAGCTCCTCACTCCTAGAAGTGTCTTAATCGGTGTTGTTGATGTCTTCTTCATTTCTATTAGTGTATCCATTGAACTTAGGGATGAATTGAGGATCATTTTGGGAATAAAAAATGAGGTTAGACTGGTCATATTCAGTTATGTTATCACTAGAGATAGTCAAAACGTAGCCAAAATAGCAATACTTATATTCAAAAGACCCTGAAGGGGCAAAAAGATAGTAATACACAATCAGCAGTTTGAGGAATTTCTCCCTTGAATCTGAAACAACTAATCTAACAGGAGTAGCCCTTGTCATACCCTTCACACTATTGGTCTTCATCTCATACACAATCTTGTCCTTCTTGGTTTCCAGTGTAATCTCCATCTTTGGCCTATTAGGCTGAGAACTTTGAGCAGTGGCTTGCACCAAAGTGGTCTGAATTTAATACAATATCTTCTTAGATGATCGACTCCAGACTATGCTCTATCCACTCTCATCTAAGTATAGATCTATTAGAGTGATTGGAGCGGCTGAAATCATATTATAGAACCTCTTTCAGCTTCTTTTAAATATTATTTTGGAATCATTATTTTCCCTATTTAAAATTCCTCTTGAGCTAATCTTTGAAGCTGAAACAACCCTCTATGGTGTGTCTAAGTAATTCTATGGTAAGGGCAAAAGTTTGGGTGATCCTTCTTATCAACCTCTTCTGGCTTCTTTGGCTCTAACAATCTGAATTTGGGTTTCTTCATTAAATTTCTGAACATCTTTTCCATGGCTACATCCTTAAGAGATTACAATTTATTCCACTTTTCTACCATAGTCAGACCATGTCGACCATCTGTCTTGTATGATCTCAACTAAAAAGACCGCTAGCCAGATTAATTGTACTATTGAACCTGCTGCTGCTGAGACTAACTATGTTGTGACAACTGATGAGATTGTTCAACCTGAATCCTCATCGGTTGCTTGCCCTTGTTTGCTATTTCCACTATCCCAGACCTCTTCTCGAATGCCTTGGCCGATCTGTACTTCTTAACCTTTTCCAAGGACTCCATTTGCTTAACCTCCTTCTGTAGGCTGCTGGTTTTGTTGAGTAACTTCTCAAATGACTTCATCTTATGTCCCTTGAGCATGCAGGCACCAGACCATGAATGCTTTTGAGTAAAATCTCAATCACATGTTGTTCCTGAAGCTGAGGTTCACAATTCATGCTCAAGTTTCTCCATCTCAAAATATAGTCAACCAAGGTCTCATTGGATTTCTGTTGCTCCACTACGAGAATTTCTATGTTGACATGGTGTTGCGCTCTAGCAAATCTCTTCATAAAAAAATTCTCCAACTCAGTTAACGTCTTCACTGATCCATTGGGCAGCTCTGTGTACCAATTAAATGCAATCCCTGACAAACTATTGATGACTTGGCAGAACAAAAGTGCTTCATCACCCCCAGCATTGTAACAGCTCGCCTCAAAATGTTCTATATGCTATCGAGGGTTTCCAGTCCCATCAAAAGTCTTGAAGTTTGGTGGCATAAATCCCTTGGGGTACGGTATGACTTCAAATTACTCTGGGTAAGGTCCACCTTTGAAATTGATGCTCCTCCTTTAGATTAGGCCAAGGCCTCCCTTACTTGTTGCTCAACCAACAGCTTGATGTCCCTCTCTGGTACCAAAATATGAACAAAAATTTTCTTTTGCATCTCATCCCAGCTGAAAGAAGTGACTTTTTTCTGTCATGGATAATATGGACAATCTCAGGTCAGTTGACCTCCAAAGACGCCATCTGCTATCACTGCGACTGTCTGTCCATCGTAGCCATGACAGCCATGGTGGAGGCCATCTCCTCCATCTTCTTCTCCGTTCAACTGATTTGTTCGTCTCATAGCTGAATGGCCATTAAAAGTCATCCATGGTGTTCTTCTCAATAAAAGGTGGAGCCTCGCAGATAGATGCAGTGGTCCTAGTCTAGATGGCATTGATATCCGTGAACTCCTCATCGAGATAGTCAAACAAATCATAACACTCATCATTGATATCCATTCTTGTTATTTCGCTTACTCAAAAATCTGGGCTCTGATATTCTTCACTTTGTGATCGATTGCTTTTTCTTCAAACAACTTAAGATATGTAAGTCTTTCTTGAACATCATCCTGCTCTATAATGAACTCAGTAGCAACAATGGTAACAATTGTTGGAGTATCAGACTCATGATCTATTTCACACTACTACCCCACGAGCTTCTCAAAATGTACTGGTGTGGCAGCCTTAGGTACTCACACCTTCCTCTTTGAAGTTGATGCCTTGAGACGGAGTGTATCAACAGAGGCATCGGTATGTCGAAGCGAAGTATGCTCCCTATGGTGTTGAATAAGTACAAAAATGAAGGATCTCTTTCCATTATCCTTCTTCGGTAAATCCTCATGAACAACAGTATATTGTACTCTCGTACCCAGCTTGACTTGACCGGTCTACGTCCAACAGGTCTCGAAGCAGCGATAGTATCATCCGTGATAGTAACAACAGTGTCGACATGTCTTTTATGATGGTAGCTAACTGGAATATGAATTGGGGGAACTTCTGCTGATCTCTGTAAATTATGAAAAAATCTGACTTTCTCAAGATCTCCATCTTCGTCCGAGGTGATACTACACAACCTACCTGCTTAAGCAGCTCAGTGACAGAACATCCCTACATAGTAGCTAAACTCTCAATTACGGCCCAGGTGATAGGAGTGGGCTTCTCCCTCTCCTCACCATGAACATAATGCGGTGGTAAAATGAATGCAATCTTGTGGAGGCTCTCATCTCCAGTAGTATCTGTCAATAGATAAAACCTACTCCCTCGGAGGAGAGGAGAGGTCTCAAGTACTCCAAGTTCCTCCTACTGAGGAACCTCCTCGACAGAAACTAATTTTGTTGTATTGGCCCCATGGCCCTCTAAATCTTACGACCATGGTTTAAATCTTGGGACTTAGTCAGAGCGTAGCACTAGAACTAAAACCAATCTAGAATACTGACGGAGGAGTAGTGAATGCATCAATTGAATCCTCTTTAGTCAAAATCTCTTTTCCCTTAACAGACAACACAATGGGCACAATGATAGTATATCTAGTGGAAAAAGGTGTAATAACTCTCCTCATCACAGGAGCAATAGATCTGGTAGGTACATGAACAATGAACTTGACGAATTCTGAGGAAGTAACAACCTTTGCCTTATTGCAAGAAGGGAAGTCCTGACTACAGTTCAAATCAAATTTGGTGGACGGTTTTTGAACTTCTGGGGTGGTAACTTTCATGATGACAAATGGGGCTTTGCCTAGCACAACCTCAAAATCATCAAATCCATACCCAAACTTAACAATGAGTGCAAGGTTGCAAGCTATTTGATATACCTAAAATATATATCATTTATGTACACATTTTTATACCTACTTTCTAGGATATTGCGCTTTAATGAAATGTATTTATGTGTTTCTCTTTTAGGTACAATTAAGTGGATGAAATATGGTGAAAGGAGTGAAAAAGAATCAAACTTGAAGCAAAAATGAAGAAGCTGTAAAAATGAACTGTGGCGCCTAAGTGCCTAGAAGTGACGCTTAATGATACGCCTAAAAATGACCTACTTTTTTATATATTTTTTATGCTCAATTTTAATGATTTTTAATGATATTACACTTTAAGGTAATTTATTTTGCATTATTTTTATTTTAGGTACAAGAAATGGACTTTTGGAGAAAGTGAAGCAAAAATGGTGCAACTGAGAGTCAAAATGAGCCAGAAAGAAAATTCTGACTAGGCACATTTTGATATGTCTTTCTATGTTTAATCTCATTTACACTTCTCACACATTTTTGAATGAAATCAAACTTTAAATTAAGGTTGTTTTTATGTTTATTTTGTAGGTCTATCTGTTAGGAAAGCCACACAACTAAAATGGGGTAAAAAAGAGCTAAAACGGAGCCAAACGAAGCAAAACAGAGCTGTTGTAGGGTGGCACTGACGACACCAAAGTCCAGAGAATGAAGAGAAATTGCACTCCAAAAATGGCATCAAGCACCAAGGATAGTTATTTGCCCATATACATTGAATTTGGATGATTTTTGGAAGGTTTCGTGACGCATCTCTTGGGAAATTTGTCCCAACACTATAATAAAGTGATTTTATGTCAGAAAAAATGTGTGTGTGAGTGAAGAAATGTGGAGAATGTTTATAGATCTTAGAATAGGAGTAGAAATGTAGATTTCTACTTTTTTAGAGAGAATGGAGAGGAGATTTTGAGAGAATCTGTAAGTAGATGCCCTAGCATTGCATGAATTAGCGGGAAACTTTGTGGGAGAGATTTTTATCTTTCTTTTAAGGGAAAAAGCTAAGTATTGTGTTTTTCATTATCTTATGATTTTGTAAACACTTATCTAGTACATCTCCTTTGATGAAAAGAAGTTTTTCATTGTGTTTTCTTCATACTTTGTGATGTATCTTTCTTACTCTTTCTTTTTATGAGAAAATAATGGCATGAGAAGATTGTGCCATTATTTTTCTTTCACTTTTCATTTGAATTGAGTAGGATTCATGTTTAGGATATTGGGATGCATGCTAGAAGAAGTTTTGATTATAAATGTGATGGTTTTTACTTGCACTTTCTTTACATTAAAATAAGGGTTCGTTGTAGTGTTAAAATTCGTTGTAATTGCATTAAGATACGAGAGGGTGGTGTAATTCTCAACAAAGTGGAACCACATTTAAATTCCATGGATGGTGAAGTTCATGGGGGTTGAGTGCAAATAAATAGGGAAATATATATATTACTGGGCTAAGAATTGGAGATTTTAGGGTGACAGACTAAAATCTCCAATTCGGTCTTAGTTTTTAAGAACTAAAGAGAGAGTTGGCTTTTAGGGGAAGGGAAGTGGGAGCTCTGGAGTGAGAGCCAGTATCCTCCTAGCCTAACTAAAAATTTAGAGACTAAACCTAAGATTAGCCAATGATTCTCTATAACACTTGACTGAGGGTAGAGAATTAAAATTTATCCTATTTGGCACATACAATATTTAATGTATCTCATTCCTTTACGTTATCCAATTTAGTAAATAAGAATAACAGTTTTTAACATCTCAAAGTTCTCCAAACCAATTCATCCAAAAAATGTTATCTTTATAATTAATATTTTCATTTAGGAATAGTTATTAGTTGTTTTAAACTTAAGACTTACATTTAGGAGTATTTGTTAGAAAATCCACTTAAATCGATCTTCCAAACTAAGGACTAATAGTAGTATACTAGAATTTGACTAAGAACCTCTTACCTTTGTGGGATCAATACTAGGTTTTTAAGGAATGCCTTATATTACTTGAAGCGATACGTGCACTTGCGTAGAACCCATATTGTGTGAACTAATTTATATATTTTATATAGCATTTAAATTTTACACATTAAGAACTTAATATAAATTGGGACAAGTTTTTGGCCATATTTTTTAAAGTTAAATTACTGCGTAACTTCGGGTCGGGTAAAGTTTTTGACACCGTCTAACGAGAATTAAATTAATATAAAACATGCAAAAAAATAACACACACAAGGGGTGCATTAAGTTTTTGGCGCCGTTGCCGAGGAAGCTTCGGTAAGAATGTTAGGAGAATTTTATTTAAACCTGTAAGCCTTATATTTGGAATTTATAGTATTTTTATTTACTGTGTTTTGTTATTTTGTGTTTATTTTAAAGAAAATTATAAATACCAAAAATATTTTTAATATTTATCCTATTAGTTATGTCTTTAAATTTGTATGCGTAGTTCAGGAGCTGCAGGCCGTAGATTTTATGACTCTGATTTAGAGAGAACTTTCAGGAGGATGATGAATAAGAAAAAACTCCATGAATTTAAAGTAGAAAGGGCAGCTCAATGATATAATTAATATTCAGATTTGGATTATAATGCTAGTAGATTTGAAAGAGTAAATCCCAAGAGTGGCAAATTTTCAAGAGGATATTCTAACAATTTTAATTTCTCAGGTTACAGATATTGAGAGGAAGTTAGATTAATATATAGAAAGATATCCTCAAGAAACACCAAATATTGAGGAAAATTCATTTGGAAAATGGATTGAAACTGACCATGAAATATATAATTCTTATTCCGATTATTACAATCCAGGTTGGGAAAATCATTTGAATTTTTACAGGAATAATAATTTTGGAGGAGAAGACTAATTTTGGGAAGATAATCAATTTAATTAGACATGTAGTTGGAATAATCATGGCTATTATAATAATGAACTTTCTTTTCCTCATAATTTTAACTTTAAACCCAGAAAGAGGAGAAGGATTTATTAGAAGAGGTTGTTATTTAAATGGAGAGTGAGTTGGAGTGTCAATGGACCACAATAAGGAATATGAAAAACCAATTGGGGCAGATTATTAACTTAATTAATAATCATCCTCAATTTAACTCCAACTCACAGGATAAGGAGAATGAATTAATGTTAGAAGAGGTTGTGATTCAAATGACAAGTGAGATGGAAAATTAAGAGGTCGCACTAAGGAATATGGAAAACCAACTAGGGCATATTACTAATGCAATTAACGGCTAACCCCCAGAGATTTTACCTAGTGACCTTGAGATAAACCCTAAAGAGATGAATGATGAGCAATATAAAGTTAGTAAACTAATATTTAGAAGAGAATTCAAGGATATATTTCAAAAGAACTTTGAGTTGAAAAAGGATAAGGAGATTAAAAGACAAATAGAAAAAATCCCTACGGAATTAGAAAAATTTATTTCCTCAAATAAGATAAATATAGAAAGACCACCTGTACCATATACTCAGTACCAAGGGGAAGAATTGAAAGACAACACTGATCAAAAGAGTAACCAATAAGAATTTGATCCATAATCTGAATTATCTAGAGGTATTCCGATAAAAAATTTGGGAGATCATGAAGTATATTATAAAGATCCATTTCTTATAAAATTTAAGGATGATATTAATATGAAAATTGAGAAATTCACTAGAATAATATTTAATCTAGAAAGAAATATGAGGAGCAAGGATATGAATTAATCTAAAATGAAAGAGCTAAAAGAAAATTTTAAATTCAAGGACTTTGAAGGAATCCCTGGATTTGGAAAAAAATGGGTGATTGATCAAGGATTACTTAAATGGAATTTTGATCAAGGTGGATCATTTGTCGAGGTAACTATGTTATACAAAGCGCTTTATGGGAGGCAAACCATAGTTATCAGTGTGGTTTGATATAGTGTGCTTAAGATTTATGATTGTTAGTGTTGTATTGTGTTTGCTTTAGTGTGGATTGATCTGTTTGGTTGATCATTGGTAGATATTTGGATTGTTAGTGGTTTGATTTGCTTTTTGTGTGTCATAAGGGAGGTGATTTATTAACATCTTACTATGGTTAGACTTGTATTTTCTCTTGTTGTAGTTGGATTAACGAGCCCACTACAACTCGGGTCTCACCCGGACTTGAGTTTTAGAAGAGACATTATGAATTTATTAGTGAAAATTCCATCTCAATTTTGTTACTTCCTTTATTTGACCTTATTTCCATTTGGTAGGAGTAACTAACATATTTGATGAGTAACATGTGGATGAATTTACACTAACCTTATAACTGCTAGAGGAGCTTAGTTAATCTTATCAGGGATATGGTGATGCTTGGTGTTGGTGCTCGGGAACCAATATATTAGGGATAATCTTATCTTTGAGATTAGAATCTATAAAATCATTTATATGTACACAATAAATTTGTGTAGTGATTCCGTTAGAAATTGGAAGTAATTTAGTGAGATGAGATGAGTTAAAGGAAGAATTGACCTCTTTTATCATGTGTGTTTATGTTTATGTTACAATAATATCAAGATTTGGAGAACACATAAATATATATATTCCTATGACGATATGTGTTCTGCTTGTTAGACCTTTCTTTCAATTTTATCAAGCATGTTTAGTTTAGATTTACTTTCTACTAAATATTTTCTATCCTGATAAACAATTATAATTATTGTTTATAGACATTTTTGGTAGATAGAATTTCTAAACTGTTTCTCTTCCTACTTATATCTTCTGTACTAAATGCTATACATGTTAAAAATCAAGTTTAGGGGTAGGAAGAAAAATAAAATTTTAAAGTGAGTATACTTCCTTTTAGTTTAATAGTATTGCAAGCATGTTTTAGGCTAGATTTACATTCACCTGCAGTCATTCTATCTAGATTAAGAATATATATGAATTTGATAAGATGATGTAATAGTAAGTAGATTTAACTTTTACCTTTTCTTCCTACTACATTTTATGGAATTAATTGCAAAATATTTTAAAATTCAAGTTTGGGGGCGGGGGAAGAAAATTTTCTTTTAAAAGAAAGAAACTAAATTTTATTTTTCCTCAATTAGCTATATTTTTAAAATTTAATTTGACATGACCATTAGTATTAGAGGCTAACTTTAGAAAACAATATTTGTGTCTCTAAATATATAGTAGACATAAGTAAATTTTTCAATAATGAAAGTTAATTCTAGAGTTAAGATGTTCGGCACGAAAGGATAAGACTATATTTTTTTCTATTTAAAGTAAAGGAAATTGTATTTTTGAAGTAATAAGAATCTTAGAGTTTCATGTAAGAAGAAAAAAAAAATTAATAAAAATTTTCAAAGCTAATATGAATTTATAAAGTGAAGGAATGTGAAAAGTTTTTAACTTTAAGAAGAGAATAGTGAAGTTCAAAATCATTAAAGGCTATCCAGATATAGTAATCCTAAAATGAAAAAGAAAAAAAAAGAAAGAATTGAAAATTATTCTGAAAGAAAAGAAAAATAAAAGCTAAAAGCAAAAGAAAAGAAAAAGAAAAACAAAAAGAAAAGAAAAGAAAATTATGTGAGGAGAAGCTCGAAGAAATGCCTAATTAAAAATTGGCTTTACTTGAATCAACTTGAGGAAGAAGGCTTTATTACATTTTCTAAACTTGTATTTGAGTATTAGAATCCTTACTATTAAAGTTCACATGAAGTTCTTTTTCATATGAATTTTTTAAGTAACTTTAATATGATAAATTGCAATTTTTCTTAAAATGAATAGAGAATCAGAAATCTTAGACTTGACTACTAAGTATTCTTACACTTTTAGTTTTGACTTAAGTTGTTAAAATTTTTTCTTAAGCTGTGCTATTATATTTAGTAGATCAAAATATTGAAATTTAGAAGTTAAAATCTGTACCATAAGTTATATTTTTATGTACTAAAAGTGTTACTTGAGGACAAGTAACATTTATGTTTTGGGGATTTTGATAAGCCTAAAAATTACGTACTATTTTATTCATATTACATGTTTAATTTTAATCATTTTTAATGATATTACACTTTAAAGGAAGGTATTTTTCGTATTTTTGGGTTCATGTAAAAGAAATGGACTTTTGGAGAAAATGAAGCAAAAAATATGCAATTTAGAGTGAAAATGAGCAAGAAAGAAAATTTTGACTTAGCACATTTCGTTATTTCTTTCTATGCTTAATCTCATTTACACTTCTCACAAATTTTTGAATGAAATTACACTTTAAATAAATTTTGTTTTCATGCTTATTTTGTAAGTCTACCTGTTAGGAACGCAACATAACTGAAACGGGACGAAACGAAGCTAAAACGAAGCCAAGCCGAGAAAAACAGTGGAGCTGCTGCAGGGTGGCACTGAAGATGCTAGTGTCTAGAGAAAGATGAGAAATGGCACTCCAAAAATAGCATAAATGGTTTCAGGGATGGTTATTTGCCCATATACATTGAATTTGGACTATTTTTTAAGGTTGCTTGAGGCATCTCTTGGGAAATTTGTCCCTACACTATAGTAAAGTAATTTTATTTTAGAAAAAGTGTGTGTGTGAGTGAAAAAATGTAGAGAATGTTTATAGATCTTAGAATAGGAGTAGAAATGTATATTTCTACCTTTTTGGAGAGATTGGAGAGGGGATTTTGAGAGAATCTGTAAGTCGATGTACTAGCAATGCATGGATCAGCGAGAAACTTTGTGGGAGAGATTTTTATCTTTCTTTCAAGAGAAAAAGCTAAATATTGTGTTCTTCATTATCTTATGATTTTGTAAATACTTATCTAGTATATTTTCTTTGATGAAAAGAAGTTTTTTTTTGTGTTTTCTTTGTGCTTCATGATGTATCTTTCTTACTCTTTCTTTTTATTAGGAAATGGTGGCATGAGAAGATTATGCCATTGTTTTCCTTTTACTTTTATTTTGAATTGAGTAGGGTTCATTTTTAGGATATTGGGATGCATTCTAGAAGGGGTTTTGATTATAAATGTGATTGTTTTTACTTGCACTTTCTTTACATTACAATAAGAGCCCATTGTAGTGTTAAAACTCGTTGTAATTGCATTAAGATTCGAGAGTGTTGTGTAATTCCCAAAAAAGTGGAATCACACTCAAATTCCATGGATGGTGAAGTTCATGGGGGTTGAGTGCAAATAAATAGGGATATATATATATATATATATATTACTGGGCAAAGAATTGGAGATTCTAGGGTGATAGACTAAAATCCCCAATTCATCTTAGTTTGTAAGAACTAAAGCAAGAGTTAGCTTTCAGGAGGAGGAAAGTGGGAGCTCAGGGGTGAAAGCCAGTATCCTCCTAGCCTAACCACGGATTTATGGACTAATCTAAGATTAGCCAATTATTCTCTATAACACTTGACTGAGAGTAGAGAATTACGATTGCTCCTATTTGGCACATACAATATTTAATGTATCTCATTCCTTTACATTATCCAATTCAATACATAAGAATAGCAGTTTTTAATATTTCAAAATTCTCCAAACCAATTCATCCAAATAGAGTTATCTTTATAATTAATATTTTCATTTAGGAATAGTTATTAGTTGTTTTAAACTTAAAATTTACATTTAGGATTACTTGTTAGAAAAACCGCTTAAATTGATCTTCCAAACTAAGGACTAATATTAGTAGACTAGAATTTGATTATGGTCCTCTTACCTTGCTTTTTTGTGGGATCGATACTGGGTTTTTAAGGAAAGCCCTATATTACTTGAAGTGATAAGTACACTTGCGTAGAATACATAGTGTGTGAACTAATTTATATATTTTATATAACATTTAAAATTTGCACATTAAATACTTAATATAAATTGGGTCAAGTTTTTGTCCATATTTTTGAAAGTTAAATTACTGCGTAACTTAGGGTCTAGTCATGTTTTGACGTCATCTCAGGGGAGTTAAATTAACATAGGTGCATCACTTAAGCACTAGAAAATAGAGAAGATCATGCCTAAGCACCAAAGTCCTCGCGCTTACATGCTAGAGGTAGTTATGATGAAAATTCAAGAAATTTTAGATGAATTTTGAAGGGTTGTTTGAAGCAGCTCTTGGTAAAAATGTGAATTACAGTTAATGGGCACAAAATAACATTGAAATGGCTCTTGAAAAGAGGCAAATCATGGTAGATTCATTAAATGTGGACAAATTTTTGAAGAGACACCAAAGCACCTTTTGGAAAGCTATGAAAAGGACTTGGATTGAATTTAAAGATATAGATATCTAGAGAGGAATAAAATAGATTAGATATATAGGAGATTTAGTAGAAAGGGAGGAGTTGTAGGATTTTATTTAGGGCTTCTTCTCACTTATCTCATTCATAGTGAAGGAGAAAGTGATTAGATAGTACTAAGTAAGAATCCATTGTTGTTTTTTAGTGAGATAGAGAGATTTTAACCCTCTAGGGTTGGGCGACCAGACCCGGGGAGGATTGTAAGAGGAAGGAAGAGATTCAAAGGAACTTCAAGAGTTTGATGGAGAGGAATTTGAGATAAGTTTTTATCTTTGTGAATACATTTGGTTTTATTTTAGATTTCTTGTGTTTTTTCTTGATTTCTCTTTTAAACTTAATTATTGTTGTGCTTTCTCCATGAATTCTGAGTAGTTTTCTTTATTTTTTTCCTTAAAATGATAAGTTATTAAGTGTTGGATTGAAGTTGTGAGAAGTATTGAACTATAATGCTGGAATAAGTTGTGATGATTTAATCCTTGTACTTCATTTATTTCTTGATTTGGCCAATTGAGATGTCAATATTTATTGTAAGAACCTGTAAGATCTGTGATGGTATTGTCTCAGTCAACTAATGATAGAATCACATGAGATTGTATGGATGAGAATATAATTCATTTAGTTGAGTAAAAATAAAAAAGTAAATAAACTTTAAAGGGTGTAGAGTTAGAGGACTTTAGATTGAAAAAATAAAACCCCCAATTCAGTTTATTATTTTAGGTCTTGATACGAGATGTTAGCCCCCAGGTGGAGGGAGAAGAGGGAACTCTAGAGTGAGAGTTAGTATCTTCCCTACCTAGCCCGTCTTCAAGACTGTTCAAACTTTTGATTAGCCAATGTTCTTTATAGCATCTCTAGTAAGGGAAAAGATGAATATTGCTCCTATTTGGTGCAATACAATTTAAATACTTTCACAATAGATTTCATATACCTATTATTGATTCATGATAAGGAAAAAGATATTTTATTTGTATTGCTTTCATCTTAAAAAAAATCTATAATGCACTAAAAATACATACATATTTAGACCTATATTTTATACTCATTTTTAGTGATATTGCACTTTAAAGGAAGGTATTTTTTATGTTTATATGTAGGTTGTTGATTTTTAGGACTTGAAGAAAAAATGATAGAATTTGGAGTCAAAATGACATTTTTGAAGAAATACCCAACACCGACGGCGCCACGATGGATACCAACGGTGCCAGGATGGATGCTGACGGCGCAGATCTATAGAGTAAAGGCTAGACTATCCTCAACACCGACGACATCATTTAACATAGAGCATTGAATTAATTCACGGGCCACTGGCGCTGACAACGTTAATGTCGGTACAATACCTGTTTCTAGAAGATTCGACAAATTTGGATGCTTTTTGAAGAGTTTTTGGATACACCTATTGGAAACCGACAGTAGGCTCTATTTAGAGTGGGAATTGATCAAAAAAACCCCCTTTGATCACTTTCTACAGTCTTCCACACTATTCTGCATTCCACAAAGCCACTTAGAGTCCATTAGTCATTTATTTCTTTAGAGTTTTGAGTTTTTATGGTGAGTTTAAATGTGAATTCTTCTCTAAGAGTGTTAGAGAGGGACAAAAGTGAGGGATTTCTTTTTCCTACATCTTCTAAGAGAGGCTACAAGGGATTTGCTTTGAGAAAGAGTTTCAGATTAGTGTTATTTTTTTAATATTGTTATAAGAACTTTCTTTTATATATAAAATTTGTGTTTTATTGTATTTTTCTCATGAAGTCTGAGTAGTTTCTTTTATCTTTCTCCCAACTCTGAGATATGGTGAAATAAAGAGATAATTTTGATGTGCCAATTTTAAAATATAAAATAAATTGTGATGGTTTTTCAACTCCGTTCTTAATTTACCTTTCGATCTGGCCAGTTGAAATGTTAAATTATGTTGTGAAACATATGATCCGGGAAATAGAGTATGAGTTCTGCAATAAGAGTGAGAATCAAATTTAAATCCATGAAGGAGTATTTTGTTCATGGAATTAAGTGCACATAAATAGAAAAATATACTTTGTTGGATGTAGAATTGGAGATTTTAGGGTGACAGACTAAAATCCCCAATTTGGTCTTAATATTTAAGAACTAAAGCGAGCATTAGCCTTCATGGGAAGGGAAATGGAAGCTCTACAGTGAGAGTCAGTATCCTCGCCTAACCATGGATTTAGAGACTAAACCTGAGATTAGCCAATGATTTTCTAGAAAATTGAATCAGGCTAAAGAATTGAAAATTGCTCCTATTTGGCACAATACATATTTAAACCATTTATCTCATCTCATTTTACCAAAACCTTATTGTAGTGGGAAAGATATTTTTTCATATTAGAAAATTTCATCACATAAAACATAGTTTATTATTTTGTGTTTAAACTTTGCATTTTAGTTTTGCTAGTAGTTAATAATTTTAGTTATGATAGTATCTCAAACAATTCAAAATTAGTGACATTAATTTTATTTTATTTCTTTGAACTTCCTAGTTAATTTATCATTTTAAATTTAAACCTTCCTCGTGGGATCAATATTTGGTGCTTAAATAGAAAGTCTTATATTACTTGATAACAATACGTATACTTGCGTAGAATCCCAACATAAATTGCTTAAATTTCT
>JXCR01142814.1:142016-153008 GCA_002079205.1 Phalaenopsis hybrid cultivar | reverse complement strand
TCTGTTCACTGAGCAATAGGGTATTTTTATTTTATTTTTATGAGTTTTCTATGCAAAGATATTGATTTTTAAAGTTTTAGGGCCTATTTTCTGAATTTATTAAATACCCCTATTTATTTATTCAAACGCGGGCTGACTGGATCCTCGGATCCGTCGAAAAGCCACGCGGCGCGCTCCCATTCGACGTTGCCTTCTCAGTCAGCTGCCACGCGTCGCGCTGTATCGCCTCAGATGACCATTCGGTNATTAGACCAAGGTGTAGTTGAACAAAATGAAATTGGGAATATTTTAGACTTATTAGGATTTTTTAGGAATTTCGACCAAGGTGTTGTTGAACAAAATGAAATTGGGAATATTTTAATTTATTGGGATTTTTTTAGACCAAGGTGTAGTTGTAAAAAATGAAATTGGGAATATTTTAGATTTATTGTTGACCAAATTGGACCAAGGTGTAGTTGAACAAAATGAAATTGGGAATATTTTAGACTTATTGGGATTTTTTAAGAATTTTTGAGTAGTTGAACAAAATGAAATTGGGAATATTTTGGATTTATTGGGATTTATTAGGAATTTTTTGGAAAAAATGAAATTTGGAATATTTTGGATTTATGGGGATTTATTGGGAATTTTTGGAATTTTTTTTGTTTTTGAGTCATGGAGGGGTATCTTGGTAATTTGGCCATTTTTAGAAATTTTGACAAATTTGAATGTAGTTGGACAAAATGAAATTGAGAATATTTTGGATTTATTGGGATTTATTGGAAATTTTTAGAATTTTTTAGAATTTGGGCATGGGAATAGTTTGGATTTATTGGGATTTATTGGGCATTTTTGGAATTTTTTGAATTTTGGGTCCATATTTTGGATTTATTGGGATTTTTTAGGAATTTTTGGAATTTTTGGATTTTGGGTAATGGAAAGCATTTTGGTCATTTGGTCATTTTTGGAAATTTTGACAAATTTGGATGTATTCAAGGTATTTAAAATGGGTTTTTTTGTTATTGGGAATTTTTGGAATTTTTTGGATTTTGGGTCATGGAGGGGTATTTTGGTAATTTGATCTAAATTTTTTTTTTTTTGGATTTTGGGTCATGGAGGGGTATTTTGGTAATTTGGCCATTTTTTATTTTTGGAATTTTTTGGATTTTGGGTCACGGAGGGGTATCTTGGTAATTTGGCCATTTTTAACAGTAATTTTTTGGATTTTGGGTCATGGAGGGGTATCTTGGTAATTTGGCCATTTTTAGAAATTTGAATTTTTAGAATTTTTTGGATTTTGGGTCATGGAGGGGTATTTTGGTAATTTGGGCATTTTTAGAAATTTTGATTTTTGGATTTTGGGTCATGGAGGGGTATTTTGGTAATTTGGCCATTTTTGGAAATTTTGCATTTGGATGTATTCAAGATGTTTGAAATGGGTTTTGATCAATTTTGGGTATTTTGGCAAAATCTTTGGAAATTTTAACAAATTTGGATGTATTCAAGCTGTTTGAAATGGGTTTTGATCAATTTTGGGTATTTTGACAAATTTTAAGATTAGCCAAATTTGGGTACCAAGGGCAGTTAGGTAATTTGGAGGTGCCTAGGGGCAAGAGAGGCAAATTTGGGTCCCAAGGGCAGTTAGGTAATTTGGAGGTACCTAGGGGCAAAAGGCCAAGTTAAGAAATTTGAGTCCCTAAGTTTTGATCAGTTTTGGATATTTTGGCAAAATTTGGGAATTTTGGCCAAATTTGGGTCCAATTTGGTCATTTTTGAAATTTTTTGTCAGTTGGATGTATTCAAAGTGTTTGGAATAAGTTTTGATCAATTTTGGGTATTTTGGCAAAATTTGACATGGAGGGGCATTTTGGTAATTTGGCCATTTTTTTGGAAATTTTTGTCAATTTTGGCAAATGTGGATATATTCAAAGTGTTTGGAATAATTGATCAATTTTGGGTAATTTGGCAAAATTTGGGAATTTTAGCCAAATTTGGGTCCCAAGGGCATTTTGGGTATTTTGACAAAATTGTGATTTGGGTCATGGAGGGGTATCTTGGTAATTTGGCCATTTTTTGGAAATTTTAACAAATTTGGGCTTGGTAATTTGGCCATTTTTGGAAATTTTTGTCAATTTTGGCAAATTTAGATGTATTCAAGAAGATTGAAATGGGTTTTGATTAATTTTGGGTATTTTGGCAAAATTTGGGAATATTAGCCAAATTTCGGTCTAAGGGCAGTTAGGTAATTTGGAGGTGCCTAGGGGCAAAAGACCAAGTTAGGCATTTCACATAAAATCAGATAAATATCCATTCTAAATGAACCATGGATTAATGTATTGTGCAGATATGGTGTACCCTAGTTCCAATTCAACACCAGGGTCAACCCTAAAGCCAAGTAATCCTATATGGACTCTTCTTGAATTCTNTATAGGGACTCTTCTTGAATTCTCTTATAATGATCTTACCTACTAAATGCTAGAGGTTAAGATCAATATGTGGAATTTCAAGTTGAGTAAAAAGAAGAGTTTTGAATTTCTAATGGTGGGGTATCTCTTCTAATTTTCTAAGATTAGTCAATAGGAAAGTCCTATGGCTAGACCTATGCCACTAAAGAAATTTCTAGACCTCAACCAAAAGTGAGGTCACAGTGCTACTTTTAAATATGATGGAGTGTCTAATGATGTTGTTAGGCTTAGACCTTTTTCTTTTTCATTAAGGGATAAATCTAGAGCTTGGTTAAATTCATTAACACTTGGATCTATCAGAACTTGGGGAGAACTATCATAAAAAATTTTGGCTAAATATTTTTCATTCTAAGAAACTGCAAAGCTTAGAAACAATATTACAACTTTTTGTCAGTTTGAAGGGGAATCCATATATGAAGCCTGGGAAACATTTAAAGTTCTCCTTAAGAAATGTTCACACCATGCTTTACCAGATTGATTAATAATTCAAACTTCTTACAATGGATTAATAGGATCACTTAAATCTATTATAGATATTGTTGTAGGTGGATCACTAATGTCAAAACCTTTGATGAAGCATACTCTTTAATAGAAGAAATGACTACTAGTAATTTTCAATAACCCTCTGAACGGGTAAATCCTAATAGAGTAGCTAGTATTCATGACTCTAATGCAATGTCTATTTTAGCATCTCAAATTGCTGTGATATAAAAAAATATTGATGAAATTAGAGTGAACTATTATCAGATACCACCAGTAGTAGAGGAAAATTCACTAGGGCAGATAATTGATACTCAACCATTTTATGAAACTTTGAATGCTATAAATAATCAAAATAACAATCCCTATTCTAATTATTATAACCCTGGATGGAAAAATAACCCTAATTTTAGTTGGAATAATTATAACAATTCGGTGAACCCCTCAGGAAATTTAAATAACCAAGGAAATCCTAAATATCGACCATATTATCCTCTTAGATTTAACTCTAACCCTAACCTACAAGTTAAGGAAAAGACGTTGACGATGGAAGAATTAATGTTGAATATGGGAAATCAAATAAAAAATCAAGGGGCTGCTATTAGAAATATTGAAAATCAATTAAGACATATTGCTACTGCACTTAGTAACAGACCTTCAGGAATTATTCTGACTACTGTGGAAGTTAATCCAAAAGTTCAAAATAAGGAGAAAATTAAAGCTATTCAATTAAAAAGTAGAAGAGAAGTATAAACAAGAATCCAAAGAGAAACTGAATTTGAGGATGAGAAGGAAGAGATTGAAAGCGACCACAATAAAAATAAACCAATACAAGTTTCTTTAGAAAAACCACTACCTTCATTTCCTTAAAGATTGAAGCAGAAGAATAAATATAAACAATTTACAAAATTTTTGGAAATCCTTAAATAGTTAACGATAAACATTCCTTTCATTGAGGCTTTGGAACAAATGCCAAATTATGTGAAATTTATGAAAGATATACTAAACAAGAAAAGAAAGTCTCAATATCATGAGACTGTTGCACTCAGTTAAAAGTGTAGTGCTATTATTCAAAAAAAACTTCCTGAAAAGTTAAAAGAGCCTGGTAGTTTTATTATACCTTATGCTATTGGTGAAAGTATTTTAGAAAATCCTTACATGATTTAGGAGCGAGTATCAATCTTATGCCTCTATCAATTTTTAAACATTTAGATTTTAGAGAGATTTCCCCTACTACTGTAACTCTTCAGTTAGCTGATCGATTAATAACTTATTCTAAAAGAGTTATAGAAGATGTATTAGTAAAATCAAATAAATTTATTTTTCTTGTAGACATTACAATATTAGATATGGAGGAAGATACAGAGATTCTTATTATTTTGGGAAGACAATTTCTTGCAACTGGGAGAGCTGTGATAGATGAGCAAAAAGAAGAATTAATAATGAGAGTTAATGATCAATAATTAACTTTTAATATTGCAAAAGCTATGAAATATCCCGTAATAAAAAAGATAATGAATGTTTTTAAAATGGAAGTTACTGATTATCTAAGTAATGAGCAATTTAAGGTAGTGTTTGAAGAAAAATTAAGGCAAGAAGAATTTTGTGAGAATGAAATAAAGAAGAGAATTTAGATTATATTTAGGGCAAATTTGGAACTATAGATTTGTTGAAAAATGATAATAAAAAATTTATT
Organism: Phalaenopsis hybrid cultivar; assembly: GCA_002079205.1. Lineage (NCBI taxonomy): Eukaryota > Viridiplantae > Streptophyta > Magnoliopsida > Asparagales > Orchidaceae > Phalaenopsis > Phalaenopsis hybrid cultivar. The sequence goes on along the minus strand of JXCR01142814.1, from coordinate 148,388 downwards.
CCTTTAAGTATTAAACAACCTGAAGTTGAACTGAAAGTATTACCTGCCCATTTAAAATATGTGTTTCTAGGAGATTCATCTACATTGCTTGTTATTGTATCTTTTGATTTAACTGAAATTCAAGAATAAAAATTAATAGAAATGTAAAAAAGATATAAAAAGGATTTTAGGTAGACTTTAGCAGATATTAAAGGAATTAGTCTTTCAATTTCTATGCACAGAATTCTGTTAGATGAACAAGATGAACCTAAAGTTGATCTTCAGAGGAGATTAAAACCAATAATGAAAGAAGTTGTTAAAAAAGAAATCTTAAAATAGTGAGATGTTTGAATTATATATCCTATTTCAGACAGTGCTTGGGTAAGTCCAATTCATTGTGTTCCAAAAAAACGAGGAGTGAGCGTTGAAGTAAATGAAAGAAAATGAATTAATTCCATTAATACAAGTTAATAATTGGTGAATTTGTATAGACTACAGAAAATTAAACTTGGCCACCATGAAAGATCACTTTTCTTTACCCTTTCTATACCAAATGTTGGATAGATTGGCTGGAAACAAACATTACTGCTTTTTAGATGGATATACCGGGTATCATCAAATTCCAATTGCTCTTGAGGATCAAGAGAAAACAACATTAACAAGCCCTCATTGAACATTTGCTTTTCGTATAATGTCATTTAGACTATGCAATGCACTTGCGACATTTCAAATATGTATGATGTCAATTTTTAGTTATTTGATTGAACATGGAATTGAAGTATTCATGGATGATTTCTCTGTATTTGGGACTTCATTTAAATTATGTTTAAATAATTTAGAAAAAGTTATGGAATTATGTGAATGAATCAACCTAGTACTAAATTAGGAAAAATGTCAATTTATGGTTGCAAAAGGAATTGTACTTGGGCATAAAATTTCTGAAAATAGCATGGAAGTAGATCTTGCAAAAATTTATGTTATTGAGAAATTACCGCCTCCTACTATGGTTAGAGGGGAAAGAGTTTTTTAGGACATGATCGTTTCTACAGGTGTTACATAAAAATTTTTTCAAAAATAACTAATCCATATGCCAAATTTTAGAAAAGGATACAAAATTTGATTTTAATGAGGAACGCATAAAAGCATTTGAATAAATGAAAGAAAAATTAATCACTGCACCTATAATAGTTCCCCCTGAAACCATTTGAAATAATGAGTGATGCTAGTGATTATGCTATTGGAGTTGTTTTAGGACAAAGGCACAAAAAAAATTTAAGAGTAATATATTATGCTAGTAAAACTTTAAAAGATTCTCAAATTAATTACACTACTACTGAAAGAGAGTTATTTGCTATTATCTACGCCTTTAATAAGTTTAGACCTTACTTAATTGGAACTAAATGTATAGTGCATACAGATCATTTTTTTATCAAATACTTGATGCAAAAAAAAGATGCTAAATTAAGGTTAATTAGATGGATACTTCTTCTGCAAGAGTTCAATTTTATGGCAATTGATAGAAAGGGAAATGATAATCAAATAGCTGATCATTTTTCTAAACTAGAAAAAGAAAAATTAACTAATTTTGCAAATTAAATTTTAGAAAATCTCCTTGATGAGCAACTATATAATATTGATATAATGAATATATTGTGGTATGTCGATATAGTAAATTATATTGTAAGTGATATTCTATCACCAGATGTTAAGAATCAACAATTAAGGAAATTTATTTATGATTCAAATTTCAATTTTTGGGTTGACCCATATTTGTATAAATAATGTAAAGATCTAATTATTAGGAGGTGTGTGCCTTTTGAAGAAACTCAAAAAAAATTAAAAGATGTCATGATTCTGAATTTGGAGGACAATTTGGAACAAATAAAACTGCACATAAAATTTTGCAAGCTTAATTTTATTGGCCTACTCTTTTTAGAGAAGTTAATGAATATATTAAAACATACGATCAATGTCAGCGAGTAGGGAATATTTTTAGAAGAAATGAAATTCCTTTAAATTACAAATTAAAAGTTAAAATTTTTGTTGTGAGGGGATTAGATTTTATGGGACCATTTATGTCTTCATTTGGAAATTTATATATACTACTTGTTGTTGATTATATGTCCAAATGGATTGAAGTTATTGTTATACCTAGATGTGATGCTCAGAGTGTTTCTAAATTTTTAAATAAAAATATTTTTACAAGATATATAATCCCGAAAGTAATTATTACAGATGGAGGATCCCATTTTAAGAATAAGAGAATCAAGAAATTAATTAAAAAATAAGATATTGTGCATAGATTCCCTACTGCTTATCATCCTCAGACTAGCTGTCTAGCAGAAATATCAAATCATAAAATAAAATGAATTTTAGAAAAAGTTGTAAATCTCTATAATTTGGATTGGTTTGCTAGAGTAGATACTGCATTACGGGCATACAAAACTGCTTATAAGACTCCTATTGAAATGTCACTATATAGACTTATTTTTGGAAAAACATGCCACTTATCAGTAGAATTAGAGCATAAAGCATTCTGGGCTATTAATGAATTTAATTTTAATCTAAAAGATGCTGATGAGAAAAGATTGTTGCAACTCAATAAACTTTAGGAGATTGAAAATATGGCATGATTGAAAGATTATTAAAAAGAAGTTTGAACCTGGATAAGAAGTTCTATTATATAATACAAGATTGAGACTATTTCCAGAAAAACTGAAATCCATATGGTTATGACCATTTAAAGTGATTAAATTCTATCATTATGGAACTATTATTTTTAAAGATACTAAAGCTGGAAAGATATTTAAAGTTAATGGGCATCAATTGAAACTTTATTATGAAGGGCACATGCCACAATTTAAAGAAATTCTGATGTTAAGTCATCCTGATCAAACAGTGGTATGTCGGGCTGACGACATTAAACTAAGTGCATTGTGAGAGGCAACCCATATATATATATATATATCTTACTATTTTGTTTAATAAGTTTTTTATATGTTAGGAAATAATAATATTTTTGAACCCTACACAATTTTATATAACATAAATTAAAAAAAAATATTGGTATTGGAAGAAAATTTGGAATCGAATTGAACAAAAAAATAAGAGAAGTAATTTTGGCCTCTGGCGCCGACGACACCCGTCTACACGAGCTGTGACTCCGACAGCGCCAACGAGAGCGCTGACAACATCCCATGTAGTTTCGTGTGTTCAAGATTAATTTGGCGGACTTTAGCAGGATTACACTTCGAAATAACCGCTGGAAGGTGTTTTTAAAGGCCTAAATACTGCCTTAGATGACCAGAAACTTCCAAATTTCAAAATCCATGGCTTCCAATTCTAGAAATACTTCTAGGAATGGAGTTTTCAATAGAAGAAATTTTATTAGTTTTGACAGAAAGAGATTATACGAAAAAGTAATTTCAAAAACAAGACTTATCAAGGAGAGAGACTTTGTCAATCATGGATTGATTAATCTAAGTTCTCAGATTGATAAAATCACTGTACAAAGATGTTGGGAAGTTCTATGCTACACTACCGATGTAGTTGTTGTACCAGTGGTAAGGGAATTATATGCTTACGTACATGGAATTACCCAAGGAGTCGTCTTTGTTTGAGGTAAGGTTGTATCATTTACTCCGCCTCGAATTAATGATTTGTATATGGTAGAAAATGTGTCAGTCTGTCATTATACAAATTTTATCCCAACAAGAGATATAATGCAAGATGTATATCATTTTATGACGATGAAAATGATAATTGGGAAATCTGAGATGAGGGATGAATTAGTTTCTCTACTTCACTACTTAATCCAATATAAAAAAAATGGCATTTCTTCATCTCTGCAAAAACACTCTCTACCATGAAGATTAGTAGAGTTACAAAAGAAAGTGCAATTTTAAACTATTGCATTCAAATGGAAAAGCCCATTGATGTGGGATCAATTATTTTCAAATCTATCATGGGTATTATTATGAATGGGCTTATATATGGATTGGGGCATCCTTCTACAATTTTCTTACTTTTCAGTCAATCTCAAGTGTCATATGAAAGTTGTGAGAAAGTATTATTACCCTGAGAGCCCATGATTCCTATTGATAAAAATTATATTAGGAATGGAAATGAAGCATTAGATACTATTTTGGATCATTCATCACATGCTTCAACACCATTAATTCCACAAACAATTGGAAGTTCAATAGATTTTAAGAAGAAAATGAAGAAAATTGAAAGAGAACCTCAGAGTATTATGAATGCAATAAGAAATTTTAACTACCTTTTTGTTCACTTAGATTGGAGTATGAAGGAGAACTTTGATCATACTGGAACAATTGAAGCAGTTTTGGTGCAAATGTTCAAGAAAAATGGATGGATCGATGAAAATTTGATTGATCAATTCCCTTACTAACCTTTCTACATTTTTTATGTCCATTACCAATCAATGGGAGATATTAGAGGAGGAGAAAGTACTGAAGATGAAGCAGAATAATTGAAAAAGTTGGACTCTATACTATTTTAAAGTAATTATGTCTTTAATGTGATTGTGTTGGATTTCCTTTCCTTTACTTTACATTACTTTACTTTACTTTAGAACTCTATAAACTTTGATTGTGTATATAGTTTTGTGTCAGTGTTCTAGTGTTGTGGCTTGATATATATTAGTTAGTTTGGTGATGTTTGTGAAAATACTTGTTTTTGAATTATTTTAAGATGAAAATTAGTGTTTAAAAAAACTAATTAGACATTGGAGTAAATTGAAGGAAAGTTAAAAATTGCAAAAATTGAAAAATGAAATTTTTTGCCACTAGCGCCGACGACACCAGAATGGGCGCCGACAGCGCCCTTGATTCAAAAGTACTAAAATCCCTTAAAATTCACAATTTGCACAATAAAAACAACATTTTTACCCTTTCAGTCTCCTTCAACCTCCGGTTTGTGCACCAAAGGCTTACTATTACTTGGATTTGAGGTAATTTTAAGGTAAAAGAATTTTGGATTTCATCTTCTCTCGGTAAGCGCTACACTTTGAACCCAAAATTTTTTATTTTCACAAAGGATTTATCTTACAATGTCGAGATCCAAAATTTTGAAATTTTTTTTAGAAGATTTTGAGAAAATCCTTTGGTGAAGAACTCTTACTTAGTAGATTTAAGTTTAAAGCATTTCACATTGTGATTTTCAAAATTTTGGGAATTTATTTGGATTTTATCAAATTTTCATAGATTACCATGGAAACGAGAATGAGCAAGTGAAAGAAAAAGGTGGATTATGATGATAAAAAATTTTCAACTACAAGGCTAACATTTGTTTCAATAGTCTGCTTGCAACTAAGAAAGTAATTCCGGATCGAGGATTTAAAAATCCCGGTGGAGAGGTCGAAAGATTAATTAACGCTCGATAGTGGGAGAATTTTTGTTACTTTACTGCCGAAGATATTATTGGTATAGTGATGGAGTTTTATGCCAATTTTAAGGAAACTTCTGAAGACTACGCTTTTTTTCATGGGAAAATGGTAGAATTTACTCCAAGAAGAATTAATGAATTTTATCAGTTAAAGGATGTGTATAGTTGTCAGTATAAATCATTTTTTGCTACAAATGAGGCCTTAGATAAAATTATTTCTTTTCTTACTGATGAAAGAGAAGCTTGGAAGGTGAAGAATAATGTTAAGGTAAACTTCCCTCTTTCAATGTTAAATATAGTATCTAAGGCTTGACATTATTTTATATCTGTTAGAATGATACCAAAAAATCATCATACTGAGGTTACAAAGGATAGAGCCATCTTGAACTTCTATATCTAGTAGATGAGAATGATAGATGTAGGCTCTACTGTTTATAAAAACACTCATTCTATTATTTTGGGAGAGACTACTGGTCGTTTAGCACACCCTACTCTGATCTTCACACTATGTGAACAGGCAGGAGTTGATTTTTGAATATATGAGGAGAGGATTGAACCTCTAAAACCTATTGGGCCTGCAAATATTAAGACTTATGAATCTCATATTGGATGGAGATCTGGAAGTAGGAGAAGGGATATTCCTTCTACTTCTAGTACCCATACTCTCAAGGTACTTATGGAGCAACTAATAATCCAACAGGGAGATATCCTGAGGATGGAAAATAAAATAGAAACAATGGAGGCTAGAAATGCACATAATGATGATTTGACAAGGTAGAAGTTTGAATATGATGTTTCTTATGATGATGCGATGGTCAAATACATGAGGGGTGACCACTCAATTCAATTTTTTACTCACTCTGTTTTTACCCCATATCAGCAACAAAACTTTGATGTAGAAGAAGAAGAAGATGATGACTGGTGATGTTTACTTAGTTTTAGTTTGATCTTTTATTTAGTTTATAGTTGGTTGTACTTTATTGATAG
>JXCR01142814.1:38776-142006 GCA_002079205.1 Phalaenopsis hybrid cultivar | reverse complement strand
TTATAGTTGGTTGTACTTTATTGATAGTTTTTTTTTTTTTTTTTAGAGTGTGATACTTTATTTTATTTTAGATGTTAAGTTATATTATGAACAGTAGGATTGTAAAATTATTTTTGCATTGGAATTTATTTTAGTACTGTTGTTAGATTTTAGTACTTTGTTGAATGTATTTATAGTTAAATCTTTCTCAGCAAATTTTTATGTGTATTATGTGTTATTTAAAGTTTTATGTCTTGTAGCTTTTTGATACACCTAAAATATAAAGTGTTTTTAGACACATTTTTATACCTATGTTTTGAGATATTGTGCTTTAATGAAAAGTATTTTTGTGCTTTTCTTTCAGGTACAAGTAAAAAGGTAAAAATGCTAAAAAGAGTGAAAAAGGATCAAATTTAAAGCAAAAATGTGAAAATGGTGCGAAAGAGATTTGGCGCCTAAGCACCAGATCCGGCGCTTACGCGCCGGTGAAACAGAGAAGGCCGCGCCTAAGTGCCACATGCCCCGCGCTGAAGTGTCAGAGGTAGTTATGTGACGGTTTACTTCATTTTGCCAAATTTTAAAGGGACATTTGAGGTACCTATTGGCTAAGTAGGGTGGCTATGTCCACTAGAAACGAAAATATGGTTTGAAGACTTGTGAAAGGAGTTATCCTTTGGAGATTACATTGAATTGGGACACATTTTGAAGAGTTATCAAGGCACCACTTGGAGATTTATAAAAGAAGGAAGTTGAGACTTTTTGAAGTGTGCTTGAAAGTTCTAAAAAGTGTTGGAAAGGGGGAGTTTTGAGAGGTTGTTTTGGAGAGATTTTCAGGCACCACAAAAATATATGATTCATTCTCGAAATATCTCCTTGTTGGATCATCATTTGTTCCATAAGTTTTTGGACAGTAGGGGTATTAGAAGTACCTGAAGTAGAAGGGATATCCCTGGTCCTACTTCTAGATCTCCGTCCAACATGAGATTCAATTGTCTTTATATTGGCAGGCCCAATAGGTATTAGAGGTTCAATCCTCTCTTCCTTTGGTCTATAATCAATTCCTGCCTGTTCACATAGTGTGAAAATCAGGTCAGGGTGTGCTAAACCTCCAGTAGTCTCTCCAAAAGCAATAGATCGAGTGTTCCTATAAATAATAGAGCTTACATCTATTCTTTTTATCTATTGGATACAAAAGTTCAAGATGACTCTATCCCTTGTAACCTCACTATGATGATTTGTTGGTATCATTCTTCCAGAAATAAAATAGTGTCAGGCCTTAGATACTATATTTATGTTTACCTTAACTCAATTTTTCACCGTCCAACATTCTCTTCCATCAGTAAGAAAATAAATAACTTCATTCAAGGCCTCATTCATAGTAAAAAACGACTTATATTGGCAGCTATACACATCTTCCAACGGACAAAATTCATTAATTTTACTCGGAGTAAACTCCACCATTTTTTCCACGAACAAATACAAAGTCTTCAGAAGTCTCCTTGAAATTGGCATAGAACTCCATCACTACGCCAATAATCGTCATGACTAGAAAAGTAGCAAAAATTCTCCCACTGTAGAGCATTGATTAATCTCTCCACTTCTCCTCTCTGATTTTTAAATCCTCAATCCAGAATCACTTTTTTAGTGTTACGTAGACTATCAAAGCAAATGTTCCCCCTTGTAATTGACAAACTTTTGATCATGAAAAACCAATTTTCTCTTTCCTTGGCTCATTCTAGGTGCATGGTAAATCTATAAAAATTTGATAAAATCCAAATAAATTCCCAAAAATTCAAAAAATCACAATGTGAAACGTTTTAAACTTAAATCTACTAAGTAAGAGTTCTTTGTCAAAGAATTTTATCAAAATCCTCAAAAAAATCTCAAAATTTTGGATCTCGGTAATGTGAGATAAATCCCTAAGGAAAATAAAAAATTTTGAATGCAAAGTGTAGCTCTCACCTAAAGAAGAAGAAATTCAAGCTTCATTTGCCTAAAAATCACCTCAAATGCAAGTAATACCAAGCCCTAGGTGCAAAAATTGGAGTTTGAAGGTGACTCAAGGGGGTAAAAATGGTGTTTCACTGTGTAAATTATGAATTTTAAAGGTGTTAGGGTCAGTTCGGGTCGAGGGCGCTGTCGTCGTCGTCGGCCTTAGTGGCAAAAAATTCACAATTTTGATTTTATTAATTTTCAATTTTCTCTCAATTTACTTCAAAGTTTATTTAGTCTTTTTGAACATTAATTTTCATCTAAAAATAATTTACAAATAAACATTTCCACAAACAACACCAAACTAACTCTTATATATGAAAATACACATTTTACAAATACATTTTTTTCTAATCACAATTCCACATCTTCAAAGCGAACTAAATTATAATTCAGTGTCGAAATCAAGCCACAACACTAAAACACTGTCATAAAACTATACACATTATCAAAGTTCTAAAATAAAGTAAAGTAAATCAAATCCACACAATTACATTAATGCATAAGTATTTTAAAATAGTAGAGTCTGACTTCATCAATTAATCTGCCCCTTCTTTAGTACTTTCTCCTCCTCTAATATCTCCCATAGACTGGTAATGGGCATATAAATTATAGAAGGGTCGGTACGGGAACTGATCAATCAAATTTTCATCGATCCATCAATTTTTCTAGAACATCTATACCAATCATGCTTCAAATGTTCTTGTATGATCAAAGTTCTCCTTCATTCTCCAATTTAGGTGATCAAAAAGGTAGTTTAGATTTCTTATTGCATTCGTAATACTCTAAAGTTTTCTTTCTATTTTCTTCATTTTCTTCTCCTAAGATATTGAACTTCCAACTGCTGGGGGCATCAATGGTGTTGAAGCATGTGATGAATGATCCAAAATACAATCTAACACTTCATTTCCATTTCTTATGTAATTTCCAACAATAGGAATCATGGACTCCCAAGGTAGTAAAACTTTTTCCCAACTTTCATATGGAACTTGAGATTGACTGCAAAGTAGGAAAATTGTAGAAGGATGCCCAAGTCCATATATTGGCCCATTCATGATAATACTTGATCCTGATTTTTTATATTGAAGGATTTATGAAGTTGACACCACTACAGCGGCAAAAGCATTATCTTTCTATGAAAAGTAACTTATGTAAAATATATATAATTATATGTAATTAATAATGAGATTATATTCAAGTATACGTATCGTTATCAAGTAATAAAGGACTTTCTATTTAAACCCCAAATATCGATCCCACGGGGAAGGTGTAAATTGGTAATGATAAGTTTTACTAGAAAATTTACATTAAATCGAACAAAATCACTGTCACTGATTTTGAATGTTGAGATGTTATTAAAACTAAAGTACTTAACTATTAGCAAAACAGAAATGCAAAGTTTAAATGGTAAATATTAATCTACTAACTATGTTTATGTAATGAAGATTTCTTATGTGAAAAAGCATCCTTCCCACTACAATGAGGTTCTGGTGAAATGAGATGAGATAAATGTTTATAATATATATTGTGCCAAATAGGAGGAATTATAATTCTCTACCGTGATACAATGCATAGAAAATCATTAGATAGTCCTAGGTTTAGTCCCTAAATTTGTGGCTAGGCTAGGAGGACACCGGCTCCCACTCCAGAGCTCCCACTTCCCTTCACCTGATGGCAACTCTCGCTTTAGTTTTTAAACACTAAGACCGAATCGGGGATTTTAGTCTGTCACCCTAAAGATTCTCCAATTCTACACCCAACAAAGAATATTTTCTTATTTATTTGCACTTAATTCCATGAACGGATTTCTCCTCCATGAAATCAAATGTGATCCTCACTCTGTTATAGAACCCATACTACATTTCATGGATCATATATTTCACAACATATTTTAATAATTCAATTGGCCAGATCAAAATGTAAATTAAGTTTGGAGTTTAAAAATCATCACAATTTATTTTATATTTTATTATTGACACATCATATTATTCCTTCATTTAACCATATCTCAGAGTAGGGAGAAAGATAAAGTGAACTATTTAGACTTCATGAGAAAGACACAACAAAACACAAATTTTATATATAAAAGAAAGTTCATACAACACTAATAAATAAACAAAACTTATCTGAAACTCTTTCTCAAAGAAAATCCCTTGTAGCCTTTCCTTAGAAATATAAGAAGAAGATATCTCTCACTTTTCTCCTTCTCTAACACTCTTACAGAAAGTTTCACACTAAATCTCACCACACAAACTCTAAACTATATAAAAAAAATCACTAATGGACTCCAATATGGTTGTGGAATGAAAATGGATTATGAAGAATGACAAAAATGGAGCATGGTGGAATGTCTTGGAGCGAAAAGGAGTCACTTTCCTGATGAATTTCGACCTCAAATAAAGCCCAAGGTCGGTTCTCCAAGAGGTTCCTCCAAAAACTCTTCAAAAATCATCCAAATACATTGAACCTTCTAGAAACAGGGATTGAACCACCTTTGGCGCCGTTGGCGATAGTCTGGCGTCGTCAGCACTGAGTAAAAAATTTAGTTGTTCTGTTGTTTTGTGCGGCCGGCGCTGAGTATTTCTTCAAAAATATCATTTTGACTCCAAATTCCATCCTTTTTACTTCCTTTTTGCTTTAAGTCATAAATATCAACAACCTGCAAAAAAAATTTGCTTCCTTTTTGCTTTAAGCCCTAAAAATCAATAACCTGCAAGAAAACATCAAAATACCTTTCATTAAGATAATATCACCAAAAATAAGTATAAAATATGGGTCTAAAAATGCATATATTTTTGGTGTATCAACACCCATAACATATTTGAAAATAATTGACCCTATATCAATGGGTTCTTCCATTTGAATGCAATAGTTTAGAATGACACTTTCTCTTGTAACTCTAATAATCTTCATGGTAGGTAGTAGTTTTGCGGATATGAAAAAATGTCATTGTTTTGAAATTAGGTTAAGTAGTGAAGTAGAGAAACTAACGTATCCCTCTTCTCTGATTTCTCAATTATCATGTTCATCCATCAGAAAATTATATACTCTTGCATCATATCTTTCTTCGAGATAAAATTCGTATAATGACATATTGGAATGTTTTCTATCATATACAAATCATTAATCTGAGCAAGAGTAAATGGTACAGCCTTACCTCGAACAAATACAACTCCTTGGGTAATTCCATGTAGGTTGGCATAAAACTCTTTTACTACGGGTACAGCAACCACAACAGTAGTGTAGCACGGAACTTCCCAAAGTGTCTGTATAATGATTTTCACGATCTGTGAACTTGTATTATTAACTTCATGATGGACAAAGCCTCTTTCTTTGATAATTCTCTTCTTCGTGATGACTTTGTCGTATAATCTCTGCGCGTCAAAACTGATAAACTTTCTTCTATTAAAAATTCCATACCTTGAAGTATTTCTGGAATTGGAAGCCATGGAATTCAAAAATTAGGAAGTTTTTGGATGTCCAAGTCAATTTTTAGGACTTGAAAAACACCTCTCGGTAGTTATTATGGATCAAAATCCCGCCAAAGTTTGCCATAACTGTTCATCATGTGAAAAATACTTGGGACACCATCGACGCTCCCGATGGAGTTGTCGGCGCCATGGAAATTTAGTCGGGCGCCGTCGGCGCAAGAGGCCAAATTCACGTCTGAAAATTTTTTTTGTTCAATTTGATTACAAATTTCCTCCAATACCAACATTTGTCTTAATTTATGTTATATAAAATTGTGTAGGGCTTAAAAAACTATTATTTCCCAATACATAAACACTATTACTAACAAAATAGTAATATAAAGATATATAGATTTATATACGGGTTACCTCCCATAAAGTGCTTGGTTTATCGTCGTCAGCCTGGCATATCATTGGTTTAATTGGTTTGACTTAACGTTAAAACTTCTTTAAATTAGGGTATGTGTCCTTCATAATAATATCTTAATCGATGTCCACTAACTTTAAATATCTTTCCAGTTTTAGGATCCTTAATAACAACAGTTCCATAATGATAGACTTTAATCACTTTAAATGGTCCTAACCATCTGAATTTCAGTTTCCCTGGAAATAATTTCAATCTTCTATTATATAATTGAACTTCTTATCCAGGTTTAAACTTCTTATTAATAAACTTCTGATCATGTCATATTTTCATTTTCTCTTCATAGATTTTTGCATTATCATATGCTTCATTTTTTATCTCCTCAAGTTCATTGAGTTGCAGTAATCTTTTCTCACCAGTATCTTTTAGATTTAAATTAAATTTCTTAATAGCCCAAAATACTTTATGCTCTAATTCCAGTGTTAAGTGGCATGTTTTTTTCCAAAATAAGTTTGTGTGGGGACATTCCTATGGGAGTTTTATAAGCAGTTATGTATGTCTATAATGCAGTATCTAATCTAGCAGACCAATCCAATTTATGGGGATTTATAGCTTTTTCTATTTTTTTTTATTTCATGATTCGATATTTCTGCTAGATCGCTAGTCTGAGGATGATTAGCAGTAGATAACTTATGCTTAATATCATATTTCCTTATTTAATTTCTCGATTCTCTTATTTCAAAAATGGGATCCTCCATCAGTAATAATTACTTTAGGCATTCCATATCTTATAAAAAATATTTATTTAAAAATTTAGAAATACTCTGAGCATCACATTTAGGTACAACAACAACTTCAATCCATTTAGATATATAATCAACAACAATTAATATATATAGTTTTCCAAATGAAGGCATAAATGGTCCCATAAAATTTAATCCCCACACCTCAAAAATTTCAACTTCCAATGTGTAATTTAGAGGCATTTTGTTTCTTCTATAAATATTTCCTACTCGCTGACATCGATCGCATGTTTTAATATATTTATTAACATCTCTAAAAAGAGTAGGCCGATAAAATCCAACTTGCAAAATTTTAGAAGTAGTTCTATTTGTTCCAAAATGTCCTCCAAATTCTGAATCATGACATTTTTCAATTATTTGTTGAGTTTCTTCATAAGGCACACACCTTCTCATAATTAGATCTTTACATTGTTTATATAAATATGGATCATCCCAGAAATAGAATTTTAAATCATATATAAATTTTTTTAAATGTTGATTCTTAATATCTGGTGGTAGAATATCACTTACAATATAATTAACTATATTGACATACCATGGTGTATCTATTTCATCAATACTATATAATTGTTCATTAAAGAAATTTTCTCAAATTTTATTTGCAAAATTAGTCAATATTTCTTTTTCTAGTTTAGATAAATGATCATTTATTTAATTGTCATTTCCCTTTCTATCAACTACAGAAAAATCAAATTCTTGCAATCAAAGTATCCATCTAATTAACCTTGGTTTAACATCCTTCTTTTGCAATAAATATTTAATGATAGAATGATCTGTATGCACTATACATTTTGTTCCAATTAAGTAAGGCCTAAATTTATCAAAGGCATGGACAATAACTAACAACTCTTTTTCAGTAGTAGTGTATTTAATTTGAGCATCATTCAGAGTTTTACTAGCATAATATATTACTTTAAAAACTTTATTGTGCCTTTGTTCTAACACAGCTCCAATAGCATAATCACTAGCATTGCACATTATCTCAAAGGGTATTTCCTAATCAGGTGGTACTATTATAGGTGCAATGATTAATTTTTCTTCCAATAATTCAAATGCTTTTATGCATTCCTCATTAAAATCAAATTTTATATTTTTTTTCTAAAAGTTTGCATAATGGCTTAGTTATTTTTGAAAAATTCTTTATATAACTCCTGTAGAACCCAACATGTTCTAGAAAACTTCCTACACCTTTGACCATAGTCAATGGTGGTAATTTTTTAATAATTTGAATTTTTGCAGGATCTACTTCAATGTCATTTTCAGAAATTTTATGCCCAAGTACAATTCCTCCTGCAACCATAAATTAACATTTTTTCTAATTTAGTATTAGGTTGATTTTTTCACATAATTCTAGAAATTTTTCTAAATTTTTTAAGTATAATTCAAATGAAGTCCCAAACATAGAGAAATCATCCATAAGTACTTCCATTCCATGCTCAATCAAGTTACTAAATATTGACATCATACATTTTTGAAATGTTCTAGGTGCATTGCATAGTCCAAACTGCATTCTATAAAAAACAAATGCTCTATAAGGGCTTGTAAATGTTGTCTTGTCTTGATCCTTAAGAGAAATTGGAACTTATTGATAACCAATATATCCATCTAAAAAACAATAATATTTATTTCAAGCCAATCAATCCAACATTTGATCTAGAAAGGGTAAAAGAAAGTGATCATTCCTAGTGGCCAAGTTTAATTTTCTATAATCTATACCAATTCGCCAATCAGTAACTTATCTTATTGGAATTAATTCATTTTTCTCATTTACTTTAACGGTCACTCCTCCTTTCTTTGGAATACATTGAATTGGGATTACCTAAGCACTGTCTAAAACGGGATACATAATTCCAACATCTAACCATTTTAAAATTTATTTTTTTAATAACTTCATTCATTATAGGGTTTAATCTCCTCTGAAGATCAGGTTTAGGCTCATATTGTTCATCTAATAAATTTTTATGCTTACAAATTGAATGACTAATTCCTTTAATATCTGCTAAAGTCCATCCAAAAACCTTTTTATATCTTTTTAACATTCCTATTAATTTTTGTTCTTGAATTTCAGTTAACTCAAAAGATATAATAATAGGCAATGTAGTTGAATCCCCTAAAAATACATATTTTAAATGAGCAGGTAATACTTTCAGTTCAAGTTCAGGTGGTTTAATACTTGAAAAAATAAGATTTATATTATTATTTTCCAACAAATCTAAAGTTTCAAATTTGTTCTGAATATAATCTAAATTTTCTTCTTTTATTTCATCTTCATGTTCCCCAAATTCTTCTTACTTTAGTTTCTCTTTAAACTCTTTCTCTTAAATTATTCATTACTTAGATAATTAGTAACTTCCATCCTAAAACATTCATCATCTTTTTTCTATCACAGGATAATTCATAGCTTTTACAATATTAAATTTTACTTCTTAATCATTAACTCTCACTATTGCCACCTATCACAGCTCTCCCTGTTGTAAGAAATGGTCTCCCCAAAATAATAGAAATTTCTTTATTTTCCTCTATATCTAGTACTATAAAGTTTACAGGGAAAATAAATTTATCCACTTTTACTAATACATCTTTTATAACTCCTTTAGGATGAGTGATTGAGTGATCAGCTAACTGAAGAGTTACAGTAGTAGGGGAAATCTCTCCTAAATCTAAATGTTTAAAAATTGATATCCACTTTTACTAATACCAGGATCTTTAACTTTTCAGGAAGTTTTTTTTTTTGGATAATAGCGCTACACTCTTTACTAAGTGCAACAGTTTCATGATCTGCAAACTTCCTTTTTTTGTTTAGTATATCTTTCATAAATTGGCATTAGTTCAAAAGCCTCAATTAAAGGAATATTTATCGTTAACTTTTAAGAATTTCCAAAAATTTTGTAAATTATTTGTCTTTATTCTTCTATTTTAGTCATTGAGGAAATGGAGGTAATGGCTTTTCTAAGGGAACTTGTGTTTGTTTCTTCTCATTATGGTCACTTTCCATCTCTTCCTTCTCCTCATCAACTTCTATTTCTCTTTAGATTATTGTTTCAAATTCTTTTCCACTTCATAATTGAATTGCTTTAATTTGTTATTTATTTGATCTTTAGGATTAACTTTCACTGTACTCGGAAGATTTTCTGAAGATCTGTTACTAAGTGCAGTAGCAATATGTCCTAAATGATTTTCAATATTTCTAATAGTAGCCCATTGATTTTCTATTTGATTTCCCATATTCAACATTACTTCTTCCATCGTTAACTTCTTTTTCTTAACTTGTGGATTATGGTTAGAGTTAAATCCAGGAGGATAATATGGTCGATAATTAGGATTTCCTTGGCTATTTAAATTTCATGAGGGTTTCATTGAATTGTTGAAATAATTTCAACTAAAATTAGGGTGATTTTTCCATCCAGGATTGTAATAATTTGAATAAGGATTGTTATTTTGATTATTAATAGCATTTAAAGTTTCATAAGATGATTAAGTATCAATTATCTGACCTAGTGAATTTTCCTTCAATACCGGTGGTATTTAAGAATAGTTCACTCTAATTTGATCAATCTTTTTCGATATAGCAGCAATTTGAGTTGCTAAAATAGACATTGCATCAGATTCATGAATACTAGCCACTCTCTTAAGATTTACCCGTTCAGAGGGACATTAAAAATTATTAGTAGTCATTTATTCTATTAAAGAGTATGCTTCATCAAAAGATTTTAACAATAAAGATCTGTCAATAGCAACATCTATAATAGATCTAAGTGATCCTACCAATCCATTGTAAAAAGTTTGAATTATTAACAAATCTGGTAAAGCACGGTGCGAACATTTTCTAAGGAGATCCTTAAATTTTTCTCAGGCTTCATATCTTGATTCCCCTTCAAACTGATAAATATTTAATATGATTTCTAAGCTTAGTAGTTTTTGAGGTTGAAAAATATTTAGCGAAGAATTTTGTAATAGTTCTCCCCAAGTTCTGGTAGATCCAGGTGCTAATGAGTTTAGATAAGCTTTGGCTTTATCCCTTAATGAAAAAGGAAAAAGTCTAAGCCCAACAACATCATTAGACACTCCATCATATTTAAAAGTAGTACAAATCTCAAGAAAACTAGCAAGATGTAAGTTAGGATCCTCAATAGGTGTTCCTCCAAACTGATTATTTTATACCATTTAGATAATAGTAGGTTTATGCTCAAATGAATTAGCAGCAACATCAGGATTTTGAATAGTTAAGTGAAGTTCATCTGCTACTAGATTAGCATAATCTTTTAAAGGTCTTTGTCGATTTTCATTTTATTTATTATCTAAGTTATTCGCCATTTTGTTCAAAATTTTAATTTCCTTTTGTTGTTTCCAAATTTTTCTAATAGTACGTTCTAATTCTGAATCGTAAATTACTAAACCTTCAAATCCAATATTTTGCATAAACAAATATAATAAGCAAAGAAAAAAATATCTTAAAAATACTTTTAAATATATAGTTATATATTTTTGGAATTTTTTTATTTTATAATTTTTTTTGATATTTTGTATTTTGTATATTTTTATCTTTAAATTTACTAATTTACAAAATCTATTTAATCTCGTTGCCTTCCCTGACAATAGCACCAAAAACTTGATCTCAAGAAAATATAGTTGTGTAAAATTTATAAAGTTGACTTCACTTTGCATTGGTGCCAAAATCTTGATGTGGTATTTTATGAATAATAACGTTAAACACTTAGAGTTGAGATTCTACGCATGCATACGTATCGTTATTATGTAATATAAGACTTTCTCTTTAAGTCTCGAATATCAATCCCATGGGGAAGGTTTAAATTTGAAATGATAAATTAATTAGAAAATTCATAGAAATCAATCAAAATTACTTTCACTAATTTTGAATGTTTAATATACTATCAAAGCTAAATTTTTTACTACTAATAGAATTTAAAAGTAGGGTTTAAAATTAATAACTCTTAAACTATGTTTATGTGATGAAGTTTTCTAATATGAGAAAGCATCTTTCCCACTATAATGAATTTTTGGTGAAATGAGATGAGATAAATAGTTTAAATATGCAACATTATAGAAAATCATTAGCAAATCTTAGGTTTAGTCCCTAAATTCATGGCTAGGCTAGGAGGATACTAGCTCCCACTTCCCTTCCTCTGAAGGCTGACTCTCGCTCTAATTTTTAAACACTAAGAACGAATTGGAGATTTTTAGTTTGTCACCCTAGACATCTCATATTCTATACCCAACAAAGAATATTTCCCTATTTATTTGTGCTTAGTCCATGAACAAAATACTCCTTCATGGACTTAAATGTGAATCTAACTATGTTGTAGAACTCATACTCCATTTCTCGGATCAAATGTTCATAACATATTTTAACAATTCAATTGGTTAGATCAAAAAGTAAATTAAGAGCGGATTTGAAAAACCATCACAATTTATTTTAAATTTTAACATTGGCACATCCACATTATCTCTTCATTCCACCATATCTCAGAGTAGGGAGAAAGATAAGGGAATCTGCTCGACTTAATGAGAAAGATACAATAAAACACAGATTTCATATATAAAAGAAAGTTCATACAATAATAATAAACAAATAACACTTATCAGAAACTCTTTCTCAAAGCAAATCCTTTGCAGTCTCTCTTAAAAAATGTAGGAAGAAGAAATCTCTCACTTCTCTTCCTCTCCAACACTTCTTAGAGAAGAATTCACACTTAAACTCACCACAAAAACTCAAATTTATAAAAACAATAACTAAATAATGGTAAGGAGTGGTGTGGAATGTAGGTATGTGTAAATGAAAATTGAAAATGAGTGGAAGAAGTTGAAATGGTGCAAAGGTAGAAGGGTTTTCTGATCAAATTTTGGCCTTAAATATAACCTAGGTTGCTTCTCCGATACGTGCATCCAAAAGCTCTTAAAAAAGCATCCAAATTTGTCTAATCTTCTAGAAACAGGGCTTCCACCGACACTGGCGCCCATCCTGACGCAAGAGGCCTATAATTAAATCTCAAGTTTCTATCAAATAGAGTCGTCGGCGCCCAGTCTGCCATCGTCAGTGCTGAACAAATTTTGAACTTCTCCATTTCTGCTCTAAATTCAATATTTTTTGCTTCATTTTTTCTCCAAGTCTTCAAAACCAACAACCTGCAATAAAACATCAAAAATACCTTCCATTAAAGTGAAATATCACCAAAAATGAGTATAAATATGGGTCTAAAAATGCATATATTTTTGGTGTATTAGTGTCCTCTCTATAGGATCTACTAAGGACCCTTACGATCTAAACTCTAGGTCGAATTGATAAAAGAATCTAGCATGTCACTCTAGAAACATCAATTCTATGTCCATCAAAACTTATCTCCCTAACAATTTGTACTCCCCTTAAGTGATCGCAATGGCTATGCTCAAGATGAAATGCAGTACTCACTAGTTGGCAAAATCATTACCCTCTCGAGTCATTATGTTTCTCAACAAATTTTATCCTCACAAGTGATCAGTTTGTAAAGTCAATTAAGAGCCGGTGAAAATACCATCACATTAATTAAATAAGAAAATTTCTAAAAAAATATAAATTTCTGAACATGCATATATTTTATTGTAGAAGAAAAGTAAAATGAAGATAATGATATAAGCAGTAAAAGGATTGTGAGAATTAAGAAATAAATGCCTACCTACCCTCTTTCGAGTGTATAGGCATTGATAGTATTCTATTAATTTTATTCAACTATCTGTCACCTAGTAACATCTAATAGAAACATATCATTAAATTATTTTTTCCTAAAAGTTGCATTGTCGCCTAACTATTTTACTAGCTAACCCGTCAATGTGAGTGCACTCAAGTTGCAAGGTCACTGCTCTCCCGGGTCTTAATTTCACTTACAAAAATTTTTAACTTAACTTATTTTCACTTAAGTTATGTCAATGAAGCAAATGAGATATTACTCATCACATGAAAATAAAAATAATTCTATCATGAAATAAATTTTCCTACACATGCCACTACTTCATATTAAAAGAAAATAGTAAAGAAAATTTCTTACAAAGCATGCATAAAACACAATAGGAAACCTCATTTAAATCAATGAAAATCTACTAGAAAGTGTTAACAACAATTAGAAGGAAATGAAGCACATAATACTTAGCTTTTTCCCTTTAAAGAAAGAAAAAAAATCTCTCCAACAAAGTCTTCTATTGATCCATGCGCCACCCATACTCCCTTACTCATATCTCTCAAAATCCCTCAAAATTCTCTCCAGAAACTGGAGAAATCTACATCTACATAGACTCATGCTAACTCTCTCTTAATATCACTAAAAACTGCTCCTAAAACGCACACTAATTACTTCCTAATTACCCTTGATGAGAGGCATCAACACCCTATTTAAAAAGAAATAAAAACTTCTCCTTTCTTCAAGAGACACATCTTTTCATTACAAGAGATTCTTCTCTTCATCCAAGAGCCTTTCTAAGCATCTAGATTAATTGAATCACTCCATGGAGTGTGTAAGTTCTCCAGAAGCTTCCAAAACATCCTAGAATGGCCCGGAATTGCCAAAAATAGTCCAAAAACTATTTGTGGTGCTATAGCACCATAATCACCACTATAACGTTTATTTATAGTTTTTTTTTGTTTTATAGCACCAGTCTAGGCAGTATAGGGCCACCATGCATGCGGCTCCACCGTTTTGCCTCGTTTCACTCCGTTTTAGCTCTATTTTGCCCTATTTTAGCTCTGTTGCGCTCTATATTAGTATACCTACAAAATATACATTAAAATAATCTTTTTTTAAATTGTAATTTCATTCAAAAACATGTGATAAATATGAAGGACATTAAGCACAGAAAGATATATGAAAATGTGTTAAGTCAGAATTTTCTTCTTTGCCCGTTTTGACCCCAAATTGCACTATTTCTGGTTCATTTTCACCAAAAGTCCATTTCTTATACCTAAAATAAAAAACATGCAAAATACCTTCCTTTAAAGTGCAATATTATCAAAAATTTATATAAAATGATCATGAAATGTAAACAAAAAATATGTAATTTTTAGGTGGATCAATCCTCAAAGGAGATTGAATCTGATAATGACATAAGTTTTTAAGAAAGAAATTTTAAAGTGGTTGGATGCAATAATTATTTATCTTATTTAAGATAGTTCATGGGTTAGTCCTATTCATACGTGAAAAGAATGAATTTATCTCAACAAGACAAGTCATTGGATGGAAAATTTGTATTGATTATAAAAAATTAAACACCGCCACTAGGAGATATCACTTTCCTTTACCTTTTTTAGACTCACTAGACGTCATTATTTTTGCTTTTTGGATGGATATTTTGGATACCACCAAATATATATTGCTTTGATAAAACTGCATTTAAGATTTTACATTATGGATTTTATTGGCCTATGTTATTTAGAGATGTTAATGCTTACATAAAATCATGTGATATATGTCAAAGAGTATGCAATATTTCTAGAAGAAATAAAATGCTCCTAAATTTTAATCTAGATGTTGAAATTTTTTATGTTTGGGGTTTGGATTTTATGGGATCATTTATACCATCTTCTGAAAAAATATATATATTGATAGTTGTGGAATATGTTTATAGATGGATTGAAAAAATTGCTACACCTCACTATTACGCTAAGAGTGTTGCAAAATTTTTAAAGAAAAATATTTTTATAAGATTTGGAATGTCTAGAGTAATCATTATAGATGGGGAAAGCCATTTTAAGAACAAAACAATTGAAATATTAACTCAAAAGTATGGGATTAAACATAGAATTATCATAGCTCTTCATCCTCAAACCAGTGGTTTAGCAGAAGTATCCAATTGAGAAATTAAAAGAATATTAGAAAAAAATTGTAAATCTTAATAGGACAGATTGGTCTGCTAAACTTAACATTGCATTATGGGCCTATAGGACTCCTTACAAAACTTCTATAAGAATGACACCATATCGGTTCATATATGGAAAAGCTTATCACTTATCAATTGAATTGGAACATATAGCTTATTGGGCTATTAAGGAGTTTAATTATAATTTGAAAGTTGTTGGTGAGAAAATATTATTGCAATTAAATTAATTTGATGAGAGGAGAAGAGAATCTTATAAGAATGTCATAATTTATAAGGAGAAAATGAAAATTAGGCATGGAAGATTTTGACAAATCATTTTGAGCATGGACAAAAGGTTTTATTATACATACAAGATTGAAATTATTTTTGAGAAAACTTAATTCCAAGTGGTCAAGGTCATTTATTGTAATAAGAGTTTATCCTTATGGTGTTGTTGATATTGAAGATCCTAAAATTGGGAGAATAATTAAGGTAAATGAATACAGATTAAAAGCTTATATAAGTGGATATAGTCATACATTTGAAGAGATCCTAATGTTGGGTCTACCAAAGTAAAAATCTTGGATATGTCAGGTTGATGACATTAAACCAAGTTTTTTTATGGGAGGCAACCCATAGTTATTAGTGTGGTTTGATTTAGTATTCTTGAGGGTCATGATTTTTAGTTTTGTATTGTGTTTGCTTTAGTGTGGATCAATCAGCTTGATTGATGATTGGTGGATGTTTAGATTGGTAGCAGCTTGATTTGATTAATGATTGTTGTTATGATGAGTTTATGAAGTGATATTGAGTCTTACATGACTATGATGACACAAAACATTAATTTATTGATGAAAATGTGGAGGGTATGAAAGAAATTTGAAGTTTGAAAAAGTTAGTTTGGCGCTATAGCGCTAGATCTAGCATCATAGCGCCACAGTTTGATTAACTGCCATTAACCACCCAAAACTCAGTTTTCTGCTTTCTTATTGTCTCTTTTTTTTTATAAAATTGTCTAGGATGGGAATGGAGGCATCCCTTCATAATTCTTTACAATTTAGAGAGATTGGAGAGTGGAAAATTCTTATTTAGAAAAGCAATGGAGAGTATTAGCAATGGAAGATTTGAAGACAAGAAGTCCATGTATAATGATGCTCAGACCTACTTCAATAAATATCGTGTATTAAGTTTGGAGCGGACTACAGACAAACTTGGAAAAATTGATAAAAAGTTGTATCATCTCCACAAAAAGTTAAGTGACATATACTATCTCTACAAGATCTTGGAGTGGCAGTTGAAACTCCAATTCAACCACATGTCATGCTTTAAGATTATCAAGTTTGTACAACGAAAACAAAATGGATTGATTATAAGGTTGTTGAGTATTTCCCTCATGTTCCATTCTATCATATTTTTATCGTGCATATTTGGAAGGAGTAAATGTGGGTGACAACATTGAACATAATTAATCTTAAGTTTTTTTTTGAAAATCTTGATGTATTGAGTGTTTATTGTGGTGTGTCGGCTTTGTTCTTCATAGTGACTCTGAAAACTTTTGTATGTTTGTTTATGTGTGAATTAATATCTAATTATGTCTATGTTATGTTGTATGTATTGAAACTATTATTAATATAAGAAAAAAAGTTATGTTCTTGTGTGAAAAGTTGATCTTATGTGTTTAAAATTGAAATTGCACACTTAAAAATTTTGGCATGTTGATGAACTCAAGACTAATGAAATGGTCATTAAAACTGAAATATTAAAGTTTAGATATCTTGATTTTGCTTTGCTCTTTCAAAATATATAAAAATTTCTAAAATCTGGACAGTTTGAATGGCACCATAGCGCCATTATCAGGCGCTATAGACCTGCTCATCAAGCAAAGCATGGCGTCATAGCACCATACCTCAACGCTATAGCACTGGATTGACTGAAATCAATTTTTAAGGCCAAACTAATTGGTTTTCTCCATTTTTTACCTTGTTTCATCTTCTTCCTCCTCTATTTCACAACTTTACTCCCCATAGGGTTTGGATTTGTACTTGATTGGCTTGGAGTTGAGGTTTCAAACTCTAGTTTTCAATTTCTCTTGGTAAAGGTCGGCACTATTTTATTGAGAAGTTGCCCATTGGAAGTTGTCGGTCGCCNGTCCTATGGCTAGACCTAGGCTACTAAAGAAGTTTTCTAGACCTCAACCAAAAGTGAGGTCAACAGCAACTTTAACCTTGTTGCCCGGATCTACGAAGATCTCTTGGAGGATGCAACCCATGTTTGTTGACAAGAATTTTCTGGTTGGAGTAGGCATGACCACCTCTCTGGACTAAGTAGGTCAGGGAACCGACAACCATTGGATGACAGAAAGCTACAGGCATTTTGATCGGGTTGTCCTAAATAAATAATGATAACAATCTGAATGAACATATTTCCCTCTCTTACATTAAAATGAAGCATACTAACTCTATTTTTGCAAAGCTGCTTTGGATAACCAACAAAATGTTGCCTTAGATTTATTTTATATGTTATGAAGGTGTGCTAACTATATTTTACAGAACTGTTTTAAACAAATAATCTGTTGTAGTAACCTAGGATTTTTTCTTTGAATTTTCTTTTCTTTTGTAGAGTTAGACAGTGCTGTGGTCAACTGACTATAAATATCACTACTTTGGATGACCTAAAAAATCCCGCCTTAGATATACTTTATATGTTATGGGGGTGTGCTAACTCTATTTTGCAAGGCTGCTTCAAACAGATAATTTGTTGTAGTAACCTAGGATTTTTTCTTTGATTTTTCTTTTCTTTTATAGAGTTAGTCAGTGTTATGGTCAACTGACTATAAACATCCAAACTATCTAAAAGAAGATGAAACACAAAGTGAATGATGAACCTCAACTAAAAAATCAACAATAATGTAGATGATGTCAGTTGACAAATCAAACATAAGTTAGTGTTGGTACCCATGTCACTGTCTATTTTTATTTATTAAATAGGTCTACCCAAATTATAGGCCAATATTTATATTTATGCCTTTTGCCTAGATTACATTAGGCTCATATAAGGACTAAATTTTCTACCCAAACTTAAACAATTTTAACCTAACTTTTCAAACTGAAACTCATAACTAAAGGAGAACCACATATACCACCATATTCATATATGTAGAAACATCATACAACCTTGATTGACATCAAATACACTTGAGTAGAAAATCCCTTTTGACTTAGGAATTTGAATGATAACATGATCAATATACATATGCATAAAATGTTGCTCCTATCCCTTGTCTTCAAGCCTTAACTCATTGCATAGAAAGGGGTGGTTTTACCCGTGAGAACCACTACCTTATAGAGTTTGTTCTGCCTACACATACTGATTGGCCTTTTGAAAAAAAATCTTCTATGCATTCATCATCAAAGACTTGCATAATTTAGTACACAACCTGCTTCGATGCACATAACACCAATTAAAACTAAATAATTGAGTGTAGTTAGATATAAAGCATTTAAATTTGAAATTTCAAATTATGTTTGCATTTGTCTTCAGAAATTATGCATACCATACATACATAGCTAGCTTGATTTATAATCAAGTTGTAAGGCCTATAAGTCTTAATAAACAACAACCTACCCTATTTTGCATCCTCAAGCCCGATCATGCATGGCTTTAAACGTAATTTGAAGTTTTAGATGGCATTCTTTTCCAGGTAGGGTTGTAAGTCCATTATATTGCATGTTTTCCTTCCTTTAGGTTCAGGCCTTGAAGGTTCACCTCCCTCGGTGAATTTCACAATAATACTATGAGGTTGTTTGTCTAGTTATAATATAAATCTACACCTTTATGCTCCTTCATGATTGTATGATGTGCAGTCTTAACTTTTAAATAAAATATGGAACATAACATTAAAATCTCTCTTTAAAAATGATAAGATTTAACTTCTTGAGGATAAAGCCACAACCTTAATCGAGAGTTTTCTTAAGTAGATTTTATTGCTCAAGATGTAATTAACTATGAGAGATTGCCCTTATATGAAAGAGAAGATTCTAGAATTTATCTGAACCCTATTTAGTCTATGAATTAAATAAGAGAAATGACCTTTCAAAATTATTTCCCAACCCTTTCTTTGCTCAAATAATCAAACCCATCCTAAAACCTTCAGTGACACACTTAATTATTTGAACAACCCAATGCTTTGAATCTGCACAATAACCAAAAGTCCTGTATCGAGGAGAACAACATGGAATTGAAATGAAAAAAAGCGAACATCCCCAACCCCAGATACTATGGTGGACATGCTGCAATAACAAAGTTCATGTTTTCATTCCTCATGCATTGATGTTTTTTTTTTCATACTCTTATGATGCAAGGCATGTGATTTTCTCATTGTTTCATTCAAAAAATTTTTGTTTTCTCAGAGCCTTTTACGTGCATGAATTTTTGATTTTGATGTGCTAACTTTTCTGATGCAATTTACTTTTATGGGACGTGATAAGAATGCTAAAATTTCTTGTGATCTTATGCCCATGTTGTAGTGTCACGAGTATGTTAACCACAAAAATCTAGTAGAATAAACATATTTTAGTTAGGATTTTGCAACCTACATAAAGGATTGAAAGAATCTTAGTGAAAGCCATAGGTTAAAAAAAAAACATAACTTTATGGGTTTTTGATTCTTTTTCTGACCTATTAATTATCTTAAGAAGAAGACCTTTATCATTGATTTTGAACAATAGCATAGGTTCTATAGAGAAACTTCAAGAAATCACCTAATCGGTGTCATGTAATTATGAAACTTGCATGTCTAAAAAAATCAACGATTTTTCATATCATTTACGTTTATTGTGCTTTTAGGACTTAAGATTTCTTTCTTGTATTTGATCACTTCAAACTAGACTTAGCAGTTTAGTAAACTAGAATTTAGTAAGTTAGAAATTTCTTAAGACTACTCTCATGAGATTGATATGTGGACTCAATTTCATATATTTCTTGATCAACATGTATACTTGTGTGATTGACCGACTTGTTTCATAAAAATTTTAGTCGTCAAGTTTTTGGAACAGTTGGCTGGGATAGTTGTCAAAATTTTTTAATGTTAGTATAATTTTAGTTGAAATATTCAAAGTTTGAGTTTGATTGCTTTGTTATTTTTATTTTTTTTCATGCTTTATTTTGTTCTTGTTTTTTTTTAATTTGAAATAAATACAAAATAAAAAATGTTTCATAACTTTAGAATGACCACCTTTCAAGAAAAACAGATTACACCTTTTCAGGAGTAGGTCAACCCATTGATTGCTAGCATTCACATGAATTTTGAACACCCTATCATTGGAGCTAGGTTTGATGACCCTTATTC
Source organism: Phalaenopsis hybrid cultivar (assembly GCA_002079205.1). Classification (NCBI taxonomy): domain Eukaryota; kingdom Viridiplantae; phylum Streptophyta; class Magnoliopsida; order Asparagales; family Orchidaceae; genus Phalaenopsis; species Phalaenopsis hybrid cultivar. The sequence goes on along the minus strand of JXCR01142814.1, from coordinate 121,210 downwards.
CAATACATACAATCTAACTTGATGGGCTTATCTAAACTTCAATTGGACTAGTAATAACCCAAGTATAGAAAACACACAGTGGTGGAGCATCTAAGCTAGATCTATAAACTATTGAAATAACCAAGCTAGTGATTGTCTTGAAGAAAATGGATATTTGAAAGAATTAACAAAAATTATGAGAAATCAATTACAAAGAAAAACTACAACAGTAAGAAAATTATAAAATTACATGGGATAGTTAATTATCTTAGTAAGCACTGAACCCCAAAGGATGTCAGGGGTTTTTTATATCCATGACTTTGAATCTGAAGAGTTGGTACCTATAGAACAAGCTGAGTTGGATAAATTTTGTTGGACATTGATTGAGGAAAAATTTACTTTTCTTTCTAAGGCATCCCTTAGCATTGTTTGGGAGATAGTTGAGCATATAGTACCACTCTTATGAGTGCCCCAGAGAAGGAGTTGGAAGATAGCACAAGGTAGAAGATTAACAAATAGAGTTAGATCCAAAACCTGAAAAACGTAGGGTGAATCAAACCTAAGTTATAGAAAATCCAAATTTAACTTTTAGGAAACCATTTCTTGCAACTTTTGAGGAAAACACCAAGATGTAAATAAGAGAATTAATTTACAAAATTATTTATATAGGTAATACACATAGGAATGATAATCTAAATAACTCCCCTTACAGACCCTTTATAAGGCTACTACAAATTGAAAGGGGAAAGTTGCAAGAAAAATTGAAATTGATAAATTTAACAAAAACTCCAGGCCTAACAAATAAACAATTGATTGATTGAGGATTAAACTAAAATTTTGATCATGGAGGAAGACTTTTAGGTCAGGTTGAGGAAGTTAAATCAAGCACTATATTGGGAGACAACCCAACCATTAGCTGCTGTTTTGAGCATTTTTTTAATTTTACCTTTGTTTTGAATTTATTTTGAAATTTAATTTGAAATTTTATTTTAAATTTCATTTGAATTTATTTTAAGTATTTTTGGTTCCTTCTTATGTAAGAGTCATACAAGTTTATTAGCTTACATTAGTGATTTACATGTGATTAAGTTTTATTATGCTAAATTATCTGACATCGATTCACTTTTTTATGTGTTATGCTCTTGTCTTTTTTTGTATTTTACTTATGACATGTTGTTGACCACATTTTTGGTGAGGTATAGTTCTTCTCTTAGAAGCCTAGGATCTAGTCATAGGACTTTCTTAGACTATCCTAGAGAATTTGTGATGGAGCCTACCCATACAAAAAATTCTAACCACTTCTTTATTCTTCTTGGAGTCTTAAATCTGTGGTTTTTAACCTCTACCACTTAGAAGATTGAGACCAACATGAGGAAGCTCAAAAAGAGTACTTGTAGGTTTGTCAGGCCTTAGGACAACCACACATTTAAACTCACCACAAATTCTCAAACACATCCAAAACCCACAATTTACCCAAATTTGCCCATAATTCCCCAAATTTTCAAAATCCCCAAAAACACCCAAAATACCAAAATTACCCAGTTTCCACTAAAATCCCCTATGTCTACCTCAGATCAATCAAAATCCCCAATCAAATCTAATCCCACTCGGTTCAAAGTCCAAATTCAAATCCAAAACCACCCCAAATTAACCCTAAATCCAATTTTGACCAAATTGAACCCATAAGCCAAATGCAAACTTCACCAAATTCAAGTCTAAATTTCGTCATGACCAATCCTATTTTTCACCAAGCCCAAAATTAACCCTCTCATTCCTAATTTTAAAAGCCCACCATACTTAATTCCAAAAGACAAACCCTACTTAATTTTAAAAGCTCAAATTCAAGCCCAAATCAATCACCCATGATTCATTTTTAAAATCCCATAACTCAAGCCCACATGACATGAAATCTCCCCCTCATCCATTTAATAAAAAATCAAACCATTGGTCATGGCACACAAAATTGAATTCACACATATTTGGCCTCATGAAAATTCTTCATGAATACTCCAAAAAAACTCTAAATCCATTTTCACGCAGGCCATGTAAGCCACTTGTTAGCCACCAAGCCACATGCAAGCAATATGCAAGCCATCAACCCATGCCAAAGCTTCATGCAAGCCATCAAACCACTTATAACCAAAGGTGACCACCTTTTTGGATTCCCCAAAAAGTAGTTAACCACTTTAATAACTCACCCAAACCTATGCTTAACTCAAATCCTCATGATTAGGACTTATCCACCCAAGCCCCCATAAAGCCTAATCCTCATGGCATGCTTTTATTTTTATTATTCCCTCTCCACTATTTTATTTCTCTCTCTCTCTCTCTCTCTCTCTCTCTCTCTCTCTTACTCTTTCCTTCTTTTTTTCTTTAATATTTTTTTTTATTTTACATCCATACCACCCAAATTTTGTAATGCCTAAACTTTGGCATGTTACATCCATACCATTTTCTTCTTACGTATTTACATACCTAACACCTTTGGAGAAGAAGTTTTACATATATACCACCCATTCTTAAGTTTTACACGTTTGACACCAAAATGTTCACATCAACATGCATACCATCTTATTTTCACATATTTACATACTCAACACCTAATATATATTAAATATAGATGCATATTAATTCCATGTGACGTGAAAACCTTGGTGGTATAAATGTAAAATTAAAATGTTAGGCTTTAGACGTGTAAATAAAATGGGGATTATGTGGTATGCATAGGAAATCTCTTATGTAGTTTCAATCCCTAACGTATTCATTGTTAAGACCCATGTTACACATGCATGTTACGTTGCCTCGACACATGCTTATATACTTGTCAATTGGATCCATGCTTCATATATGTAATTTTACTTGTGTGGTCAACTTTCATGTTCACTTTAGGTTAGACATTTGAAACATAACAAAAAATTTAGGCTCACATGTTAGCAATCTTGACTTTAGGAATTCACATACAAAACCTAAATTTATGGTATTTACATAGAAAAAAAAGACAAAGAATAACTTTAATATTCACACCAAAAATAGAAAAATTTCATATTTACATATACACCATTTAAATTTTATGAGTTGTGTATCTGATATTAAAATTTGAGTCTTAAAAGGACGCCGAATCGGATAAGTAAAAAGAAAGAGTATTTTTTATTTAAATAATTACATAAACTTCAAAAATACATATATTGATGTAGCAAAATCATAAAAATAAATAAAAAATGCCCATAAACTCAAAAAACAGAGGACATAAGAAAAATAAAAATTTAATTTAAATGTAAAATTGTATTTTTAAATATTTTTTGTAATTTTAAAAATTGTAAAATAACAAAAATATAAATATATTTCAAAAAGTTATAATTTTTTTTTATTAAAGAAAAACACTTTAAAATACTTCCATAAAATTTTTGAAGTAAAAAAAATGTGTTTTGAATGCCTAAATGTATTTTCTTATAATATCACAAAATTTAGCTTAAAATAAGTATAATAATTAAAATATGAATCATAAAAATACAAAATCAACTTTGGTGAGTTGTCTGAGATCAGAGGCACTTAGAAAAAATAAAAAGTTCATTTTTGAGTATTTAAAAATATTTAAAATAATAAAATAATCACAAAAATAGAAAATATTTTAAATTGTCACCAAATTGCTCGAAAGAATTGAATCAGCCTACCTCATATGGATTCATTGGCCATTCAAAGAACTTAGAAGGGGATGACACATATCCCTTTTCATTCCCATTTTTTATGTTTTGATCATAATGACCATAATCATGTGTTGGATTGGGGGTTAGATAGGTCTTTCTTTCATTGGATGAAGGTGGGGGTGAATGATGAGCTCACTACATCTTCATTCCAAATTTCATTAAAGAATGCCACCTCATTCTTCCCTCCATGATATCTTCATAATGACTTTTGTTTTGAGTCAATGGTCATGACTCATGAGTCATTTATGATGTTAGTCATGTGACCCATTAGCAATCTGTCATGTATTAGAGTTTAGGTTTTAAGTATAAAACATGATTTTAGGGTGGCCATGGGTTTGTATTGCCATGGCTTAAACCACGTTTTTAAACTTAAATGTCCTTAATTTCACTCTATTTAATTACTTAAATGATTAATTAATTAAGAGAATAAAATAATTTGATGAAAAGACCAAATTTTCACAAAAAAATGTTAAGGTTGACTAAGTTGCCATGGTTGACTAGGATTGACTAGGGTTGACCATGGTTGACCAACCTAGGTCTAGATTTGACCAGAATGATTTACTTGACCATGTCATGGTTAATTTAGTCATGAGGTCCTTGGATTTGGTGGTATGACATGGGTTTGACCAAGGTTGACCAAGATGGTCAAATTGACCATATGGTGATGTCTTGACCATATGGTGATCATTTGGGTCTATTGTTGACAAATGGTCAATGTGGTGACCATGAGGTTCAAAATTGACCATTTTAACCAAAGTTTGATCGATGGGGTTCATGATTGATCAAATGTTTTAATTTGACCAATTTGGTGTTAAGGTTGACCAAATGGATTAATTTGATTTGATCAAAATTGACCGATTTGATCCAAAATTGACCAATTTGACCAAAGTTGACAAATTGGGCCAATTGGGTGTTATTATTGCCCAAATGGTCAACGTGATGATCATTGGGACAAAGTTTGATCAGATTAGCGTTTGTCATTGCTGATCTGATCATTTTGGGGTGTCATCATGGTTTGAACTAAAAAAGAGTGTAATGGGAGTTAATCTTGCTTTTAGGGTTTTGGGGATCCAAGATAAGCTCAAAGGGGTCAATGTCAGTAGACCCTTTTTCTTTATTGACATGGTGATCATTTTTTATGTCTTTATGAGATGTTTGAGAATTCTGAATCAGAGGGTTACTCAAGTCGGTGTCATTTTAGAATCCTCACAAAAGTGATATCAACAACGCCTTCCACTTGTGCACTTGCCATTTGGTCTTAGAGTTCCTAAATTTATTGTTACACGAATTCTCGGATGGACTCCACGTTAAAGGTTTATCCTTGTTGTGTTCCTTCTGCTTGACGCACTCCTCTTCTTACTGAAGGCATGAGTCCATGCTCATCGCACCTTTTCGGATATTGAATCCCAAAACCCAAGGAATAGAGGGTTGTTCAGATCAGAGGAAAGAGATTAGGAGAAAAATGAGACACAACTAAATATTAAACCTATTGGAATTCACCTGATATTCCTCTTTTCGTGAAAATGATCCTTCAATTTATAAGCCATATGAAGGGTATAGTAAATTACATGATTGTCTCTTCTTTAATGGGAATATTATAGTCCTTTTTTATGATTTAAGCCTTTCATATTTGTAACTAATTTAGACATCGTTTGACCCTATAACCGTTGTTGGCGTCATTCCATGTTTGTAAATATATTCGATATTGTCTAGTGTTTGCAACTATCTCGTCTAATCGCTTTGTGTTCATTTAATCGACCAAGAGTTGATCGACTAACCAAATTATTTACATTCACTTTCTCTGAAGAAAATCATTTGCAAAGGCTTGTTGTCCTTTGGAATGATTGTTCCATTAGGCAGTGGACACATTACCGTAGTCTAACAAGTAGCTTTCATTTGGTTGATTAACCTATATGAAAGGAATCCCACTTGTCAGTTGTTGATCTTACTAATCCCAGGTGTTGGTCGAGTAATCGTTGACCTGGGCGCGCGCGATGTTTTTTGGTTCAGTCGGCCTAAGTTTCATGAGACTGATGCGATGATAAATATTCACACTTTTGCTTCCTTCCTGTTGTAGCCTGTTGGATTTCCCCACGTTTGTGCAGTCAAATTTCTAATGTACACATACGATTAATGTGATTTAGCTTAAATCCAGCCGAACATAAGAAAAACTGAGCATTAAATCCAACGCTCTATTAAATCAAAATTTCTCGTCTTTTGTTTATTTCTCCACGCGTTCCATCTCTTCTCTAATGAAAATACCAATTTATTAAATTTGATTGTCAGGGAAATTCATTTCATTGTCGCTCGAGAACTCCACCCTCAAAGATAAATTTGAATTTTTTAGATTTGATAAATTCTTTTGAACGTAAATCTTGTAGAGTATGGCTCCACCTTCCTGTTGCATCACTACCGAAAAAGAAACAAGGGCCAATCCAAAATGTTCACATATAACAGATCAACAAAATTTGTACCCATCTTTTCTATATATTTTTATCACTGTACAGGCTACAAGAAACTAAATAAAAAAAGAATTTCAGTCACCTATTTTTTCTTTCACTTGTGTATTTCTATAAATCTAAGTCTACCTTAGTAAGAATAAAGGTCACACTTAATTATCAAATATCCTGATCAATTTTTTATATTGACCATCATTGATGATAAGCAATAAGCAAATCGTGTTGTATGTCCACACTAGAAAGGCCACGTGAAAAATTTCCTACAATTTTAACATTTTTTTTAATCCTATTCTGTTCAGTAGATCATCACTAAGGAATAGAGTGCAAGACTGAGGGAGGAGACTTGAAAGAGAGAGAGAGAGAGAGACTTGCCCCTTTGGGGGTGAATCGGGGTGGTCCTAGGGCTGACAACAGCTTTTATTCCATAAAGCGTGATGTTACAAGTGGGAGGAGCCAAAAGCCCCTTTTACATGAAAGGGCCCTTCTATTTTTAGATAATAGGAGAGTCATAAATAAATTGGAATATTACCCTTACTTTTAAAGGGTGGTGTTGGACATTTTAGTCTTTCCTATTGATGTGTTTTACTAAAAAATCCTCTGTCAAAGTCCTCCCTCGTCTGATTCTGGCTAGGANAAGCAAACGAGCCGAACACGAACACACTTTTTGAGCTCGAAATATAAACGAGCTGAACACGAGCTGAGCTTGTCTCGCTCGTGTTCGGCTCGTTTACACCCCTAATTCTGGCAGACTAAAGGAGAAACTTGGTCGGTCAACTAAATTGAGGTGGCCGAGAGGAAAGCTTGTTCGATTGACGGAAGTGAGGTGGCCAACTAATGTATTGTCTCGAGATATGCGTAGACTATTTTTGGGTATACATATTAAGTTTATAATTTTCTCACTCCTCGATAGTGACAGTTGTGATAAGAACAAGGAAATCTATAAATCAAACAAATCTTGAGCACATAATTTACTGATGGTTCCCCCTGCTAGGCATTTTTTGCGTTCGGTTGAATTTTTTTCATCACCTATTGGAGTCCTAGAGTTGCTTGCCATGAGGGGAAGACTTGTAGTTGTTTGCCTCGTAGGGGGTCTTGTAGTTGCTTGCCCCGGAGGGGGTCTTGTTGTTGCTCGCCTTGGAGGAGAGACTTTGAATTGTACACCTCTTCTGGAGTTTGTCACTGTTGGGTGTTAATTTTATGATTTGGGCTTAGAGCGATTGTCTAAGCATCCCTCACAGTGCATGTCACTGCCAGGTGGTAACTGTATAATTTGGGAGCAGGGCGATCTTTTACTCGCCCATCAAAGGGAGAACACTAAATATGAAAAAGCTTCACTTGGGATCTCTAATAGTTTATTCAATTACATCTTTCAATGTACATAAGTTTATATGTTTATACATTTGAAATAAGAAATAGGAAGTGAGTGGTCTGTGTATGAATCTTCTTTCTTTTATTTTTATTTTTATTCTTTTTTTTTGAGATAGCCAGTTAGTGGACGGTCGGTTGGAGTAGGGACGTCAGGTCAGTGAAGCATAATGGCTCTCAAATAGAAATAGAATTTATATAAAAAAAAACATAAAAATTGGGCGATCTACAAAAATTTGTGGTATGTATAAAAATATAAGAGTATATGTATGTAAATCTTCCCTTTTTGATATGGTTGGGGTAGCAAAATGGTTGACTGATCAAATGGTTGCTTAGTACATACAATCAGAGAGTTGCGGTGGTTGCTCTCTGAGTGACCAGATGGTTAAGGCGACAAGCATGTTGCGTCTGACTTTTGGTAGACAATTTACACAAAACAAAATAATAATAATAAATTTATAAATCCAATAAGAGAGATGTGCTTAGTTACATTCCTCTATGGTCTTGGGTATGAGCGGAGTGGCTGGTGGGAGAACAGTAGTCAGCTGGCCGAAAGAGAATAGCCTATCAGAGATAGGCGGGATGACTTGTTTTAGTGAAAGCAGATGGCCGATTAGACTGTTGTTTCGGGGAGGAGTCGTCGGCCTAATGGCAACAAGCCTACGAAAATGATTAAAGGATCTACACTTGGGGAGTGAGGTCGACCGAGAAGTTCCGTCTGGCGTAGGTTCTGTTAGGATCTTCATGCGGCAGAGAGGATGACAAAAAGGGTTGATCAGAATAAGCCAACCATTGTAGCCTTTCAACGCTTGGAAATTCAGTTTGATGTATGGTTGGAAGGTAGGTGGCATGTGCCCCATTGACTCTGGTGCTCGATAGTGGGTTGGAGTCGGCTGGCTGCCTTCTTATGGGAGGCGAATAGTGTCGTTCAACCTGTGAGTTAGTCGATCGGTAGGTCAACTGGAAAATAAGTCGAGGGTAGGTCAACTGGAAAATAAGCCGACTGACAAAGATGACATTGGTGGAATAACGACCGGTTGGTAGTGATTAGGTGTCGGAGCATAAAATTTTTTATCTGAGTTGATGCCAACCACATCCGCATCATGATCCTCCTCCTGACCATTGAGATTATACTTCTCATTCAAATTATCAACCATAGCTTTGACATTACCTTCCTCTTACAGATTACCCATAAAAAAGCATTTTCTATTGTGATGGGTGGTGGGCACTATAGTTCGTGCGTTGAGTGGTGTTCTCCCTTTTTTTATGCCTCTTCACCGGTTAAGAAACTTATTGAAGGACATACCCTCTTGAAACTGGGAGGAATTGTTCCTTTTAGAAGTGGATCAAGTACTTGAGGGTGGTACCTTGGAATTCATATGGTTTTCTTCACCCTCTATAGCATTAACGCTCAATTGCCCTTTAGTATTCATAGAAATTGCATTGCCATATGAGAAGAGCCATCCTCCTTGTTGACAGGCATTCCTACTGTGCACCCATTCTTGATCAACACACCATCTATCTTCATGGGTAGAGAGGTCTTAAGGGAGCCACCAACATTAAGGAACTCGATCTCCATTGATTCCTCATAATCTACACCCTAAGACAAAGCCAGAATCTTCATTACGACAAGAACCTTACCTCCCTTGTTACCCACAACATCGATCTCCAAATCCCGGGAAAAACTCTGGCACAGAAGTAGATGACCTCTAGCATGAGCTTACGGACCAACAGAATAAGGTAGTCGGCCGGTAGGAACAAAGCAGGGCGTTTCTTCCTATCAAAAAAGAGGTTTGAGCTTTGATGTGTTCTTGTGTATAGAAGCACCAAAAGGAATCCCGCGACTGTGATAGTATTTATTGGCGCCTTCGGTGGAGTACGGCCGATCGTTTCAATAGTTATTAAATATCTGATAGTGTCCTCGATGGAAATAAGCTAGCATTCCTCATTTCCACTCTTCATTTGTTGCAGTCCACCTAAAGAAAAAAGATCGGGGTAGCTTTCAAATCTAGAACTTCTCAAGGCTTCAGGTCTTGCTTGTAGTTCAAAGCTTTCCATCCAATGTTTGGTATCTTCAATTTCCTAGGTGTGGGAGGCAACTCATTGTCATTCCCAATGAAATCAATCTAGTGAAGTTAGTTGGCATGGGATATCTCGTTCGAAACAGGAGTTTCTAGGGTCCAATCGGCATATATTTGATGTGCGATAGAATGAAAATTGTACATATGTACGAGGGGAAAGATCATTGATGTGCAAGTTTCCATTGTGTTTTTTCTAGCAACACCTCTGTGGAGTGTTTCTTCTCGACGTTAACTCATCTTCTTGTTAATGGCATGATCCATGCTCACAATACCATAAAAGATGTTGAATCTAAATCTGTCCAATAGACCGTACCTAAGGAATAGAGCGTAAGATCGAGGAAAAATGAACTTGAGAGAGAAAGAGAGAGACAGAAAAACTTGGCCCCTCGGTGGCGAATTAGTGTGGTTGCAGGGCTTGACGACCCCTTTTATTCTACAAAGCACGATGTTACAAGTCGGGTGAGTCAAAAGTCCCTTTTAGATGAAAAGACTCTCTTATTTACAGATAATAGAATGACAAAAAGGTAAATTACAATGTTGCCCTTGCTTTTAAAGGGCGGTGCTTGGATATTTTAGTCCTTTGTGTTGATATGTTATGTTAGAAAGTCCTCCGTCCGTGTCTAAAGTGAGGCGGCTGAGGGGAGAGTTTGGCCGGTCAAATGAAGTGAGATGGCCGACTACTTGATTGCCTCGAGATCCATGAAGACATTTTTGGGGATACAATTTTCACCAAATGTAACTAAAATATACTGGAGATTCATTGCACAAAATGTTTATGCATGAAGTGTTTTTGACTTACCAATGAAAATAACTTAGCAAAAACTCAAATTAGAAAAGATTAGGAAAATCTTACCCGTTATCATTCAAACTGAAAGGATTAGGCCACTTTTATAGGCAGAGAGAGAGAGAGACAGACAGATAGAGAAAGAGAGTGAAGATTCAATACTAGCCCTAATCAGCACCCCTCTTCTAACCACTCAAATTGAAGGAAAAATCTGTCAGAGCTCCTCTCTGATGAATTCTTAACCATCAGTTACGCATGCCAACATTACTTATAAACTGACATTTTCTTATAATGTCAAATATATGCAGCATGATGCGAAATAAAACTCCCAAAATCCCAGTTCAGGCTTTAAAATTTTATTATTTTCAAAAAAAACTCTCTTATTCCATTTTTATAAATCTATGATTAAGCTCCACAAACATACAAAAATCCATTGCCAATGCATTATTTCATTAAATATTTATGACCAATAGTCCTTCAGCTCGCTGAAAATGATGTCAGCCTCTGCATCATTTTTACCATGGAAACTGTCAAAATGACGGCAATATCTTGAATAAACTAACCAAATAAAAAACCTATCTCCACGCATTACATTTTTGTAATCATAAATAAATTCCAAAGCGTGGATGACACAATCATGCACACAAAGAACTTAACATTTTCTCCAAATGAAGCATCATAAAATACTATTTCCTGATTATTTTTTTGTGAGAGATGTTTCAAGAGAAGGAACTACTCCCTTTGAGCACAGCATCGCCATTAGCTGTTTTGCGTTGTTTTTATTTAAAGAAGCCTCCATTGATTACGCAGCAGTCATAATAACTGACAAATATCAGGATAAACCCCCCCATTTTATCCTATTAGCTTTGTTGTGGATTTCTTATTTGTATTTTATGAATGGAAACTATACTTTTATGATCTCATGGCTCTTAATCAGGCTGTAATTTTATGCAGAAGTAAAGACTAATTGCTTTATTCCACTTTTAATGTTTTAAAGCATAGAAACTGCTCTAATTTCTTTGGATTTGCACCTTCCTGGTAGGGAGAAAAATTTTATATTTGCCATCCAAATCTTCGTGGCTGTTTAGTTGTGTTATTAGGAATATCCTGCTAAACAATAAAATTTTATTCGAGTATTATATGATGTTATTCGATTATTTTGCGGTGTTATTAGAATATTCCCCCACGTTACTTGATTTTGGGCTGAAGTATTATTAGAATATTCCCCGACGTTACTTGATTTGGGGCTATGTTATTCAATAACATAGCAGAAATTGAGATATGCCGAATAACACAACCCCAAATCAAGTAACGTGGGGAAATATTCCAAAAACACCGCAAAATAATCAAATAACACCATATAATACTCAAATAACACTTCCTTTTTTACAAATAACGCAGATGAAATATTTCTGTAACAGGGCAGGATATTCTTAACTACTGCAATCCGAATATAGCTCCACGTTCAGAGTCCTGATCTAACATTTTTCCACGTTATCAAGACTTGTAATTTTAAAAATGCAAGTAAAATAAACGAAGGTGCATTCTGAAAAACTATAAGGAAAATATTTATCTATTTTATTTGATGTATCGCAGTGCTTTACTAAAATGATGTTATAGGACTAACTTCTCAGCACCATGCACAATATTTAATAAATTTTTTTCAAGCACATAAAACAACTAGAGCTAATATCGATGTTATTGGAGTATTATTTCTATAATTAAAAAAATATTAATAATCGTGATTTGCAATAATAAATGTAGAATTTATATGACTTTGACAGGACCGAAAAATCAAATAGAAATTAATTGGTTTCAATTAATGTAATTTCATTGAAATATCATAATGACAAGGGAAGGTTCAAAATGGTTTGTTGTATATTCAGTCCTATATAATTTAAAATCATTTATACAAATCCTTGTCCATCCACCTGGCCTTTCATTCCAAAATTTTTTTGAGAGGAGAGAATGCATGATATTTTGGCCATATATTGATTTATATTATTTATAATGAAGGCATGATGCAAAAGAAGTATTATATGTTCCTATTGGAAATATTGAGCACAAATGCTATTGTTGATGTAGTAAAACATGATAATATAATAACTCTAATCCCTTCAAGTATTATAGATCATAGATTGCCAACAAAGAAGTAAAAATACCAAAGTTAGTGTAACTTGGTAAGAAAATCCATAGTCTGCAGAGAGGAAAGATCAAATGGCTAGTTAAGATTGCCATTTTATCAGTGTGTGTTTTCCTCTCTTGAAAGACCTTTTATGAGCAATACGAATGAAGTTATTGTTTCCACAATATATAAATATTTAGAATTAAACCAAAATTATAAAATATTAGGAATATCTAGAAGAATGTATATACTAAAGTGTCTTTTAGTTATTCACATCTACTAGAATCTAGAAAACTTGAATGTGGACTTTTCAAGATTATGCCAGCATATGAATGGTTTCTAAATCTTTGTATAGGTTTTTTAGACTTATTATTTTGAGTAAGAATGAAAAATAATTGAATTCATCATCTTTCAAATTGGTATTAGAGCAAATATTATCAAAAGATGGCAAGTGGCTTGAATCTACAAGTGCCTTTTCTCATAAAGAAGAATTATGAGAATTGGAGTCTTTAGATGAAGGCATTTTTTGGTTCCTGGGATATTTAGGGGATAGTTGAGAAAGGATATGTCGAGGCACTACATGAAGCAACATTATCAACAGCCTAAAGAGATTTGTGAAAGAAATATAAAGAAGGACAAGAAAGCGCTCCTTCATTTATCAAACTTAGATGAGGCATGTTTTAAGAAAGTGAAGCTGACACATCCATTCCTAAGCAAACGTGAGAAATACTTCAAGTCACTTATGAAGGCATAAACAAGGTGAAGAAGGTTCGACTTCAAACTCTCCGAGTTGAATCTGAGGCACTCTAGATGAGGAAAACCAAAAATGTAGAAGATTATCTTACAAGTGTTTTGACCATTGTCAAACAGGTATGGAGAAAATTTTGAAGTTAATCGGGCGATTGAAAAAATTTTAGGTTCGTTCAATGATAAATTTGAGCATATTGTAGTAGCTATTTATGAACTAAAAACTTAGAGTCTATGGCTTTTAATGAACTTATGTAATCTTTAATGGCTTATGAACAAAGGAAGAATAAGAAAAAGTGGGATACTATCGAGCAAACTCTCCAAACAAAGCTTACATTAAAGAACAAAAAGAAGATTCCAAAATTGAAGATAATTCAGGTGCCCGTAAAGTCAATGGGCGAATTCATGATCGAGGTCTTGGTTGTGGTTGTGTTCGTAATTGTGTTTTTGAAAGAGTCTCAGGATATGGATGTGGAGGATACAAAAAAATAATGAAGATGGTCAAACCTCAAGAAATAATGAATGGAAGAAAGAGCTAAGATACCATAGGTAGAAAAAGATTAATGTTATTTGTTATATTTGTAAGAAAATTGGTCATTATCACTACATGGAAAAGCATCAAAACTAACAGTAGATCAATGACCTAATTTACATAAAAAAATATTCTATTTTTTGAAAACCTAAGGACGATTTTATGAGCTGGGTTATTTTTTACGGCATAATTATAGGACATGCTGTCGTTTATCAACAATAATATTTTTTCTAACGGTTTTAATTATTACTGACGTAATATACTGTCAGTTATAAGCAAATATTATCTGTCGGCTCTATTTCTTCAGTTATCTTCGAACTACCATGTGGCGGGGTAATTTACCATTGTGTTTATTTAATAAGTGATGGAAATGTTCGTCGATAAGTGTTACTAATTGATGCCTTTAAAGTTATTTATAATCCATTAGAAAGAATCATTTTTACGGAAAAAACTGTATCCCTCATGGTCTTGCTCTAATCACCTCACCCCTCGCTCTTCTCTACTTGAAACCATCTCCTCTCCCACTGAACCCCTCTCCTCTACCTCAAACCCTTGCATGTCCCACCAACTCCTCTCTTCTTCATTCAAAATCATTGCCTTCATCATTGAACCCACGTGATATAGTCGCAATAGGAGCTAGCTAGGAACGCTACGATGGGATTGTGGCTCACAGCGACAAGAAACTCCCATTTTCTTCTCCTTCTGCTCCTCTCCTACTCAAAATGATCGAGAAAGGTAACTTCTCCTCTTTATTTTCTTTTTTTAATTTCATTTATTTTGAAGAATGCATTTAGAGTTTAAGGTTTAGCAAATAGGAGGTTTGATGAAATATTTTTTCTATATTAGTTGGATTACACCAGAGATCGGCTTTAAGCCCATATATTTTCTCTTTATTTATGGATGCTCTTAGTAGAAATTTACGGGAGGATAAACATAGGTGTATGCTTTTCACTGGTGACATCCTTCTTTTGGATAAAATTACAGAAAGAGTTTAAGAAAATCTTAAATTATGGAGGTCGGCATTGGAGTCTAAAGCGCTTCAATTAACTAGATCTTGAACTAAATACAGGAAATGTAATTTTAGTNATGTCCCTCTTGGACCAGATTACCTTTCTTCTGTTGACATACTTTACCCATTTCTGGTTTGGAAAAGTATGGTCAACTCTTTTGACCTTCAGGATCATCTGTTCAACTATCCTTGGACAGAATAATTCAGAAGGTCATTAAGGACATTCTAATCTTTATATGAGGTCGGATCCCCGATAAGTGTGTAGGTGGACTAGTTCCACCTGGGCATTGCGTAAAATGGATCCTGCATTCCGGGTCCTAAAATATTTAATCTTGCAAATTAAACTAATACTACACAAATTTTGAAATTTTTTCTTTAGCGCCCTAAAACTACAATACTTTGGCCATATAACTAATCCCGACACTTTCTTTTGCAAAGTTATTGCATCGGCCCACTTGGCCATATAATTAATCCCAACACTTTCTTTTGCAAAGTTATTGCAATGGCCCACCCAACTTAACTTTCACCTGCAACCTGCCAACAAGCCGCGAAGCCCGCAACGTTGCCACTACTATCAAGTTTGGAACGGAGTTTGAAGATCTCGAAGTCATTCTCGGGAAGGCTCCTTTTGTTGTTGTAAAAATCGCTGCTCCAGAAATACAAGAGCCTGCTGCTGAATTCAACTTGATTCTCTTGATGACTTTCCTNGATTTCAATTTCGATGACCGACAGCTTCTTACGGGCAAACCCCACACCAAAAATAGTGCCGACAAGCACTCCATTGAAAGAACAAACCATGCCCGACACATGGAAAAACAGAACTACGTAGAACTTTCTGAAGAGCAAACCATTTTCCAGTAGCTTCAGAATCCGAACAATAACAGAATAAGAATAAAAAACTTCAGAATCCAAATTTCGTGCAAGGTTTAAACTTCATAATCCAAATATAAATAGTTATATGAAAATAAAATGAAGTAAAGACAAGTTTTGAAAGCATAAATCAAATTTCTACTTAAAACATTTCAAAATTGCAAGAGTCTCAAGTTTAAATCCTATTGATGCATCAATATGCATCAATATACAGAAGATTCAACAACTGTGCAAAAAAGGTTAACGAAAACTGACTTTCTACTTCGCCAAAGTACAAAAAATTGCTATTTTGAAAAACTGACTTTGAACTTTGCCAAACGCCCAAAACAAATGGTGCGGCGGCGTTTTCAAAAACGTCGCCACACTTATAAGCTGCTCCAAACAGGCCCTAAATCTTTCCCTGAGAATCTCATCCCCAATTTTTATGCACAGTTGTTGAATCTTTTGTATATTGATGCATATTGATGCATCAATAGGGTTTAAAATTGAGACTCTTGCAATTATGAAATGTTTTAAGTAGAAATTTGATTTATGCTTTCAAATTTTGTCTTTACTTCATTTTATTTTCATATAACTATTTTTTTTGGATTATGAAGTTTAAATCGTGCACGAAATTTGGATTCTAAAGTTTTTTATTCTTATTCTGCTATTGTTTGGATTCTAAAGCTAGTGGGAAAAATGGTTTGTTCTTCAGAAAGTTCTACGTAGTTCTGTTTTTCCGTGTGTCCGGCATGGTTTGTTCTTCCAATGGAGTGCTCTGCTTTGCCAGAAAATTCTACGTAGTTTTGCTTCTCGCGGGATCCAATGGAGTGCTCTGCATCTTATTGATCAAATAATCTAGAAATTAACTCTAAAAAATAGTTGTATTTGGTTTTCAATGAAAGGTTGTAGTGGAGTTGAGTTAAACTTTTCACAGTTCTTATTTCTACTTTTTATACATGCATAAGTTCAAAATACTTGACTCTCACAGCCGTGTTTGGTACTCAATAAAATATTTGACTCCAATTTCAGTCAACAAATCCATTACAACACTGTTGGAATCACAAGAATGTTCACCCCTGCATCTTTCTCAGCTGCAGCTTCATGTGTATTTGTTCAGCTTAAGTTGCTACAAACAAATGCATAGTTCTTCATACCCAGAGGCGAATGCCATGTTGATTTCAATGACAAAAAATTGTAGAAGAAATGCTTCTCGTAGAAAGGATCCCAAAAAACCAACTTATCCACACATTCACAACAAATGAAGTTATCATGGTGATCTTCCAAAGAGTGAAGTGAAGGCTCTGCTANACGGATTTTCGATTCCGATGACCGACAGCTTCTTACGGGCAAACTCCACACCAAAAATAGTGCCGACAGTCACCAAATTAATGACTCTACAACCACTAGTTGGACCCTAGTGACCAGCCTAAACCCCATGAACCCACCTAAGCTAAGCCATGGACCAAGGGTCCCAGAAATTAAGGGATTTAATGCCAAATTTGCTTAAGCCTTAGATATTTTTGCCAAAACAAAGCACAAACACATTTAATTGTTGTGACATATTCCCTTGGCTCACCTGACCTCTCTGGCCACCTCCTCTGGCCGGCCCGCCGGCCTAGTGGCCAGAAAATTGCCAAACCAAGAGCCACCTCCATGGTATTAAACCCAATTCAAACCTAGAAGCCACCTTATCTCATTTGAAGCTTAGAGCCTCTCTGCCCTCCACCTAGGCAGCACATCTCACCCTCTAATTGGCCATGGCAGCAAGCCTTAGGCCATTTTTATAAAAAGTTCCCCTCCATGGCGATGGAAGAAGTGCTGAAAATTCTGCTAAGCGACTCCCTCAAATTGCTCTCAAAGCCTCTTCGAGACCTCCTCAGTGCAATCCAACCACCACATTGCCCTGAATCCCCTTGTCGGAGCCCAATTTTTGAGCTCAAACCCTTACCGGAGACAGGACAGATCTCTCCACACCTCTACACTCCACCAAACTCAAACTAAACTCACCCACACCTTCACCACAGTGAAAGAGAGAGAAGCCCCATCAAATTCCCCTTCCATAGAGCCCCTAGCATAGCTCTAGACCAAAACCTAAAATCGAGCGTGGTTGAATTCAAACTTAGACCTTACACCACAAAAAGAGGCTCAATCCTTAACCTCCTTGGACCCTAACGAACATGCCAAGCATCTCTGATCGAAGCTTCCCTTATCAGAGCGAAGGTAAAAATTTAAAACTTAATTTTTCACACTTAAAATTTTTTATAATTAATAAACACTACAGAACTTAAAATAATTCTAAAAAAATCATGAAATTTGGTCCAAAGGCTTTTCTGGTCTAAGTCTACATCCAAGAAAAATTTTAAGGGATTAGACTTTACCTTAGTGAAGTTAGAAATTTTCTTTGAAACTTCCTATTTTTGCATTAAAATAATTATATAAATTAAATTAAAATATGAAAAATCACATTCTCTCCTCTAATGTTTTAGTTAACCCCATGAATGAGGTGGGATAAAGATTTTAATGTCATTTGGATTAAATTTGATAAATTATGAAGTGATAAAGCCTTAGGGGAAAAAATATGATTTTAGAAACTTAGCCTTAATTAGCATTTAGGCCTAATTCCTAAAAGGGAAATGGGTAATCTTTGAACCTAATCAACATACTTGGATGATTGAAACATGAGGGGTTAATTGGTAGAAACCAACCTCACTTTTCTTAATTATAAGGATAAATTTACAATCTCCTCAATTTATAGAAATTTGGAAGTCCAGTCAATCAAACGATCCTAGACTTAGGGGTATGATTTTGGGTATCCATAACTCACTAATTTAATACTTCTATTTGATGTTCAAATGACTTTCAAAAATGAATTTTCATAACTTAAAATTGAATCTCTTTCGAAGTGACTAAGAAATTCACCAAAATCTTAAGGGCTTAGTAGTGACCTAAGCAAAATCAAATTTTGTTTAAATGAGGATTAGAAAAGCAAACATAATTGAAAAAATTGAACACCTATAAGACACTACAAGCCCAAGTCAAAAAGTTGGCTATGTACCTTAATAACACTGACTTGCCCCTTTAAGGGTCTTCACCCACATAATTGTTAAATTAAATTACAAGTGATAATTACCCTATTCTTAGGGATAATTAAAACATCAATGTTCATTGAGCATTAAAGGTATTTATAGGATGGGTTATTAAGTAACATAATAAGTTTAAAAGAGCTCGAGGCTTTTCACCAGCTAGTGAGAAAGTAGCATGGACCTACTTCTTTCTCTAGATCTGTTGGATACCTCGGAGGTCTACTAAACTTAATATGTTTTGCTTAACAAATATCATCTTTAATCAAGTTAATAAGGACCCACCAAGATATTACCTATGGTCAGGTAGGTCTCCAAAACTTTACTTTCCTGCTTCATATAAAATGCCTTAACATACATTTTGAGTTTCAGGTGGTGGAGCGAGAAGACTCGATAGGTACGCTTTTACAGTTTACAGCACCGTCTTTTTGGTATTTTCATATTACACTTTTTTATGTTAAACACAAACTTGCATGCTAAACAATGGTGTCACCCTGCATGAAAACTAAAACTGTTAGGATAGACACAAAACCAAAAATAAAACCAAATATAAAATCAACCAAGATAAAAATCACCTTCACAACATTCAAAATATAAAATAACTCAAAATTTAATCACAAACATCACACAAAACTAGAACTTCAACTAAATTAAGACGTCACTATCGGACGATTAGGAATCCGTCGGAGGAGGTAACCTATGGTTGCTAACAAGGTTTCCCACTGTCTAAATGAAATTATGGAACTCATTAAGTTGAGTTTAGTGAATTTATTTGGACTAAGTGAATCCAATAGAAAATAGTGGTGCCGGAACGAGGGAACTATAGGATCCTAACCAGTGTCACCCTAATCAACTTTAACATGCCCCCATAAAATTTAAAGAACTTCAACCATAAGGCCACCTGATTTGACATAACTTTAATATGCCCTCTATAAAATTTAAAGAACTTCAACCATAAGGCCACCTGATTTGATATTATAACAAACTTTAACATGCCCCCATAAAATTTAAAGAACTACAACCATAGGGCCACCTGATTTGACATTATAACTTGACACACTAAAAAACTCAAACTCGCTACGATGAGGAGCTTGGAGGTAGCATGGTGGGCAGCACAGCCATCTTCAACAGCAAAATCTGTCTTCCCCAGCTAAACCAATCTTTCTTTCTAAGACTTAAACAACAAATCCATAAAACTTCGAGGTATTTTGCTTATGCAACTTAAATCCTCATCTTATCTTTAGGCCTTTATATAGCCCATCACAACGTAAATCCTCACATCTTACAGGCTATCTTTGCGATCGTTTCACACAAATGTAAGCCCTAACCAATAAAATCGGCAGGATGAAACGCCTAAATATTTCTTCTTAAAACTAAAGCCAAACATTAGGATAACTTGTGAAGTCACCGAGATTCTCTTCTGGATCCATGATATCCCCTAGTTCTTCCTCTTTTGGACTCTACAACAAAATATTCCAAATTTGAACCAATCCCCTTTCACACATCTACGTCCGATCTCATTGAAAAGTCCTACCATTTTGAACTCTTTGAAGATAATATTTCCTAATTCTTATCGAAAGTCTTCTTAGGTGACTTCGTTCATTTAAGATATAATTAACTATAGGGGCTTGCCCTTATAGGAAGCTTGTCCGAACCCATCTTAATATAAACACTATTTAATTCTTCATATTAAATAGGGGAAATTATCGGCAAACAGATGTCATACATTCCTTAGTTTATTTGATCGAGCTTCATCCTCAAGTCTTGTGTCTATGCTTTGGAATGGATACAGGATTTGAGGTAGAGTGCTCTTTCATTTAAACTATTAAAAGCATGGGATCAGTTTGATTTCATGTTTTTCTAAATTAAATATATATATATATAAATTAAAATGTCCTTCCAAAGCGGACGACGGGATTTCAATTCTGGTGGCCGACAGCTTCGTACGGGCAACACCTCCAACCAAAACAGTGCCGACTGGCTTTAGCAAAACTCTAGCCAAACTCAAACCCAAGTCTAACCTAATATCCCTAAAATTGACCAAATATCCAAATTCCAACAAATTGAACCTCCAAATCAATTCAAAATCATTCCAAACCTTTTTTAAACACTTTGGGACAATAATCTACATCATCTTGATCAATCAGTTGAATCTAATGGCATGATTAGCTCAAATTGAAATTATCTCCACCTAAGCACCTAATTACACTTGAATTGAATCCCTAAGCTCTACCCCAAGCCCTTCTTTTTAAACCCTCCTCTCCATGGCTAAAAAAGGATCTAGCCAATTTCCTTGGGGAAACTTTGCCCAATTGCTCCAAGACACTCTCCAAGAACTCCTAAGCTCAAGCCCACCATTTCCCCCCCTCTGGATCCCTTTATGAGAGCTTAATTTTGAGTTCAAAATTCAGGGAAAACTAGGATAGATTTCTACACAGTTCCACAATGAACCAAACTCTAATTAACTGTGGACACGCCATGCTATGAGTGAGAGAAGTTGGTTTCCTATAAAAGCCCCATCATAAAGAGTCTCTAACCTAGCTCTAGACCAACACCTAAAATTGGCTTTGATAAAAATCATACCTAGAAAATTCACCATATCCCAGGACTTCATATGGAGGTTCTTTGGACTTATTTAAAGCTTATACAACCATCTGATTGAGGCCTCCCCTCTCAAACAAAGGTATTGAGCTCTCACCTTAAATCGAGCTTAAATTAATTCTCCATTCGTATTTACTGTATGTCATGCTTGATCAACTGTATAGATAGGTTCAACTTGAGTAGATGAAGGTGCAGGAACAAATCCATTCGATTTGGTTGAGTATTGAGAGAGATCTTAAGGTTCAAATTTTAACGGCTATCAAGTTAGAGAGATCGAGGACGATTAACGAATGTTGTCCGTTTTCGCGTGTATTGAATGAGTGCTCTAGATTGTGCCAGATGAGGATATGGTACGTGAACCGTGAGATGCATGGTGCTGAGATGGCTGGCGATGTCGAATGGCGAAGCATCACGTGTCTTTTCAGAGCCGTCGTAGGTTGAGCTGGATAAGTAGATAAGTAGGTCTTTTTATGATTTATTTAAATGCTAGAAATTCAAAAAACCATATCTTTTCATAGAAAAATCATAAAAATAAAATAAAATTATCCTTATACTCAGTTAACAGAAGAGATAAATGTGGACTAAAAATAAAACATATTTGTTGACTCTTTGATTTTTAATTAATTAGATAGCATCTTGGGTATTTTAATTCATTATGATTAAATAATGCATATCAAAGCTTGAGATTGTTAGGGCTTGTTCCTTATGATAGAGGGGATGGTCTCTAATTTTTCTAAGGTCAGAGAGCATTTATGTGCTTCTAACCCTAATTTTCAAGCTTTGATGACTATTTGTCTTAAATTAATTATATAAATTAAAATATCACTTAAAAAATTATGAGACCAAATTTAGTAGGTTTCCTATGGTTAGAGAAACTTAGAAAAAATATTATGATGGTCTGAATAATTTTGTACATCTCTATAGTTAATTAAATATGTATATCTTGTGTTAGTTTATTTAAATTAAATTTTAATAAAAAATTAATGAAATTAATTCCACATTGTGTGTAAAAATCATTATGATTCAGTGCAAAAATCTGAAAATTATTTGATTAAGTTTGATGCTAAAGTTGATTTTATACGAAAGATTGTATTTTTGTACAAAAATAATTATATTAAATTAAATAAACTTAGGAAAATTATGAAAAGTTATTTTTTGAGTTCCTTGTGATTAGAGACACTTAGGAAAAATAAAGATTATTTTTGATAAAATACTTTATTTTTGAGCTATATTTTAAACTAAAAATATTTAAAAATAATTAAAAATTCCAAAAATACAAAGTATTTCAAAATTTTCCTAATGGTTTCCTAAACACTTGGGACTCATTCAAATATTTTTCCTAATTTTCCTAATTTTAAAATAAATTTCTAAAGGTTTAAAATGCATTTTTCTTATTTTTCATTACTATAATAAATAAATTAAAAATCATAAAAAATATAAAATTTATTTCTCCGAGTTCTCTGGACTCAAAGAAGTTTAATAAAAATGTTAAGAATAAATTTTTGTAATTAAATTATCTTTTACATTTAATAAAATCACTAAAAATCAATAAATATTTTTAAAATTAAATTAAAGTTTAATTTAGAAGATTATGGTATTTTGCCTAAGTGTTTCTCTGACCTAAGGGAACCTCTAATAATTTTTAGGATTTAATAAAAAGTTTACTTTGATTGATTGAATAAATTAATATTGAATATACTATTCTCTAGGTTTAAAAAATTATTTAAATTAAATAAAAATTTGAAAAACCACTTTTTCTCCTCTGATGTTTTAATTGCCCCATGAACAGGGTACTTTAAGATTTTCAAAGTCATTTGAAATATGTTTAATGAGTTATGGAGTGAAGGGCCCCAAGGGGAAAATGGTCATTTTGGATTTTTGTGCCTTTATTAAAGTTTAGGATTAACCAAAGGAAAAATGGGTAATTTTGATCTTAATGAATATTTTTGGATGATTGAAACACAATGGGTTAAAAGGTATAAAGCAAGCCACCTTTCCATGATAAAAACAAAATTATAATTTTCTAAATTATCAAGACTTAGAAGTTAATCAAAATCAAATGATTATGAATTGATGGGCTTAAGTTAGGAGGATGACAACTCACTAATTTTAAGTCCACAATTGGATGATATGATTTTTCAATAAGGATATGTATAACTTAAGTTTAAAGTCATAATGATTGACACTTTCTCCCATTGAAATTATTAAGGGCTTGGTAGTAATCTCGGCTTGATGTTTATGCTTGTTTGACGAGATTTAGAAAGATAATATGATTAATGATAAACACCTCTAAGCACTACAAGCCCAAATTTAGTGGTGAGACACAAAAATCGTTAATAACTTGAGTTTGCCTTAGGGGCATTCACCTGTATAACTCTTAAATGAAATATCAACTGATTAATTGAGTACCCTGCCCTTGGGATAATTAAAATGTCAAAGTCCACCGAGTAGCGGGGTAACTTTTTTTAACTTGACCTCAAATGTTTATTGAAATGATATGATAAGTTCAAAAGGAACTCAAAATGTTTCAAGAGATTTTTAAAGTAGTTCAGGGTCATTCTCGGATCACTTTGGAATCTCTTGAACATTTTAAAGGACAAATTGAACTTGCTTTATTTTGTTCTAAAATCATTCACTAAGATTTTTCGGGACTCAATAAGTCATGGTCTAGAGTCTATTAGATACACATTCATCTACTTTTGCATTTTATTTAAATTTCCTGCAAAATTATATACATGTTGTAAAAACTAACGTTTCAGCAGGAATGCTAAGAAGATGACAGGTACACTTTTAATAGTATTATTTAATTTCTGTCATTTCAATTTCTATAATTTACTTTCATTACAAAATATTATAACTGTTTAATTGTGCACTTTACTTTACCCGCAAAAATCAAAACAACTTTTTTAAAAATTAATCAACTTTTTCAAAACCTAAAATAAATTGTTTCAATGGTAACCATAAATCATTTGAAATTTCACTAAACATAAAACATTCTTTTGAATTTTACGGGAGTCCCTCGGAAGAGGTAACTGATACACCAAAATAATATGTTATTTTAAGTATATATTTTATACTTATTTTTTGTGATATTGCACTTTAAAGAAGAGTTTTTTCATATTTTTGTTGCACGTATATCAATTTTAGGCATTTGAAGCAAAAGTAGCAAAAATGATGAAATTTGGAGCTATAATAGCTAAGTTTTGAATTTGAGCGGTTGATGTGCCAGATTGGCACCAGATACGCTGAAGTGGCGCCAGATGCGCCGGATTGGCGTTAGATGCGCCAAAACCCAAAATAGTGTGGTCTTCAGCAAACTAGCGCATGATGTGTCAGATTGGCCCCAGATGCGTCATTTGACAGAGGGTTGGTGCATGATGCACCAGATTTGGAGCCAAATGCGCCTGGGACAACTTTTTATGGATTAAGGTAGCTCAAGACAAATTTTGCGTGAATTTTCGAAGGGACGCTTGTTCTAAATACCCGTTGGAGTAATTTATTAAATCTAGACACTTTGGAAGGTTCTTTTATGAAGGGATATGTCTCTTGGATCAATGGACATGTCTTTTGAATTCAAAAGAATTGACTTTTGGATAGAATTTTAGAGGGAATTTTGAATTCTTTTTGGAGGGAGGCAGCCTTTGATAAAAGAGAGGAGTTTTAAAGGAGTTTTGGGGGGGAGTTGTGTGAGGTGTGTGGGGTTAAGAAGGAGAGTTAGAGAGAGAGAGAGAGAAAGTCAAGGGCTTGGAGATTTTCTTCAAGGATTGTTAATGGAGAGGGAAAGTGAGAGTTTTCTTATTCATTACCCTTCTAAGTGGAAATTGAGAGAGCTTGTAAAGAGGGAAAGGCATGGAGAAAACTTCTAGGAGTTTGCTTGGGAAGTATTGTGAGATAAGTTGTGTCTTTTATTTCTTTTGAAATTTGTGTTTTGTCCTATTCTTCTCATGAATTCTAGGTAGCCTTCTTTATCCTTCTCCCTACATTTGAGATATGGTTTTGGGAACAATTGACTTCTTTTTATAGGGTTTTAAATGTCAAAAATTTGTGATGATTTAAACTCTGATTTTCATTTACTTTTCAGTTTGGCCAATTGAAATATTAAAATGTGTTGAGAAACATATGTTCCAAAAGAGCTATGATTTCTACAACAATGAGAGAATCACATTTGATTTAATGAGAGAGTATTTAATTCATGGAAATTGGGTGCAAATAAATAGGGAAATATACTTTGTTGGATACAGAATTAGAGATATTAATGTGACAAATTAAAATCTCCAAGTTGTTCCAGTTGATTGGAAACTAATGCGAGATTGTTAGCCCTCAGTGGAGAGAGTAGTGGGAGCTCTTGAGTGGCAGCCAATATCCTCCTAACCTAACCACATAATTAGGGATCAAACTCTGAATTAGTCAATGTTCTTGGAAGAGGGTAAAGAATAGGATTGCTCCTATTTGGCACGAAATAGTTTTAAATATATTTGCAAATGATTTTAATTTCTTCACAATCAAAATACTCATTATAAAGGGGAAGGATGCTTTCTTAAATTTGAACTTTCCGTCACAACATCTTACTTTTAATTTTCGTAAATTTACTTTTGAAAGATTAGCATTTAGTTTAGATAACTTTGCCTTTCAACTACATTTTAATTAGCATTCACTTGTTACTTAATATTCAAACTTCACACTATACTTTTTTGAATTTTTAAAATTGCACTTTACATTGTAATCTTAAGAACTTATTTACCGACATTTCCAACTTCTCTATGGGATGATATCTAGGACTCCATTAGAGCCCTTTATTACTTGAGTGTTACGTATACTTGTGTTATTTTTAAAAGGAATTTGATAGTTTAAAGATTTTTAAAAGAAAAAACTATTTTAACTAAAGTTAATTTTTTGGGATAAATTTGCATATTTGGTATTGAATCTGTTATGTGCATTTTGTAATATTGAAAAATATTTACAAAATTAACACACTAAATCCACCCGCATCAAGTTTTTGGTGCCGTTGTCGGGGAAGTAATAGAAAGTAGTAGTAAGTTATTTTATAATTTATAGTATTTTTATTTTAAAAATTAAAAAAATAAGAAAAAGTGTTGTACTTTAGTTTGAATATTTTCTTATGTAAGTGTATTTGCTTATTTTAAATTTTTTAGTGTATCTGTTTATGTGTAATGTAAGATCTAAAAATTTAGTACCTTACGATTCTGAGTTAGAAAGAACAATTAGAAAAATTCGAAAACAACAAAAAGAGATAGAACATATTAACAAAATGGCTTGCAATATGAGTAGTGCTAGAAATGAAGTTGAACATCATCAGAGACCTTTAAGAGATAATGCTAATCAATAACCAGATGAAATTCATTTAAGTATAGAAAAAATATTGTAGCTGCCAATTCAATTAAGCTTAAACCTACTATTATCTAAAAAGTTCAAAACAATCAATTTGAGGGAACGCCAACTGAAGATCCTAATTTACACCTTGATAGTTTTCTAGAATTATGTGCTACATTTAAATATGATGGAGTGTCGAATGATACTGTCAGACTTAGACTTTTCCTTTTTCACTAAGGGATAAAGCTAAGATGTGTTTAAACTTGTTAGCATCTAGATCTATCAGAACTTGGGGAGATTTATCACAAAAATTTTATCTAAATATTTCCCACCTTAAAAAACTACTAATCTTAGAAATGATATTACATCTTTCTGTCAGTTTGAAGGGGAATCAATTGATGAAGCCTGAGAAAGATTTAAAGATCTCCCTAGAAAGTGTCCACACCATGTGTTGCTAGATTGATTAATAATTCAAACTTTTAATAATGGATTGCTTGGATCTCTTAGATCGATAATTGATGTTGCTGCTGTTGAATCATTAATGTCAAAACCGTTCGATGAAGCATATTATTTAATTGAAGATATGGCTACTAATAGTTTACAATGGCCTTCTGAAAGGGTAAATCCAAAACGAGCAGTCAGTATTCATGATTCTGATGTAATATTTATGTTAGCTGCACAAATAGCTGCTATATCAAAGAAGATATATCAAGATGGAATGAATTATTCTCAGACATCACCTATGCTTGAGGAAAATTCATTGGGACAAATGATATAATCTAAATCTTCTTATGACACCTTAAATACAATAAATAATCATTCTAAAAATACTTATGCTAATTATTATAATCTCGATTGGAAGAATCATCCAAATTTTGGAGTAACAATAATTCTAATGCTGCAAATCCGCAATGAGGAAACAACACTGTGAACCCATTAGGAGACTCCAACAGTCAAGGAAATCCAACTTATAAACCTTATTACCTTCCAGATTTAATAATTTGCAAAGTAAGGAGAACAAGTTTTCAATGGAAGAGATGATATTGCAAATGGGTTGTCAATTACAAAGTTAAGGAGTTACAATTAGAAACATGGAAAATCAATTGGGATGTATTGCTACCGCACTTAGCAATAGACCTTCAAGAATGTTGCCTAATAAAGTTGAAATAAATTCTAAAGATCAGAACAAAGAGCAAATTTAGGGTAATCAACGTAAAAGTGGAAAATAATTAGAAAACATAGTTAAAAAAGTTTGAAGTTAAAGTTGAAAAAGAAGAGTTGGAAAATGAAAAATCTGGTGAAGATTTTCATTTTGTGTCAAATTGTTCTATTAAACCAATGAAAATCACTGTAGAAAGACCACCACCTCTATTTCTTAAAGATTGAAGCAAGAAAATAGAGATAAGCAATTTTTAAAATTTTAAAAAATATTGAGGAAATTAACAATAAACATTCCATTTATTGAAGCTTTGGAACAAATGTCAAGCTATGTGAAGTTCATGAAGGATATAATTAATAAGAAAAAAAAGTTTGTAGATAATGAGACTGTCAAACTCAGTGAAGGGTGTAGCGCTATAACTCAGAAAAAAATTCCTAAGAACTCAACAATCTTGTAAGTTTTACAATTCCTTGTGCTATTGGTGAAATATTTTTTTGGAAAAACTTTATATGGTTTAAGAGCCAGTATTAATCTTATGTCATTATCAAATTTCAGAACGTTGGGCTTAGAAGATATTTCACGTACAACATTAACTTTTCATTTAGCTGATCGTTCAATAACTATCCTAAAGGAGTTATAGAAGATGTTTTGGTAAAATTTGATAAATTTATCTTTACTGTGGAGTTTATTGTATTAGATATGGAGGAAGATAAAAAGAATTTCTATCATTTTAGGAAAATCATTCCTAGCTACTAGAAGAGCTTTGATAGATGTGCAGAAAGGAGAACTGACTATGAGAGTTAGTGATAAAGAGGTTACATTTAATATTTAACATCCTCAAAGGCCTGCTGGCATTTTTCTTCTCAAATAAATTTGGCATCCTTTTTAATTAATGTCGAGAAAGGCTGACACCTACCTGAGAGATTAGAAATAAAGCGTCTCAGATATGCCAACTTCCCCTAGAAGGAACGTAGTTGTTTCAATGTTTTAGGAGGATGCATTTCCAAGATAGCTTTAATTTTATCTGTATCGATCTCGATTCCCTGATGATGAACAACGAATCCCAAAAATTTATCGGAGGTAACACCAAAGGCGCACTTTAAGGGTTTCATTTTAAGATCATATCGTCGTAACCATTCGAACACGATCCTAGAATCTTGCAAATGGTCTATTTTTTGTTTACTTTTGATGACCAAATCATCCACGTAGCATTCTACTTGGTTGTGAATGAGGTCATAAAAAATCTTCGTCATTGCACGCTGATATGTTGCTCCGACGTTCTTTAGGCCGAACGACATCACTGTGTAGCAGAAAATTCTAATTAGTGTTCTGAAGGATGTAAGTGTTGCATCCTCGAGAGCGATCTTAATTTGGTTGTATCCCGACGATCCGTCCATGAAGGAGAAAATTTCATGTGTTGAAGCGATATCCTCCATCATCTCTGGTATGGGTAGTGGTAACTCGACTTTCGGACATGCCTTGTTCAAATCTCTGAAGTCAACACAAACACAGATCTATCCATTTTTCTTTTTAAAGGTACCATATGGGGTACTGCTCTTCTTTCACAAAGTTGGCGTCTATTAATTTCTTCGCCTCAGCGATGACTTGTTATTCTATTTCGAGGCGCATTCTCCTGAGAGCTTGTTTTACTGGGGTTATATTCTTGTCCACCTCGAGTTTACGGACTGCAACCTCTGCTGATAGTCCTAACATTTCGTCATAGCTCCATGCAAAGCAATTTCTGAATTCTATTAATAGTTTGATCAATTATGCAGATTCTTTGCATTAAGTAGAGAACTTATAAATGTAGGCCAGGGTCGTTCTTCAGTCCCGAGGTTAATCTCTTTCAATTCATAAATGGTAGATTTAATTTCCTCCTCAAATTCCGGTGGAGCATCTTCTATTGGTTGGTCAGAAGAGTCATCCTCTATATCAAGAAAATCCTCTTCTGACTCACCAGTAACAACCATGCAAAATTCAAAATCATCGACTGGTCCGACTGTACCAAATCCAAGACCCTCTTTTGAATTTGGAGTTTGTCTTTTACCATTCCATAATTTTTCAAAAATTTGAAATTTATCTATTGGCATTTGTTTTGGTAAGTGTACCTATTGAATTAAGTTTTGAACCCCATAATTTTTTAAGAAGTTGAAATTTATCTTTTGGCATTTGTTTTGGTAAGTGTCCTTGTTAAATTAACTTCTGAACACAAGGTGTTTTGGTAAGTGTCCCTGTTGAATTAACTTTTGAACACAAGGCGAGAAGTAACCAAAAGATAGTTGTTTTGGTAAGTGTCCCTGTTGAATTAACTTTTGAACACAAGGCGAGAAGTAAACAAAAGGCATTTCCATTAATTAATTAGAATCATATGTTTTTCAAGCTCAGTAGAGGTAGAAGCACGGTAAAATTTGATTGGCTTTGAACCAACACTATGTACTTCCTTGACCTCTAAACTCTCAACCTTTTGAGGGAGAATCGGAGTATGGGTCATAGCATTCACATAGTGGTTTATCCGATCATACATTGTTTCATATTCATTCTTTTATGTATCTTCTAGGGATATATTGTAATTAGGTATCTTCCATCTTATTATCATTATCTCATCTTCATAACTATCTTCATTACCAATATTGATGCTTGGACTAGTCCGTTCAATGATTAAATTGATCCTTCCTTGCCCACGTCCCTGGCCTCGACCTCGGGTGCACGAACTAAAAGAACCTTCACCAATTCATTGTAAGGGAGTGGTGGAAGATCGCTGAAGCGGAGTTGAATGGCCTCCTATTTGTAATTCTTCTAAATCTTCATCTTTGTTTGTGATAACTTAACGAGAGAATATAATCATCTTTAGAATTCCTCTGAATCTTCATTTCTATTTGTCAAAATCTCGCGCGAGAAGACAGTCTTCTTTGGAGGCCGTAGTAGGCAGCATCTTCATGGATACCAACTTCATGTACTGAAAATGGTTGTAGGTCTCCCTTGATGCAATTTTCTTGACCATCTTTCTTAGTAGGCAGCATCTTCATGGATACCAACTTCATGCACTGAAAATGGTTGTAGGTCTCCTTTGATGGAATTTTCTTGACCATCTTTACGGTATTTGATGCACTGGTGTAGAGATGATGGAACCACATTGTGCTCATGAATCCATGGTCGACTCAGTAGAGCATTAAAAGAGGTCTCGGCATCGATGATATGAAATTTAGCGGTTATCACAAGTTCTCCAACCTTCATAAGTAATGTAATTGATCTGAGAGCTCTTTCTCCCTTTTGGTTGAATCCTCTTAACATCATTTTATCGGTTGTGAGCTCTTGAGCTTCAATATCAAAATAGGCCAATGTTTGTAGGCTCATCAAGTTAAGAGATGCTCCAGGATCCACTGAAATTTTGGATAACACAAATCTGTCGATGTTGACGGAGATGTAGAATGGATGGTTGTGGTCGGCGGTACCGAGCAGCAAGTCTTCGTCTGTGAAGGTTATCCCAGGCTATTCTTTCAACGAACAAACTTCATCTGAGGATGTGCTGGCCAAATGAGCTAAGCAAATTTCTGGGTCAAGTAAAGCTGTAACCCGAGATCCTCTGATCTCCTTTAACAGGATCAGAGAGTCGTAGATGCTTAATCAGGCTGACAACTTCCTAAGATGAGCTAGCACATTGTAATCTACTTTGTATTATCCTCTGATTTTATCTTGATTATGTGGTTCTTCCACTATTGGAGGTGGGGTATCTCTTCTCGGGTCTTTATCGGCTTTCTTTTATCTGTTGGGGCTGTTCTTGGTGGTAACACTTTTTTGCTCCTTAAGTTAACTTCTGTGATTTCTTCTTCTTGTGATATCATTTTTGAATCTTTCGGTGTCTTTTCCTCTTTGTCGGAAAGATCTAATTTGATGGTATGAGGTGTACCGTGATGCTCAAGAATTGGCTCCTCGTTATTGGTGTTGTCGTAAGAGGTATCATTGATGTCTTCATTGGACTTGATAATGAGTTTGTCAGACTTGAGTATGATTTGAGGATCACTTTCGGGATCGAGATCGAAGCTAGATTGGTCATAATGAGTTACGCTATCACCAGAAACAGTTAAAACATAGTCGAAATCACAATCATTATATTCATAAGACTCCGGAGGGACAAAAAGATAATCATACAAAGTCAAAGGTTCGAGGATTTTCTTCCTGAGACAACCAATCTAGTAGAGGTAGCCCCTATCCTGCCCCCCTGCTATCAATCTTTGTAGTGAAGCTTTTCTTCTTCTTTTTTGTCCTTGACGATGACGACTCTACTGATGAAACCTTCATCTCGGGCTTGGTATGTTGCAGACTCTGAATGGAGACTTGTTTTGATGCAGACTAGATCTTGTTCAGTATTTTCTTGGATGATCTGCTCCAAACCTCATTCCATCCTTCTTCGCTGGTATATGCAGAAGATTGTTTTGATGGATCATGTATTTGATTGAGGACCCTCTTGAGCTCCTCCCAAGTTGTACTCCATCCATTTGTTCCAATATACAGATCAATTGGGGAGATTGGCTCGGCCGAAATCATATTTATGGAACCTTTTTTAGGTTCTTTTAAATATTTTTTTGGGATTGTTATGCTCTCTTATTTAATGTTCTTCTCGAGCCAGTCTTTAAAGACGAAGCATTTTTTTATAGTGTGCCCAAGCAACCCGTGGTATGGGAAATAATTTGGTTCATTCTTCTTATCCACCTCATCGGGCTTCTTCAGGTCTGGTAGTCTGAACTCTAGCTTCTTCATCAAACTTCTGAATATTTTAGGTATAGCTTCATCTTTGAAGGAATACACCTTTTTACGTCGTTCTGACAGGGACATTTTCTTATCTCCTGCTCGTGGTGATCCTTCTTGAGGCGGTCGCTGGTTGGATTGACTACTCTATTTCTGAGTGTACTATAATGGAGACTGGTGATTCTCTTCTGCATATATCTTTATCGGCTGCTTTCCTTTGTCAATGGTCGCTACTACTCCTGATTTCTTTTTGAACACTCTGGTTACCTTAGCCTTTTTGTGTGGCTCCATGTGCTTAATTTCCTCTTGAAGACTGCTGGCTTTACAGAGTAGCTTCT
Organism: Phalaenopsis hybrid cultivar; assembly: GCA_002079205.1. Classification (NCBI taxonomy): domain Eukaryota; kingdom Viridiplantae; phylum Streptophyta; class Magnoliopsida; order Asparagales; family Orchidaceae; genus Phalaenopsis; species Phalaenopsis hybrid cultivar. The sequence continues at coordinate 88,318 of JXCR01142814.1, read as the reverse complement.
CTAAGGATTTGATGGTGAGTCCCTTAAGCATGAAAGCTACTGGCCCGTGAATGCTCTCGAGTAAAATTTCAATCACATGATGTTTCTGTAGTTCATGCTAAGGTTTCTCCACCTCAAAATATAGTCCACCAAAGTTTCACTAAGCTTTTGCTTTTCCATCATGCACTCTCCAATAGACACATGGTGCTGTGCCCCGGCAAATCTTTTCATAAATAACTATTTCAACTCGAAAAATGTTTTAACTGACCCATTGGGCAAGTCAGCGTACCAGTCGAAAGTACTTCCTGACAAATTGCTAACGAACTATTGGAAGAGTAGAGCTTCATTATTCTTCGTGTTACCACAGCTGGCTCGGAAATGTGCTATATGTTGTCTGGGATTTCCATTCCCATCAAATATCTTAAAGTTTGGGGCTATAAAACATTTGGGGAAAGGCACAATATCAAATTCCTCCTGGTAAGGTCTACCCTTTATGACCAATGAACCACCCTTAGAGTGTGTCAAGGCGTCCCGCACTTGTTCAACCATTTGCTTGAATTCCTTTTTTAGCATGGCACTTGATGGAGAATCTTTCTTCGGTCGCTCATCTCTGTTTGCTAAAGAAACCTCTCTCCTTTCATTTGTGATGTGTTTGATTTCTGGCTGATTGACCTTTGGAGAAGCCAATTGCGGTGCTTGTGATTGCCCCTGAATAGTGGCCATAACGGTTTTGGCTGCGGTCATTTCTTCTATTCTTTTCTCCAGTAGACTAACTTGCTCATCCCTTAGGAGGATAGCCCTATGCAGTTCATCTATGGCGTTCTCTTCGATGTGAGGTTAAGGCTTCTGGGGTATTTATGAAATCTTGTTTCAATGTGGCAGCTCTTATTGCAAATATGTCAGATATTTCAGATTCTGGTTTCATTTCCTGTCCTTGTCCCATGGGCTTACAGGACGGTATCGGTGCAGCGACCTTGAGTACCCATAACTTTTTCATATTCGATGATGATGTCTAAGGACGGAGTGTCTTAATAGAAACATCAGTACAGTGTCAGGTAATCATCTCGTCTTTGCCTTTCGGATTGTAGGAATGTCTCCATAATGGGTGACAGGTAAGATTTTTGGACCCGGTCTTGAATTAATAGGCCAACGACCTGCACTCCTGGTGGCAGTGTGATCAGTAATAACCACTGCAGTATCCACTCTCTTTTCTAAATGGAACCAAACGGGGATGCGACTAGGTGGCACTCCAGTTTTCTTGTGAGATTGTCTAGCAGACTTGACGCCCTTCAAAATTTCCTTCTTCATGCAAGGGGAAATTGCATCTCCCACTTGTTTACATCCCTCTTTGGTAGCAAGCCTTCTGAAAACTGCACTAACTTGAGTGATAGGAGTGAACTTCTTTATCTCCTCACCTTGTCCATGAAGTGACGGTAATGCGGCAGCAATTCTCCGGATACTCTTGTATCCATCGGTATCCATCAGAGGTTGGAATCTACTCCTCCGTAGGAGTGGATAAATTTTTTTGTAACACTTCTTTATCTTGATGAGGCTCTTCCTCAACGGGTGTCTCCTTGGGAACCTGGGCTGTAATGGCCGTTCAAACTTCTCTGTTACGGTTCCTCCTTTGAGTTCAAGTCAGTGGTACAGTCCTCGAACTTGATACGATTTCAAGTACAGGTGTTGGGACAGCTAAACCTCAATAATCATTACTTCTTTCCCCTTAGCAGCAGCGGGGCTAGCAACTTTGGCGGGTGTCGCGATGGCAGTAGTTTTATACTTCTTGCAGGTAGGGAAGTCTTGAACGCAGTTCAAGCTGAATTCTATAGATGGTTCTTGTATTTCCGGAGTGGCGATCGTCATCACTACAAACGGGGCTTTCCCAAGGATGACCTCGAGATCTTCAAATCCAGCTCTGAATTTGATGGTAGGAGAGAAGTTAAGGGCTTCATGACTCGTTGGTAGGTTGCAGGAAGATGTCAGCGTTGGGTAGGCCATTGCAGTAGGCTTGAAAACAGGAAGTTTCGGGGTTAGCTATATGGCCAGAAAACTCGTAATTTTTAGTTCAAGCACTGAAAGTAGAGGTTGATCTGTAGACCGGATTGGTCTTAATTTATGGGTATTTTAAAATCTTGTTTAAGAAAAAGTGTAAAATTTAAATAATATAAGAAAATTTTAAAGTGCGCGCAGCACAACATGACTTGATTTAGTTTGCAGAATAGCAAATCAAATTTGGAAGGGAGATGTGAAGTATTTTAGGACCCAGTGCGAGACCTATTTAGTGGCAGATAATGCCTAGGTGGAACTAGTCTCCCGACACACCTGTTGGGGGTCCGACCCCACATAAAAATTTAAGGGGTCCTAAATGGCCTTCTGAAATCCTCTGTTCAAAGATGGTTGAACAGCTAGTCCTGAAGTTCAAGGAGTTGGCTGTACTTTCCCAAGACAGAAATGGGTAAAGTATGCCAACGGAAGAAGGGTAATTCGGTCCAAGAGGGACGTGGACATATTACCGATGGTGTGAAGATAATATTTTTTAATTTGTATGGAGAGAAAAGCTCGTCCCCAGCGGAGTCGCCAGAATCTGTCGACACTATTTTTGGTTGGAGGGGAGTTGCCCGTAAGAAGTTGTTGATCACTGGAATCGAAATCTCATCGCCTGCTTTGGAAGGACGTTTTAATTTACATATATATTTAGTTTATAAAAATATGAAATCAAACTGACCCAATATTTTTATAGTTTAAATGAAAGAGTGTTGTACCTCAAATCTTGTATCTATTTCGAAGGATAAACACAAGACTTGAGGATGAGGCTCGATCAAATAAACTAAGGAATATATGACGTCCGTTTGGTCTTGAAACCTTTGTATTTACCGAAAAGTTCTCCTATTTAATATAAAGAATTAAATAGGATTTATATCAAGCTGGGTTCGGGCATGCTTCCTATAAGAGAAAACCCCTATAGTTAATTACATCTTAAGTGACCAAAGTTACCTAAGAAGAATCTCGATAAAAATCAGGAAATATTATCTTCAAAAAGTTTTTGACCAAACTCACCTAAGAAGTCTCTCGATAAAAATCAGGAAATATTATCTTCAAGGAATTTCGAAAAAGCAACCTAAGAAAACTCTCGATAAAAATCAAGAAATATTATCTTCAAGGAATTTCAAAGGGCAAAGTCACTTAAGAAAACTCTTGATAAAAATCAAGAAATATTATCTTCAAGAAATTTCAAAGGGTACTTTTCAATGAGATTGGACGTAGAGGTGTGAAAGGGGATTGGTTCAAATTTGGAACATTTTGCTGTAGAGTCCAGAGGAGGAAGAACTAGGGGATGTCATGGATCCAGAGGAAAACCTCGGTGACTTCCCAAGCTATCCTAATGTTTGGCTTCAGTTTTGAGGAGAAATATTTAGGTGTTTCATCCTGCCAATTTTATTTGTTAGGGCTTATATTTGTGTAAAATGATCACACAAATAGCCTGGAATATGTAAGGGTTTATGACGTGACGGACGACAACCTCAAAATTTTAATACAAGTTAGGGCTTATATTGTATAGCAGGGTTGTACAAAGGCCTAAAGATAAGGTGAGGATTTACATTGCACAAGCTAGCAACCTCAGAGTCCTATGGCTTTGTTGTTTAAGTCTAGGGAAGGAAGACTGGTTTAGCCGGAGAAGATGGGTTTTGTTGTTGAAGATAGCTGTGCTGCCCACCATGCTAGCTCTAAGCTCCTTGCTGCGATGAGTTTGAGTTTTCTACTTGTCAAGTTATGATGTCAAATCAGGTGGCCCTATGGTTGAAGTTCATTAAATTTTATGGGGCATGTTAAAGTTGATTAGAGCAACACCGGTTAGGATCCCACGGTCATTTTCATTGGATTCACTTAGTCTAAATGAACTTACTAAACTCAACTTAATGAGTTCCATAATTTCATGTTAGCAACCGTAGTAACCGTAGAAATTATGGAACTTAATTATAGGAAGCCTTGTTAGCAACCGTAGGCTACCTCCTCCGAGGGATTCCCAGTCATCCAATAGAGATGTCTTAATTTAGTTGCGGTTGTAGTTTTATGTGATGTTTGTGATTAAATTTTGAGTTGTCTTATATTTTGAATGTTGTGGGGGTGAATTTTATCTTGGTTGATTTTAGCTTTAGTTTTGGTTTTGGTTTTGTGGCTATCCTGATAGTTTTAGTTTTCATGCAGGGTGACATCATTGTTTAGCATGCAAGTTTGCAAGTATAAAAGCACAGTACAAGAAAGACAACGCTGAAAACTGTAAAAGCGTACCTAATGAGTCTTCTCGTTCCACCACCTGCAACTCAAAAGGCATGTTAAGGCAGTTTATATGAAATAGTGAAGTAAAATTTTGACAACCTATCTAACCCTAAGTCATATCTTGGTGGGTCCTTAAGAGTTTAATTAAGGATAATTTTGTTAATCAAAACATATTAAGTTTAGTAGACCTCCGAGGATCCAACAGATCTAGAGAAAGAAGCAGGTCCGTGCTACTCTCTCGCTGCCTGGTGGAAAATTTTGAGTTTTTTTTAAACTTATTATGTTGCTTAATAATTCATCCTATAAATACCCTTAGCACTCAGTGAGCATTGATGTATCAATTACCCCTAAGATTAAGGTAATTATCATCTGTAATTTAATTTTAAAAATTATGTGGGTGAAGACCCTTAAAGAGGCAAGTTAGTGTTATTGGAACACTTAACCAAATTTTGGTCCTAATTGGACTTGTAGTGTTTGAAAGACGTCTTAGTTTTAATTGATATTTACTTTTCTAATCCTTATTTAAATGAAACCTGATTTAACCTAAGTCACTACTAAGCCCTTAAGACCTAGGTGAGTGTCTCAGTTATTTTTGAAAAGGCTAAGCTTTAGGTGGCATAAATCATGAATTGAATTTTATTTGAAAATTAAAATAGGGGTACTAAATTGATTAATTATTGACTTCAAAAGTCATACCCCTAAGCCCTAGGTCAATAAACTTCCAAATTTTACTAATTTAGAAATCTATTAACTTATCTTTTTAATTAAGAAAGTAAGGTTGGTTTCAAATTTAATAATTTAGAAATTTATTAACTTAATCTTTTCAATTAAGAAAGTGAGGTTGGTTTCTACCAATTAACCCCTTGTGTTTCAAACATCCAAATAAACGAAATTTATTAACTTATCTTTTTCAATTAAGAAAGTGGGTTGGTTTCTACAAATTAACCTCATGTGTTTCAAACATCCAAATTAAGATCAGAGGTTACCCATTTCCCTCCTTGAATTAAGCCCAAATATTAATTAAGGCTAAATTTCTAAAATTACATATTTGCCCCTAAGGCTCTAAAACTTCATAATTTGTCAAATTCAATTCAAATGACTTTAAAATTTTTCTCCTACTTCATTCATGGGTCAATTAAGACATCAGAGGAGAAAATGTGATTTTTCAAAATTTAATTTAATTAATATAATTATTTTTATCTAAAAATAGGATTTTCCAAAGAAAATTCCTAACTTGACCAAGGTAAATCCTAATTTCTTAAAATTTTTATTGGAGGTACACCTAGACTAGAGAAGTCTTTGGACCAAATTTCATGATTTTTTGAAATTTATTTAAATTTTAACAATTATTTTAAGTTATGGGGTATTTATTAAATGGGGAAAATTAAGTTTTGTATTTTTGAATAGTCCTCCTGAGGTCAGGGAACTTAGAGGAGAAGATTTTATATTTTTCTGAATTTTATTTGATTTATTGGAATTATTCTTAGTGAAAACTCATTTTTAGCCTTTAAAAATCATTTTCAAGCTTTAAATTTCAATATCTTTATTTAGAAAACCAGGAAAAATATTTAAATTATTCCTAAGTGCTTAAAAAACCATTTAGAATATTTCATTGAATTTATTATTTTTTGTGATTTTTAGGGATTTTTAATTATTTAAATATTTAAAATAGGTTAAAAATCAATTTTTTTTTTAATTTCACTTTATTTTTAGAAAATACCCCTGATCATAGAGAACTCAAAAAATAAGTTTTTTATAAAATTTTGAGTTATATTTTGATTTTTAAAAATCATTTAAGTTCCAAAATGATATTTATCTTTTAAAAATCAACTTAAGTTATCAAATGAACTAAAAATACTTTGAAATTTTTATGATGTGTTCTCTGGATCTTAAATAACAGTGGAGATCAAAAATCAAGTCATTTTATTATTTGTATATTTCCAAATTAATTATCTTAGTGATTTAGGGTTTGTAAAAATCAGGTGTATTTTGAATGACTTGGCTCATGAAAAATTTTCCTAAAGGTTCTTTGATCATAGTAAACATTCCAAAAATTTTATTGGATTTTTCTAAGCAACATGCTAATTTCTATGATTATTTCAAGCAAATAATGCACATAAACTTGAAAAATGTGATCCTTTGCCTAGGTACTTTCTTTGACTTTGGAAAAAACAGAGAATGTTTCCCTTGACAGAGGCTACAACATGCCAAAAATTCAAGTTATGGTGATAAGTCTACATGCATGGAGAATCAAAAGATTCAAATCAGTGTTTAATTAATTAAAAATAAGATATGCATCACATGGACTTAAATATATTTTCACATTATTCTCCTCTGTACACTGAGCAAGAGGGTATTTTTATTTTATTTTTGGTATTTTTCTACACCAAGATATGAATTTTTTAAGTTAGGAGTATTTAAATAAATAGGAAAAATACCTATTTATCTATTTGAACAGCACGTGCTGACTAGATCCTAGGCAGCTCTGAAGGCAAGCGTGGCGAGCTCTGGTTGGATGCCGCCATCCATGTAGCTGTTGACTCGACCCGCAGTTTATGTTCTGAAGCGTTGTCTGGCTCGATCTCCTCCATCCATTCGATACACGCTTGATCAAACGGCTCCCCGTCATCATCCCCGACAGAGTGATCCTGTGACCGTCCACCCTAAGAACTTAAGATGTCGGCTTAGACTCAACCAAATCACTTCGTGTTTGATCCTATGAACTCATCTAAGTGAGAAGAACACATCCATATGGTAATCATGTAATTAAATTAAGCCTAATTGAATGGAGAATCAAAATAGGCTTGAGAGGGAGAGAAGTTTTATACCTTGGCTCTGAGAAGTGAAGCTTCGATCACAGAGTCTTGGCACGTTCTTTGTGATCCAAAGAGCCTAGGGATTGAGTCTCTGGTCTTGGTGTGAGGCCTAAATATGATTTCGATCACGACCGGATTTGGGTGTTGGTCTAGAGCTATGGTAGAGGCTCTGTGAGAGGGTAATTTGATGGGGCTTTAGCTCCTTTGACTGTTGTGAAGGTGTAATTGATTTTAATTAGAGTTTAGTGGACTGTGGAGGTGTGGAGAGTATTTTCCTATCTTTGGCAAGGTTTTGAGCTCAAAATATGGGCTCCGAAAAGGGGATTCGGGGTAATGTGATGGTTGGGCTATACTGAGGAGGTCTCAAAGAGGCTTTGGGATTAATTTGGGAAAGTCTCTTAGAGTAATTTTTAGCTCTCCCTCTATGGCTGTGGAGGGGAGCATTTTATAAAAATGGCCTTAAGCTTGCTACCATGGCCAATTGTGGGTTGAAATGTGCTGCTTAGGTGGAGGGCAGAGAGGCCTTAAGCTTTACTTTGGATGATGTGGCCTCTAGGTTTGAATTTGGTTTAATCTCATTGGGATGGCTCTCATTTTGGCCATTTTCTAGCCACTAGGCCGGCCGGCCGGCCAGGGGGAGGCAGCTAGGAGCTCAGGGAACCCAGGGGAATATGTCACAGCAATTTAATGATTTTAGGCTTTATTTTGGTAAGGGTATCTTAAGCATGAACATTTTTGGGAATAAAATCCCTTAGTTTGGGGGACTTTTGGTCCATGGCTTAGTTTTTGTGGTTAGATGGGTTTTGGCTCAGTCTTAGGGTCTAACCAATGGCTGAGGTGGAGTTAATTTGATGAGTTTGGGGTAGTTAGGCCATCTTTAATGCATAGGTTCAATGAGGGTTTAAGTGATCAAAGTTTGGGTTTGGGCTTGGTTAGCCATGTAAATTGGCTTAATTGATTGATCAACATTATTTGGATGATTGTTATGAAGATTTTTGGTGAAGGGTTGAATTGATTTTGAGTTCAATTGGTAGGTCAATTTGAGGGACTTTTGAAATTTGGCCAATTTGGGCATATTGGGCTAGACATTGATCTAGGTTGGACTAGCCTTGGGCTAAGTCTAAATTGAGTGGTTAAAATGATCAAGGGAGATGTTGTGAAGATTTTTCATGAAGGGATGGTGTGAAAATTTTGAGGCTAAGGCCATCAATTCGGTGAAATTTGAGGACATGGCCAATTTGGGGCAAATTTGGGGCTTTTTGGACTTAGGTTGAAATCAAATGAATTTGAAGTCTCAAAAAAGACAATTGAAGGTTTATTTTGATATATGGGGATGTTATGAATATTTTTCAACATAAATTGTGGCCAATTGAGTGGGCTATGGGTTCAATTTGGTAAAACCAAGTCGTGGGGCCAAAATTAGGGTTTTGGTATAAATTAAAATTGGGCTCAAATAATTAGTCAATTGAGTTTGGATTTGGTCTATATTGGTCATATTGAAGGTGAATTTGAGTTTATAATTGAAATTGGGGTAAATTAAGACCAATTGGCTAGACATTTGAGGTGATTTGAGGAAAATATGGGCCTTTAAAGGGCAATTTGGGAGTTTTGATCAAAGATGGTAAAATTGGCCAAATTGGGCCATGTGATAGTTGAGAAAAATGAAATTGGGAATATTTGGGAGGTTTTGAAAACTTTTGGGATTTTTAAGAATTTTTGGAATTTTGGGGCAATGAGGGGTATTTTGGTAATTTGGCCAACTTTGGTGATTTTGGGTAATTTGGGTGTTTTCAAGGTGTTTGAAATGATTTTTTAAAAAGTTTGGGTATTTTGACAAGATTTGGAGCTTTTTGCCAAAGAAAGTCTGGTCAAATGACCTCGCTGTATGGGGTCAATGGTCAGTACCTCATCCGTCAAAGAAAGTCTGGTCAATAGAGGGACTGTGCTTGCCGAGGGTAGTAGAAGTATCTCCTCTCCAACATCTTCCCAGCTCAAACTGCTTATCGATAATGCTTCATCTGGCTTGAACTTACAGTCTGATATAGCTTCAATCTTCATCTTTCCTGCAGGCAAGATGGGGAGCCTAAGGCAAAGCTTCGAAGTCATAGGAGCACGATGCCTTTCCTTCTACTCCTTTACTTCCTTAACTTTAACGAGGAGAGAAATAGGAAGGGGAGGGGCCCGTGGACATGCCAACAAAATTAAGACTAGGATAGATGTTTTAGGTGGTACATTGTACTTTGCATCATCATTGACTCCCACCTCGTTGATAGAGAATGGATGAACATCTCTAAGGATGGAAAACTCTTCCCCTCCACGCATGTACTTGATGCATTGGCGTAGGTTGGACTGTACCATCCCATACTAATGAATCCATGGGCATCTAAGTAGAGCCCGTCAAGACGTATCCCCATCAATCTCATGAAATTTGGCTTCATTCTTGAAGTATCAAAATTAGAGAGGTAAAGTGATGGATTCTAGGGTCTTTTGACATTTCTCATTAAAGCCATTGAGCATAATCTTGTCGGTGCATAATCTCCTCATGCTCAAGGACAAAAACTCAAGAGTTTGAATTCTTATAATATTCACTGAAGCAGCAGGATCAATTAAGATATGATTTAATGGAGTTCCATAGATTTTGGCAGTGACATATAGGGGACGGTTATGGTCCGTAGTGCCTAAAAGCATGTCCTCCTCAGTGAAGGTAATGAAAACCATGCCCAATGGAATAGCCACCTCCTTCATTTTCTCTTTTGCATAATATGCGTAGAAGGCCTCGGGCTCACGTAGAGCTCTATCAAAGTGTCTCTCAACTTGGGAGAAAGGAGAAGGGCATCATAGATGCTCAAAGGGGCTAGCAGACGCTTGAGGTGCACCAACACATTATAGTCCACAATCTTAGAAGGCTCTTTAGCCCCTTCATTCGGGACTTTAGAGTGGTCATCCACCTCTTGGGTGATGATGCCTTTCCCCTTCTCCTTAGAATTGGGTAAAGAAATTCTAGGAGGGAGAAGTTTGTTGATTCTGAGGTGGACTTCATGAACCTTCTCACTAAATGACCCAGTGGGTTTGACTTTAGCAAAAAATTCAATAGAAGGCTTATCAAAGAAGCCATCAGGACCAAAGGACTCACATATATCAGTAGATGTATCACTCAGATCATTGTCGATGCAGTATTTACTATTTGAGGAGGACAATAATGAGTATTGCTCGTCCCCTTCATCATCATCACCATAGTCACTAATGTCATGAGCATCAAGCATAAAAACATGAAACATAGAGACATAATCAGAACATTCTTCTTTTATTGCTTCATCATTGTAAAATGTGCCAGGAGGAGCACTACGATTCACTCCAGAACTAGAAGCAAAAGAAGAAACATCGAAAGAAAAGTGGGGAATCAAAGAAGTCATCACTATCTTAGTAAAACCTTTCCCATGAGGCTTCACCATGTATTGATCTGGTATCTTGATTTCTCTAGCCTTATAGAGAGCCTCAAGCCAATCCATAAAGGATAACATTCTTCATGGACATGCCCCAGATGCCTATGATATGGACAATAGTTGAGTCCGTTTTTCTTCCTCGTGCTGTCTTTTTGGAGGTGGAAGTTGCATCCCCTGCTTAAGCATGTTTTTGAGCATCTTATTGAGGCAATCATTCCTAAAAGAATATACCTTAGATTTCGTCTGCTCAAGAGACTGGGAATTTCACTTTTGAGGGGGTGAACGAGCCTGCTCAAAAGACATGACAGGCTTCGTGTGTTTTATATCAAATGTCGAGTGAGAAAAACTCTCCTCCTTCCTTCTTGGAAGTCCCATGACGGGCTTTTTGCTCTTGACCTTCTCGGTATCCTTAAAGGGGAAGGCAACAACTGTATCTTGCAGACTAGCCACCTTTTCAGTCAAAGTTTCAAAGTTTTTAATCGTGCTCATGTTCAACAAGATGGAAAAAAAGGCTTTTTATTTTGCACGAGAGGAATGTGACCGCATGTTGTTCGTGCAACTTGGGCCTGCACTGCAAACTCAAGTTGCGCCACTGAATAATAAATTCCAACAAAGGCTCAAAAAGTCCTTATTGGGCAAACAATAAATCATTCAAAGTGATTTGGTGGTGCGTTCCTGCAAAGCATTTTACGAATGCATCCTCTAGCTCAACGAAGGTCTTGAATGTGCCATTAGGTAAATCAGCATACCATTCAAAAGCGAACTCCACTAATATGGTGATAAAAAGTCAAAGTAAAAGGGCATCGTTGTTGCCAATGTTGTAAAAGAGTGCTCTGAATTGGGCTATATGTTGGCAAGGATTGCCAAAGCCCTCAAACCTTTTGAATCAGGGTCAGGGGGGAGACAAACCCCAGAGGGTACAAAATATATTTGTACACCTCGGGATATGGTCTACCTTTTCGCACATAGGTCTCACTCTATTGAGCTACAGCCTTGACCTTGCCATCATGCAAGGACTGTAGGTGTGAATCCGAAGAGATTTCTCATGTTGAGCAACATTAGAAGAGATGACATGACCATGTCGAGAAGGTGCCAAAGGCACATAAAGAACAGTGGGGCGCGCCTTGCCCGGAGTGGGGAGGGAAACAACATCGGACCCTGCCCTTTCATTTTGCAATGTCACTATCTGGGCAGTAAGAAAGGAGAGTTGGGCCTGCAAGTGAGCTATCAACTAATCTTTGCCTCAATCCTCTTGATCAACCACGGGGCCATCATGGACTTCAATAGCTTCATGTTGTTCATCCTCGATGGGACTACGGGTGTGGCCTGATACGTCTAAAATATATAATTTTTTTAGACACATACCTATTTTTGAGATATTACTTTTTAATGGAAGGTATTTTAGTGTTTTTCTTTCAGGTACAGGTAAAAAGGTGAAAAATGCTTAAATGAGTGGAAAGGGATCAAATTTGGAGCAAATAGGTGAAAAATGTGCAAAATTGTTTTGGCATCTAAGCCCCATATCCGGCGCTTAAGCACCGGGTAAATAGAGAAAGCCACCCCTAAACGTCAGAGGCCATGCGCTTAAGCGCCCGTGACAGTTATTGGATGAGTAAATTCGGTTTTTATAAATTTTAAAGAGGTTTTTGAAGCATGGCTTAATAGGTGGTTACAACCACTATGGACGAAAATTATTGCGAAAGGATGCATCTCTTGAGGAAATACATCGAATCAAGGCACATTTTGAAGAGATACCAAGGTAACTTTTGGAGAATTATAAAAGAAGGAAGATTGAGACTTTGAATGAGGTCCTGAAAGTACTAGATAGTTTTAAAAGTTTAAAAATTGGGGAGTTAGTTGGAGAGATTTTTGGGCACCACATATTTATCCTTTTTTTTATTTTAGTTTTATATTGAGAGCGTTGTAAAAAAAAAGAGATTTAAAGGAACTTCAAGAGTTTGGTGGAGGACTTGAGATATATTTTTATCTTTTATTTTAAACTATGTTTAGTTTTAATTAAGACTTGTTGTTGGTTTGACAATGATTTCTACTTTTAAACTAAAGCCTGGTTTTGTTTTCTCCATGGAGTAGTTTTCTTTATCTTTCTTCTAAAAATGATAAGTAATAAAGTGTTGGATGAAAGTTGTGCAAAATATTGATCTTTAATATTGGAAGAAGTTGTGATGATTTAAATCGATGTACTTCATTTACTTCTTAATTTGTCCAATCCAGATGTTAAAATTTGTTGTGATAACATGTAAGAACTGGGCTCGTATTGTCTCAGTCAACAATTAGAAAGAATCACATGAGGTTGTATGAATGAGAATGTAGTTTATATGATTGAGTGCAAATAAATAAGGAAATATTCATTGAAGGGTGTAAAGTTAGAGGACTTTAAAGTGGCAGGTTAAATCCCCTAATTTGGTTTATTATTTTAGGTTCTGATACAAGATGTTAGCCCCTAGTTGGAGGGAATCGAGGGAACTTTAGAGGGAGTGCTAGTATCTTTCCTGCCTGGTCAATCTTTAGAACTATTCAAACTTTAAATTAGCCAATGTTATTTATAGCATCTTTAGTAAAGGTATAGAATATTATTGCTCCTATTTTGCACAAAAAAATATGCATGCTTCCACAACTGAATTCCTATACTTATTATTGATTCATGATAAAGAGAAAGATATTTTCTTATTTAGTGTTTTTCTTCTACAAATACTCAAGTTATCTTTTTAAGTTTGTACTATTTTTGTCAAAATATTAAAATTACCAAAAATATTTAAACTTTATTTACTACGAAAACATCTTTAGCTTAAATAATTATCTTTTTAAAAAATAGAAAGTTTTACCAAAAAGTGCATATTGCATATCTTCCCTGTGGGTTCGATATTCAGGTCTTAATCAAAAAGTTTTATATTACTTGATAACAATACGTATACTTACGTAGTATCCCAATATATATAAATTAAAAGCTAAATTCCTATTTTTCTTCAAGATCAAGTTTTTGGTTTTGTTTCAAAATAAGGAAATATAATCAGAATTATTATTATACTGTTGCATATAAGAAGTTATCGGGGATCAAGTTTTTGGTGCCATTGCCGGGGAAGTGAAGTGAAAATTGTAAAGAATCTATTGATTTAAAAGAAAATTTCTAATATTTAGAAAGTCTTTTTAAACTTTAAGTTATTGTATTTTATTTTGTGTGTGTTTAGTTTTATTTTATTTTATGTTAATGTATGCGTAGTTCAGGTTCTGAAGGACTTGTGCCCTACGATTCTGAATTAGAGAGAACTATTAGAAAAATTAGAAAAACAAAAAAAAATAAAAATCTTAAAAAATCCAAAAAATTATAGAAATGGCAAACCAAAATGATCAAAATGCTGAAATTCATTAAGAGATTAGACCTTTAAGAGATTATGCCAACCCTACTGTAGACGAACTTCATTGTAATATTCAAAAATCTACTGTAGTGGCTAATTCATTTGAGCTTAAACCTGTTATTATCCAAATGGTATCAAATAATCAGTTTGGGGGATCACCAATTGAAGATCCAAATTTGCATCTTGCCAACTTTCTAGAATTGTGTGCTACATTTAAATACGATGGTGTATCAGATGATGCCATAAGACTTAGGTTTTTTCCTTTCTCACTAAGGGGTCAAGCTAAGATGTGGTTGAATTCGTTAGCACCTGAATCTATCAGAGCTTGGGGTGATTTAGCACAAAAATTCCTTACTAAATATTTTCCACCTTCCAAAACTGCAAAGCTTAGAAATCATATTCAGTTTGAAGGAGAATCTATTTATGAAGCATGGGAAAGATTTAAAGAACTCTTAAGAAAGTATCCACACCATGCTATACTAGATTGGTTAATAATTCAAACTTTTTAAATGAATTAGTTGGATGTCTTAGATCAATTATCGATGTCGTTGTTGGTAGTTCATTGATGTCAAAACCATTTCTTGATGCCTATGCTTTAATTGAAGAAATGGGTACCAATAATTTTTAATGGCTTTTTGAGAGGGTGAATCCTAAAAAAGTAGCTAATATTCATGAAACTGATGCATTACTATATTAGAAAAGCAAGTTGCTACAATTTCAAGGAAGTTAGACCAATTTGGAATGAATTTTTCTCAATCAGTTTCCATGATTGAAGAGAATTCATTAGGCTAAATGGTAAATTCTCAAGCATCATTAGAAACTTTGAATACCATAAATAACAAGCAAAATAACCCATATTCAAATTATTATAACCCAGGTTGGAAAAACCATCCCAACTTTAACTGGAACAACAATTTGTGTGGTAATAATCAGCAATGAGGGAACAACCAAGTAAACCCATTGGGAAACTGGAACAATCAAGGGAATAATAATTATAGATCTACTTATCCTCTAGGTTTCAATAATAATACACAATTTAAGGAGAATAAGTTGTCTATAGAAGAAGTGGTGTTATAAATGGGAAATCAATTACAAAGTCAATGAGCTACAATTAGAAATATTGAGAATCAACTTGGGTAAATCAGTTACAAAGTCAAGGAGCTACAATTAGAAATATTGAGAATCAACTTGGACAAATTGTAAATTCAAATCAATTACAAAGTCAAGGAGCTATAATTAGAAATATTGAGAATCAACTTGGGCAAATAGAAAATTCATTGAGTAATAAATCCCAAAGAAAAATTCCTATTAATACTGAATCAAATCCAAAAGACCAGAATAAAGAGCATATAATAATCGTTCAACTTAGAAGAGGAAGAGAGTTGGAAGGTAGGGTTCAAAAAAAATTGAAGTAGAGAGAGAAGAAATTGAAGAATCAAAAGAGGAAGCTCCAAAAGATTCTGAAAGACCTATTTCTTCGCTAAAAATTGATTTAGAAAAACCACCACCTCTATTTCCTCAGAGACTTTGTCAGCAGAAGTTGGATAAGCAATTTTCAAAATTTCTGGAAATATTTAAGAAGCTTATAATTAATATTCCATTTGTTGAAGCCTTAGAACAAATGCCAAGCTATGTAAAGTTTATGAAGGATTTTCTCAATAGGATACTGTTGCACTTAATGAGGAGTGCAGTGCTATAATTCAGAAAAAGCTTCCTGAAAAGGTTAAAGATCCTGGTAGCTTTACAATTCCATGTGCAATAGAAGACAGATTTTACGGGAAGCTTTATATGATTTAGGTGCAAGCATTACCCATATGCCATTATCAATATTCAAAAGATTAGGATTAGGAGAAATAACCCCTACTACTATAGCTCTGTAGTTAGCAGATCGTTCAATAACATACCCTAAAGGAGTTATAGAAGTTGTCCTAGTGAAAGTGGATCAATTTATCTTTTCTGTTGATTTCATTGTGCTAGATATGAAAGAAGATAAAGAGATATCTATCATTTTGGGGAGACCATTCCTAGCCACAGGAAGAGCAATCATAGATGTGCAGAAAGAAGAATTAACAATGTGCGTCAAAGATCAAACTGTTACTTTCAATATTTCAAGATAAATGAAATATCCTGCAAAAGGTAAAGATGATGAATGTTATAGGATGGATGTTATAATATATCTAAGTGAATGTCATTTCAAAACAACTTATGAAGAAAAATCTGAAGAAAGAGATTTGGAACACAAGCAAGAAGAGGAATTAGAATGATGTGAAGAACTTTTTAAGGAAAATTCAAATTATGTTTGAGAAAGTTTTGAAATTTTAGACACAATAGACAAAGATAAATCATTTTGTCCATCAATTGAAAAACCTCCAGAACTTAATTTCAAGTTACTTTTTGAACATTTAAAATATTTCTTCTTAGGAGATTCCTCTACTTCACCAATTATAATTTCCTCAAAATAACGATGGAAGAAGAAGAAAGCTTGATGAAAATTTCAAAAAATTTTAAGAAAACCTTTGGATGGACAATTACTGATATTAAAAGAAATAGTCCTTCAATTTGTATGCATAGAATTCATATGGAAGAGAACTGGAATCCCAGGGCTGATCCTCAAAGCAGACTGAATCCTGTTATGAAGAAGTCATTAAGAAAGAAATTTTAAAGTGGTTAGATGCTGAAATTATCTACTCTATTTCAATTAGTGCATGGGTTAGTCCAATTCATTGCATTTTTCAGAAAGGAGGAGTAACTGTAAGTGTGAATGAACATAATGAATTAATACCTACTAAAAAAGTAACAGGGCGGTGAATATGCATTGATTATTGAAAATATATCTTGTCACTAGGAAATATCATTTTCCATTACCCTTCTAGGTCAAATGCTGGATAGACTAGCTGGGCATAAATACTTTTGTTTTCTAGATGGATATATTGGTTATCACCAAATAAAATATCTTTTGAGGATCAAGAGAAAACAACTTTTACCAGTCTTTATAGTACTTTTGCTTTTAGAAGGATGCGCTTTGGTCTATGTAATGCCCCTGCTAGATTTCAAAGATGTATGATGTCAATTTTTTGTGATTTAATTGAAAAAGGGATTGAAGTGATGAATTTTTATGGTTTGGAACTTCATTTAACTCATGTTTAGAACATTTATCTAAAGTTCTTAAGTGTTTTGAAGAAAAAAATTTACTCAAGTGTTTTGAAGAAACAAATTTACTCCTTAATTAGAAAAAATGTCAATTTATAGTAGTAGGAGGAATTGTATTAGGACATAAAATATTAGAAAATCGTATGGAAGTAGATCCTGCTAAAATTCAAGTGATCACTAAATCCAATAAATGTAAGGGAAATTAGGAATGTAAGGAAAATTAGGAGTTTTTTAGGACATGAGGATTCTACAGACGATATATTAAAGACTTTTCAAAGATTGCTAGCCTTTATGCCATTTACTAGAGATGCAATTTTCAATTTTGATAAGAAATGCCTAAAAGCTTTTAATTTATTAAAAGAAAAATTAATCACCGCATCAATTATAGTTTCACCAAACTGGGGAAAACCTTTTGAATTGTTGTGTGATGCTAGTGATTATGCTATTGGAGCTGTTTTAGAACAAAAATTTGATAAAATTTTCAAAGTAATTTATTATGCTAGTAAAACTCTTAATGAAACTCAAATCAATTATACAACAACTGAAAAAGAGTTATTATCAATAGGATAT
Organism: Phalaenopsis hybrid cultivar; assembly: GCA_002079205.1. Classification (NCBI taxonomy): domain Eukaryota; kingdom Viridiplantae; phylum Streptophyta; class Magnoliopsida; order Asparagales; family Orchidaceae; genus Phalaenopsis; species Phalaenopsis hybrid cultivar. The sequence continues at coordinate 70,708 of JXCR01142814.1, read as the reverse complement.
GCTTTTGATAAATTTAGATCATATTTAATTGGAACTCATTATGTAGTGCATACAGAACATTCTGTTATTAAGTACTTAATGAAAAAGAAGGATGCTAAACCTAGACATATAAGATGGATTCTTCTTCTATAAGAATTTGATTTTGAAATAGTAGATCAAAAGGGGACTGAAAATCAAAATTGCTGATCATTGTCCAAGCTTGAGTTAGAAAAAACACTCTGTATTGAAAAAAAAATTAATGAACATTTTCGAGATGAAAACTATTCACTATTAATGAGTGGTGTGTTTCGTGGTATGTTGACATTGTAAACTTTATTTTTAGTGATATTATACCTTATGGAATGACATACCAACAAAAGAGGAAATTTATTTCTGAAGCTAAGACTTATTTTTTGGATGACCCATTTTTATATAAACAAGGAAAGGATCTAATTATTCGAAGATGTGTACCATTAGAAGAAACTTATGAAATTATCCAAAAATGTCATAATTCTAATTTTTGGGGACATTTTGGTGTTGCTCAAACAACATAAAAAATTTTACAATCTGGATTCTATTGGCCTACAATTTTTAGAGATGTTAATGCTTATATCAAAACTTGTGATAGATGTCAATGAGTGGGCAATATTTCTAGAAGAAATGAGATGCCCCTCAATTATATGTTATAAATTAAAATGTTTGATGTTTGGGGATTAGATTTCATGGGACCATTTATACCATCTTTTAAAAATTTATATATTCTTTTAGTAGTGGACTATGTATCCAAATGGATAGAAGCTATTGCTTTACCTCGATGTGATGCTCATAGTGTTGCAAAATTTTTGAAAATGAACATATTTTATAGATTTGGGATGCTGAGAGTTATACTTATGGGGGAATTCATTTTAGAAAGGTCATATGGAAAAGTTTTAAAGAAATATCATATAAATCATAGGATTGCTACTGTTTATCATCCTCAGACAAGTGGTTTTGGCTGAATTATCCAATCGGGAAATTAAAATAATTATGGAAAAATCTATGAATCCAACAAAAATGGATTGGTCAGTAAAACTTGACTACGCTTTGTGGGCTTATAGGACTGCATGCAAACTTCTATAAAAATGTCCCCATATAGGCTAATATTTGGAAAAGCTTGTCACTTACCAGTTGAACTTCAGAATAAAGCATATTGGGCAATTAAAGAGTTCAATTATAATTTGAGAGATGCTAGTGAGAAAAGATTATTGCAATTAAATGATCTTAAAGAGATAAGGAATGAATTTTATGAGAGTGTCAAGATATATAAAGAAAAGATGAAGATGTGGCATGATCAAAGATTCTTACTAGAAATGTTCAGCTAGGGCAACAAGTTTTGCTATATAATGCAAGATTATTTCTAGAAAAATGTAAGTCCAAGTGGATGGGCACATTTGTTGTGACAAAAGTTTATCCTTATGGAGCTAAGGATATTAAAGATCCTAAGTTTGAGAAAATATTTAAAGTTAATTGACATAGATTGAAATCTTATTTTATAGGGGATCGGCATAAACTTAATGATGGAATGATGTTGGGTCACCCAGAATAAGCGCTGGTTAAGTCTGGGAGGCGACATAAAACCAAGCACTTTGTGGGAGGCAACCCATAGTTATTAGAGTGTTTTTATTTTGATTGTTGTTTTTTGTATGATTAAGAAAATTGGCTAGTATTTTTGAAACTATTATGTGCTAGTAATAATTTTAAGACTTTATTTAGTGACCAAGACACGTTAGAATGAGAATTTGGATGTTAAGTTGACTAGAACAAAACTGTGCACTGGAGCTTAAGCGCCAGATCCGACGCTTAAACACGAAAGTTTAAACACATGTGCAAAATTAATATTCTAGAAGTTTTAACTGCCAGTCAGTTTGTGAAAGCATGCCAATGCAGTTTCTAAACGTGTCCAGGAGTTATTAGAAGGATTTAGGCCTATAAATATTTGTGAAGGAATTTCACCTCAGATCATTTCTAGCCCTAAAATTCTATGAGAAAGTGGGATTTAAAGAAAAAGTCTTCATGGGAGATGGATTTAAAGAAGAAGGAAGAAAAAAATGAGGAAGAGGTTCATTAGTTAAAGTTCATTTGTTAGTATTGAAGAGATATCAGAGAAGATCAATAAAATTGAGAATACTATGGCTTTATTGGAGACTAAAGTACTTGAGTTGCATGCACATCTGAGCATACTAAATGGCAATTGAAGATGCAATTCAGCCACATAAGTTATATAGGGGAAGCAGATAAGGTGATGTTCATAAAGCGGAAGTGGATTGCAGAAGATAGTATCAGAGCTCTTCACCACCGTCAGTTTTATCAACTCTACATTCCTGGAGAGACTAATGAAAGACAGGAATTTGTTCCTTTGACCGAAGAATGAAATTAAGTTTAGTGTTAGAATTTGTGTGTTAGAAGTTGTTGTTTTCAAGTGGCATAGTGTTTAAGTCTTAGTTTTTAGTATTAATGACTCTTATATGTGTTTAATTGTGAAATGATTGTTATGTATTTGTATTTAGAAAAATTTTCTCATCCAAGACTATTTTGAGTGAGAATTAAATGTTTTAAGATATTTTTACTTGTTTGTGAATTAATATAAGTTTGTTTGTATTAAAGTTTATGTTATTTTTTGCCTCAAATTGAAATAGTTATTATGGAGAATTTTGAGAGAGAGGGGGAGTTATAGGAAGTTGAAAATAGTCATTTAAGTGTTATGAGATCATTTAGGGGTGGTTTACTTAGGAAAATAGTGTATTTTACTTTAATTTGAAAATTTTGATAATCGTGCACTGGAGCCTAAGCACCACATCTCACGCTTAAACAAGATCCAACCGGAGAGGCAAGCACCTAAGCGCCACTTACCCGCGCTTAAGCGTCTGTTCGCGAATGGTTAAAAGTGAAATTTTAGCCCGAAAATCACCATTTTTACTCCTCCCGTCACCTTCAACCTCTCAAAATTGCAATTTTGGAAGGCTAGGGCACATCTAAATTGAAGATTTCTTGGTGGAATTAAGTGAAATTTGCTAAATCCAAGTTCCTTGAGGTAAGAGCTTTACTTCTACGCAAAAATTTTGGATTTTTACTATGTTTTTTTAGCACATTTGGAGAAATTAAAAAATTCACTATTCATGGTGAAAAATGAGAAAAAAAATCTATTGAAATTGCATGGGAAGTGTATATTATACTTTGGAAGTTTAGTTTAGTGATTTGGACTTGATTTTTGAAGTTATTTTTGGAATTTATAAAATTTGTAGAATGACACGAAGAATGAAGAGGAGCAAAGGAAAGAGCCCTTTCGATTCAAGTAATTTTTTTAGTTCGAAGGCACAGAATCAGTATAATGATGTGTTGCAATCACGGAAACTGATTCAGAAGAGGTGATTTAGGAATCCAGGTGGAGACGAAGAGGATTTGATCGTTCGTCGACAGTGGGAACGATTCTACTATTTCTCTGTTGTGGTAGTTATTTCTGTTGTTAGGGAGTTCTATGCAAACATCCCTGACTCTGAAGACAATAGAGTCATGGTTCGAGGAAAGTTGGTACCTTTTTCACCGGAGGTAATCAACTTGTTTTATCATCTGCCACCTAATACGTTATATTTTTATGCAAATTATAGTCCGATTGAAGCAGATTTAGATGAGATTATTTATTACTTGACTATTGGGAGAGGACTTTGGAAGGTCACTAATGAGAAAAGAGTCAACTTCCCAACTTCAAAGTTATGTGCATCTTCAAAGGCCTGACACTATTTTATTTCTACTCATCTGCTACCAATAAATCATCTCAATGAAGTGACTAAAGAGAGAGAGAGCAACATTAAATTATTGTATCCAAGAACAAAAGCTCATCAACATAGGAGCTTTGATTTATAAGACTATCATCAGTTCTGTCACTACCGTTGCTACTGCAGGTCTGAGATTTGCTTCCTTGATCTTTTCTTTGTGTGAGCAGGCTAGAGTTAAATATGATAGTTGGGAGGAAGTGTTGTTACCTCTAAATGCCAGCACTAAGGTAAATGTTAAGACTTATTCTGAGCATTCTACTTTTGGCTGGAGAGGAGGATTTTCTAGGAGTTATGGAATGGAGACGTCTGCTGCTTCTACCTCTGTTGCTTCTACATCTAAACTATCTACCTCACGTGCTTCTACATCTAGAGGTGAGTCTACTAAGAGCTAAGATCATTTATTGCAGAGGATGATGGATAATATTAATTATACCACTGATAGGGTACAAAATTCAGATCGTTTTGCAGATTGTACTGATTGGTATAATAGGAGAAAAAGTAATTATGAAGAGAAATTTCACTCATCTTTGGAGAGTTTCATTAGGGGTAACCAAGGAGTGCAATTTCCTCCATATCCTACATACCCTGAATATGAGCCTGCAAAATTTTGGGATAACGGTGATTTAGAGGATGAGGAGTAGAACTGAGAGATTTTTTTTATGATTGTAATATGATATGAACTTTGTGGTCCAAGCTTGCTACATTTGCATCTGTGTGTTGATTTGAACTATGTGATGTGGTTTGGACTTTTATGTTTAAGTGAGAATTGTGTTGTGATGTGTTTTCATGTTTTGGACTTGAGACATGTATGTATGTTTACTTGTTTAGATATTGTGATGTGTGAGACTTTTACTTTTTAATTGCATTATAATGTTTGTGTTAGTTAGTAGTTTATTTTAAAATTCTAGGGTAGTAATTGTTGTGAGTTTTGTGTTTTGGTTAGTTTAGAACTTAACTTAATTCTATGTCTTTTGTAAAGTTGAAAATCTTGCTAGCGTAAATCTTGAATTTGAAACTTAGGAAACTGCTACCCTGTATTTTTCTTTTATCATATTTGTGAGTTTGTTTTTATGTTGAGATTATGAAGTCAAGTTAGTGTGTTATTTTGCTTTTATTTTTATACCCACTGTTTAAAAGTCTATTGAATCTCTACATGTTGACTTGAAATGAAAATATAAGAAAATTTGATCAAAATTAATTTTACTCCTGTTTTTAGTTTTATACTTGTATCATTAGGGTATAAGAATTCATGTAAGTATGTTATTCTTATTTTCATTCCTACTTATATATATGTGATGCTAAACTGTTTAATCTGATAAAAATTTAAGTTTGGGGGGATGAAAAATATTTTCAAAACTTTAATTTTATTTGTTCTCAAATGAACTACAAGTGAATTTGATTTGAAAAGAAAAATTTATGATGTATATGAAGTTATATTAGGGAAGTAAAATTTGATTTTAGAAATGAGTAAGAGAATTTAGTTGAAATTTTGAGTAATGAAGAAAAACTTTAAGTTAAAAGTTTTTAGTGTAGAAAATGATTAATATAAGTAACTATCTTTAGTAAGAAACATTGTATTTTTGAAAATTTTAGAAATTTAGACTTTTATTTTTAATACTTAAATTTCTTTTATTAAAATTAATTTTCAAAGCTATTATTATATTTATAAGTAAAAGTTTTGTATCAAGACTTTGCTTTAGGAAAGGAAAAGTAGAATTCAAAATTATTAAAGGCCTATCCATATATAGTAATTCTTGCCTAAAAAAAAGAAAACAAAAAGAAAAAAGAAGAAGAAGAAGAAAAAGTGAGGAAGGAGAAGCTTAAGGATTAATGCCTAATTAAAAATTGGTTCTAAATTTGATCTTTTTAAAGTATAAGACTTGAGAAAATTTTAAGCATATAGATATAATATATCTACATTTGATCTTTTTAAAGTATAAGACTTAAAAAAATCTTAAGCTTATAGATATAATATAGTAAGTAAAATTATTTTTAATAAAAAAATTTAAGTGGAGATAATAAAAAAACTAAATTCTAAATTTGGAAGACTTACAATATTTCTGAATTAGATAGGAACTCATATTTTCATCTTTCCTAATATTAAAAATTTCTAAACTTTAAGTTTGTCTAATTTACTGAGTATTTTTTCTAAATTGGACTACTATATTTTTAAATCTGAATTTTAGTAACTCCTAAAGAACCTCATATACATATTATACATATTTAGTTTTTAAAGATTGAAGTGTCACTTGAGGACAAGTAACATTTTAAGTTTGGGGGATTTTGATACGCCTAAAATATATATTGTTTTTAGACCCATTTGTATACCTATTTTTGAGATATTGCACTTTAATGAAATGTAGTTTTGTGTTTTTCTTTTAGGTACGGGTAAAAAGGTGAAAAATGCTTAAAGGAGTGAAAAAGGATCAAATTTAGAGAAAATAGGTGAAAAATGTGCAAATGTGTTTTGGCGCTTAAGCTCCAGATCCAGCGATTAAGCATCGGGTAAACAAAGAAGGCTGCGCCTAAGCGCCGGAGGCTTCGTGCTTAAGCACCAGTGGCAGTTATTGGATGAGTAAATTTGGGTTTTGTGAATTTTGAAGAGGTTTTTGAGGCACCTATTGAATTAATAGTTGGTTACCACCACCATGGATGAAAATTATTGTGAAAGGATGCATCTCTTAGGAAATACATCGAATCAACACACATTTTGAAGAGATTCCAAGGCACCTTTTGGAGAATTATAAAAGAAGGAAGATTGACACTTTGAAAGAGGTCCTGAAAGTACTGGAAAAGTTTTAAAAGTTCAAAAATTGGGGAGTTAGTTGGAGAGATTTTAAGGCACCACATATTTATCTTTTCTTTATTTTAGTTTTATATTGAGAGTATTGTAAAAGAGAACAGATTCAAAGGAACTTCAAGAGTTTGCTGGGGGACTTGAGATAAGTTTTTATCTTTTGTTTTAGACTACTTTTGGTTTTAATTGAGACAACACAATATGCATACTTCCACAATAGAATTCCTATACTTATTATTGATTCATAATAAGGAGAAAGATATTTTTATATTTAGTGTTTTTCTTCTGCAAAAAACTCAAGTTATCTTTTTAATTTTGTATTGTTTTTGTCAAAGTATTAAAATTACCAAAAATATTTAAACTTTCTTTACAGTGAAAACGTCTTTAGTTTAAATAATTATCATTTTAAAAATAGAAAGTTTTCCAAAAAGTGCATATTGCATATCTTTCATGTGGGTTCGATATTCAGGTCTTAATCAAAAGTCCTACATTAATTGATAACAATACGTGTACTTACGTAGTATCCCAATATATGTAAATTAAAAGTTAAATTCTTATTTTTCTTCAGGATCAAGTTTTTGGTTTTGTTGTGAAATAAGAAAATATAAGTGAAAAATAAAATCAGAATTATTGTTATACTTGCTATAAGTAGTTATCGGGTATCATGGCCTTTGACATTCCAACTCTGGACTCGACTGGTGACGGTCATGACCTGACTGGTGTCCATCTCAATATCATGAAGCTCCTCATCAAGGAGGTCATATTCATCTAGAAAATCCTTTGGAATATTTGAGAGGTCGTTGCGTAAATCATCGCTTGGGGGAACATCATAATCCCTAGATAAGTCATCCTTATGATTAACATTGGGCTCCATTATGAAGTCAACCGGTGGTGGCTCCAAGGCATGATCTACTAAAGGAACGATTTCGTCTTTCGGGATTGACTCAACGACCTCTAACACTGGAGCTAGAGCCTTAATAGGAGAGGAGGTGGGTGGCTTTTGAACTCATTGCCTCCTAGGTCAGTTGGGATAGTATCCCTCCCGTAGATACTTATTTTGGTACAAGTAGGAACTCTCACCATCCACAAAAGAAGTGCTCGCATTTTTTCTAGTTAAATAAGAAGAAGAAGAAGAGGCATAAGCAGAAATATTTTCCTTTTTATTAGTTTCAACAGGTACATCAGATGCAGACTGCGCCGCTACAACATCAGACTTGACAACAGGCACAAACTCAAGCACGTAGGGATTAAGTGCCACGCTGGGGTTTCCAAACAACACCCTAGTGTGCTTAACCCCATGAGAAATGGAAGAAAACTTTCCTTGGCGAGTGGTGGACCAATGGGTCAAAACCAACATCCTACTACGATGACCTCGAGGGTGGGGGAAGTGAAGAAGCTCTCTCACAACCCGCTCAGACGTCTCAGAAATATGGGTGATGAGTTATTTCTCAGAAAAGGGCCCTTTTTCCCTTAAGGAGGAAATGAACCCTACAAATTTCTTAGACAGAAGGCTTGTGGTAGCCTAATCAATCTGGACAGCAGGTCTGAGAAGCCTTGCGCCACCACAAGAAGGATGAGCCCTTTTGGCGATCCTGGCGGGACATGGTCTTGATAGCCAAAAAACACGGAAAAGGGTTTCCCATCTATGGGAGTCTTGGATTCTACTTGAATTGGATCTTTAACAGCATGGGTAAAATTCTATTGTTGCGTCCTAAGCAGTCTATTCCGATTTCTTCAGGCTTTCTTGCCCAACTTAGGAGCAGGATCAACTTTAGAAGGAACTAGGGCCACAGGGTCCAAGACCGCAGCAGAGGAAACAACAGCGGTAGCAATCCCACTAAAAGGTTGTCCTGTCAAAGGCAGGGAAATTGTTAAAACATTGGTGGATGACCCGACATCCTGAAGAAGACCGAAGGGCACTGTGGAGCATCTTCATCAAACGCAGGCCCCTCTTTGTAGAAGGGGAAAGCTCGACGCGAGCCACCACAGTGGGAGTGGCTCCATGTGCATGACTCCCCTTTTTAAGGCAGGGCATAGTGCAATAGCCTCAGAAGGTATAGGATTACCCATAGAAATCTGGATAGGGTGCTCGAAAAAAATGAAGGTCATGGTGCCCTCGAGAGCACAGAAAATGCTAAGGGAGAAGGAGAACCGAAGGTCATAGTGCCCTCGAGAGCACAGAAAATACTGAGGGAGAAGGAGACAGAACTTCTCCCAGTAGTGGCAATCATAAAAACACCCTTGCTCGACATGTTTTCTAAGCAAAAAGAGGTAACAATCAGCAAAAAGAAAGGTCAAGAGAAAACAATCAAAAAACTGTACAACAACACGGATGTGAAAGAATATGTAGTGATTCAACATGTCGAGGGTGAATACACAAAATAGAATACATTGAGTTGCTACCCCTAGCAACTAACGTATGAAATGAAACCAAGGTCTCACTACATGCTCAACTAATGACTTGAGGAAAGAACCAAGGTCACAATAATGTGAGCAAAACTCTCATATAGAGAGAGACTAACCCCAGAATAAAAGCAAAACTCCTAGCATTGAGAGAGAGACTCATTCCCAGCGGAGTCTCCAGCTTGTATATTTATGTATCATCATATAATTTCTCTATTCAAATAAGGCTCCTTCCTGAATCAAATGAATGACTCAAAGAGGAGAGGAATCGAATAGCAAAATGACGTACGACAACAAATAGACAAACAAAACAAAAACAAAAGACGTCAGGATTATATAGGGGTAATCCTTGTGTGATGGGTCGAGAGTATACGTCCAAATAGAATCAGATCAGAGTACCAGGAAAACAACATCCATGAGCATAATCTCTATATTAGCCATTCGTAACCAGAGAACCAAAAAAACATTTTTGTTATGGGGTCAAAAGTCTCCCAGAGGAACATATTCGTGCTGGTTAATTACATCTTAGGGAATACCCAAGAAGACTCTCGAAGAAAGGAGTTTTGTTTTATTATCGTGAATCTAGGGAATAGGTTTTCAAAAAGGTGATTATTTTGTTTAGGATGATCCTAATGCTTTGAAGCTCATGCTAAGCCATCAGGAAGAGGATGAATGTCTTACATCCGAATGGGTAGAGGCTTCTCAACACATAAAACCTATGAAATAACCATAAATCACTTTAATGGGGGCATCTCGATATGTCATAGCACATATGGGCTATATGGGTAGAGGAAAAATTGTTGTATGCTAAACATGTGGTAGCTTATTGGCATCGGGTCATCAAGGTGATATCAACAAATTCAAAGGAGTAGAAAGGGCTCAACATGGGTAATCAAAGGTGGGGAGAAGTAGTCCTAAAAGGTAGATGTAGCCAGGTCGGGGTTCCACAGACCTGTCATCCCAAGACACTAAGACCTTAAGACTACCTGGTCATGAAGGTAGTCAACCCAACACAACTAGATATCCTCGATCAGCAATCCATGAATCGTGTCGTCTGCGGGGATCTTAGCAGCCCTAAGGTCAAAGGAACAAGACTCTATTCAATGACAATCAGCTGAAGCTCTAAGAGGTGGGACATGTACCCACAAAAATGGCAAGGATGCCATAGAAAGGAACAAGAAAGGGAGGTTCAGCTACAAAGCTGGAAACACTCAAAAAAGAGGACTTATGTTGAGCCAGTTGAATTGGAGAAGCCTTGGGGCTACTCCTCGGGACATGCAAATATGATGCAATTATCTACCACATTTCTAAGCATTGAGGTCATATTAAGTATGTTTGGGTCATAGCCATGCATGCAATCCATTTTCAAACTTGGCTCGAAGGCCAGGCAGAAAGTAAAGACTGATTTGAAAAATCTTGAAAGTTTTAGTCCTAAAATTTTGATTATCTTAGTCTTTTATTATTATGATTTTTAGGCAGATAAAATTAGAATGTGAGGTCCAGATACATAGAAAGAAACAATATAAAATGCTCCAACATGCAAAGACACACAAGACGAAAAAGAAAAGCAAAGCATCTCAAAAGAATATATAAAAAGACCAAATGTCGCTAGATCGGTAATATAATCCAAGAAAAGCAGTAAAAGCTGTCGGACTCTGCATATACATGACCGGGTTTAAGTCTATAGAAAAATATAAAATTTAGAATTAAGGTATGAGACACAAGCTGCTGCTCCTAGTTCTCGTCACTTAGTTCGATGTGCCATCCGCCTTGAAACTCATGCCCGTACCTTATTTCCTATACAGACTCTCCTAGGACTCTATCAAATACATTTGAAATAGAAGATAAAGACTCAACTTGCATAAAGTAAGTGTTAGCTGACAGGCCATGCATCGTAAAAATAACAAGTCGTGTCTTATAATTGGGGGAGCTAAAGAGCACCTGCAAGCAATATATTATAAATCATTACATGCTCTTCCATAATAGAACCTGTGTGAGTATGTATAAATAGGCACGACACCTGTAGAAGATCGCCCTAATGTACTACGTGTTAAAATCATGACTTGTTATTTTTCATACCATACCCAGACATGATGACACACAAGAAGCATGCAAGCTCACCGAAAAAAGCAAGAAAGTGACACATGGCTAGCGCAACACAACACAACACACAACAATAGCCAGAGGTGTCAAAAATACTACCTAGCATCCTAAAACCTAGCCTAGCACACCATTTAAAGACAAGTGCATAAACCTAGTATCTAAGTGTGGGTTATGTTTGGGTATGGTATGAATTTGAAGGCGTCATCATGTGGGCCCCGTCCTAAAGATCTGAAGGATCTAAAAGGTGTCACGAAGAGGGGTGACACAAGTTAGATCCAATAGATCCTTAGCACAGTCATACGTGTTAAAACTGATGACTTAACTCGCATTGCTCATTGGGATCTACCCAACAAGCAATGCTTGTTAAGGCATCACGATCAACATGGGATTCACTCTCCTAACATGTTTGGCTTGCTATCCATGTGAACATATAAATGCAAATGATTGGTCAAAACATAAGTGATGAGTATACTATGGGGCAAGGAATCCAACTAAAATGGGCATACCGTAGTGGCAACGTCCTCAAGAGGTATGTCGAAGTGATAGTGACCCAATGGAATAGACATGCCAGTGTGGAAATGGCCCGAAGAGGATGGGCATGTCGTGGTGGCAGCGACCTCCAAGAGGTATGCTGGTAGGGCAGTGACCTATAAAGGGTAGGTATGTCATGGAGGCGGGGGTTAAAAAGGGCGAGCATGCTATGGTGGCAGCGGCCCTAGGAGGTATGTCGACAGAGTAGTGACCTGTAAAGGGTAGCAATGCCATGGCGACAGGGGCTCAAAGGGAATGTTCAACTCAAGCATATGTTCATAATCATGCAGTTCAAAAAATGCAAAATAGGATGCAGAAATACAATCATACATATGTCATAAAATATGCAAAAATGCAAACACACATGCAAGCCAGTATGGTGGTGCAAGTAGTTGTTCAACCGGGTCAAGGAATCCAGTTGAGCTAAAGTGTCATGCCAACCGACTCGGGGAAGCCAATTGAAATGAAGTGGGATGCCCGCCTGGCCTGGCCGGCAGGTCTAAGCGAAGTGAAGTGCTCACTGAACTAGGGTGGTTGGTTAGAGTAAAGTGAAGTGCTTACTAGACCAGGGCGGCCGGTCGGATCGAAGTGAAATGCTCGTTGGGCCGAGGCGCCCAGTCAGAGCTAAATGAATTGCTATGCAACATGCAAAATGCAACAAGCATGCATGCACATGTAATAGGGAGCCATTCCAAAGATAACGACCTCACCGGGAAACCTAGGATCAACATATAAAAAAATGAAAATTGTCGCCTTTGCTTTGGCAAAGTTGGTGGGAAACTTCTCCCTGGATCTCCAAGGAGAATTTCTCCACCTCGTCATGAAACGAGCTAGTGATGACGCTATTCCCGATTTCACGATGCCTCCAAGCTTTGCTAAATGAGCTAATGTTTCACATTTTCTCATTTTGTAAAGGCCAACCCTTCGATCTTTCTAAAAAGACCAAAGCAACCAAAACAAATTGGAGCGAAGGGGGGCTCCAACCTTTAGGATTTTTGTGCTATGGCTAGCAGTCAAATAGGACTTACTCTTCTATTGTAGAAAAATTGGTTGTGTAAGGAGAATGCTATCCTAAAGGCTACCTCTAGGAAACCAAACGATCCATCACACAGGCGCGCCGCCTTGCCGGCTCTCACCAGCAAACATAGCCTGTGTGGGCCATTGAACCCACACGCCTATCACCACTAAAGCTTAAGGCTAGCTAGAAAGTAAAAATGTAAGGGTTTAAAGGAATTATACCACTATGACATTTGTTTAAAGCCCAATGCAATTCAAGGAAGCTCTTGCACAAAGTGGAAGATCCTTGCTTCCTCCCAAACAGCGACGGTGTCGGCTGTCTGGTGACCTTGAGGTACTCCGATGAAGCGTCCGGTCGCCGGGAAGGTAGAACAGAGATGTGTGGAGGTTTGATTGTCGACGGTGCAGGTCGAGAATGAAGGATATATTTATGGAGAACCCGAAGATTGTAGCTCTCTTCTTTATTTGTTGCAGCGATGGTATGATTCCAGCAAGGCCAAGGCGGCAAGGTTGAAGAAATCTAGCGAGGGTAGCCGACCAAAAGAAAGGAGGGAGGTGGTCGGCGACTCCAATATGGAAGCTCGGCTGGAGGTATTGGTGGGATATGAATGAGTTTTGGCGAGGGGGAAGCATACCGATGAGGGAGACCAGTGACAGGGTGAGGTAGATGAGTGGATGGCTGACCAAAAAAGAAAGAATAAGGAGTGAAAGGGGCGGTCGGTGGCTGGAGAGGCTCCGGCGGCCTTCAGCGCAGATGAGGGAGGTCCGCCGAGAGTAGACTGTGACATAGGGAGAGAGAGCACTGTTGACCTCACTTTTGGTTGAGGTTCAATTTTTCTTCTTTAGTAGCCTAAGGTCTAGCCATAGGATTTTCCTATTTACTATTCCTAGAAAATTAGACAAGGAACCCTCACCATTAGAAATTTCAAACTCTTCTCTACTCAACATGAAGTTCCACATATTGGTCCTAACCTCTAGCACTTAGTAGGTGGGGTCACTATGGGGGAAACTCAAGATGAGTCACCCTTAGGACTGCTGGACCTTAGGGTTGACCCTGGGTGTTGGTCTAGGGCTAAGACACTTACTTGCAATCACTTGCACTCACAATCACTCATTACCCTAAACCCATAACTTCTAGGCTTTGGACCCTTGATACTTTTGGGAGGCTCCTGTAGGTGGTTCCCTAAACCCATTAGCCCTAGGCTAGGGTTTAGCTAAGACCACTACATAGAGGGCCCAAAATGGGGTTTCCATTGATCCATGGCTTATTTATGGTGGTTAGCAATCCAACTCTATCAAGATACCCAACCTACCCTATTGCCCCTAAATTCTCCCAAATTACCCAGATACCCTTGAGATCTCAAATTTGGCCTAAATCTCCAAATCTAGCCAAAATACCCAAAATTATTCAAAAAATCATTTCAAACACCTTGAAAACACCCAAATTACCCAAAATCCCCAAATTGGCCAAATTACCAAAATGCCCCTCTTTGGCCCAAAATTCCAAAAATTTTATAAAATCCCAAAAATTTCCAAAACTTCCCGAACATTCCCAATTTCATTTTCCTCAACTATCACATGCCCCAATTTGGCCAATTTAACCATCCTTGACCAAAACCCCCAAATTGCCCTTTAAAGGCCCACATTTTCCTCAAATCACCTCAAATTTCTATCCAATTGGTTTCAATTTACGCCAATTTCAATTCTAAACTCAAATTCATTCTTCATATAACCAATGAAGACCAAATCCAAGCCTAATTGAACCATGATTTGAACCCAATTTTGATTTAGATCAAAAACTCAATTTTGGGCACATGATCTAATCTCACCAAATTGAACCCATAGCCCACTCAATTGGCAACAATTTGTGTTGAAAAATCTTCATAAAATTCATACACATCAAATTTAACCTTCAAGTGGCCTTGGTAAGACCTCAATTTCATTTGATTTCAACCTATGTCCAAAAGCCCCAAATTTGCGCCAAATTGACCATGTCTCAAAATTTCACCAAATTGAGGATCTTAACCCCAAAATTCCTACTCCATCCCTTCATGAAAAATCTTCACAACCCCTCCCTTCATCATGTGGACCATTCAATTTGGACTTTGCCTGAGGCTAGCCCAACCTAGATCCATGTCTAGCCCAACATGCCCAAATTGGCCAAATCTCAAAAGTCCCTCAAATTGACATACTAATTGAACTAAAAATCACTTTAACCCTTCACCAAAAATCTTCATAACAATCATCTACATAATGTTGATCAATCAATTAGGTCATTTGACATGACTAACCTAGCCCAAACCCAAACTTTGATCACTTGAACCCACATTGAACCTATGAATTAAAGGTGGCCTAACTACCCTAAAGTCACAAAATTAACTCCACCTCAGCATTGGTTAGACCCTAAAGCTGAGTCAAAACCCATCTAACCACTTAAACTAAGTCGTGGACCAAAGGTCCCCTAAATTAAGGGATTTCATTCCATTTTTGCTTAAGCTTGGGATTTTTTTGCCAAAATTAAACCTCAATCCATTAAATTGTTGTGACATATTCCCCTAGGTTCCCTGAGCTCCTAGCCACCTCCCCCTGGCCGGTCGGCCAGCCTAGTGGCCGTAAAATGGCCAAACCGAGAGCCACCCCCATGGAGCTTCACCCAAATCAAACCTAGAGGCCAGCTCAGCCAGACCAAACTGTAGAGCTCCTCTGCCCTCAACTTGNAAAATCAACCAAGATAAAATTCACCCCCACACATTCAAAATATAAAACAACTCAAAATTTAATCACAAACATCACATAAAACTATAACTTCAACTAAATTAAGACATCTCTATCGGATGATCGAGAATTCTTCGGAGGAGGTAACCTACGGTTGCTAACGAGGCTTCCCACGGTCTAAATGAAATTATAGAACTCATTAAGTTGAGTTTAGTAAATTCATTTGGACTAAGTGAATCAAATAGAAAATAGTGGTGCGGGAACGAGGGAACCGTAGGATTATAACCAGTTTTGCTCTAATCAACTTTAATATGCCATATAAAATTTAAAGAACTTCAACCATAGGGCCACTTGATTTGATATCATAACTTGACACACTAGAAAACTTAAACTCATCGTGGCAAGGAGCTTAGAGCTAGCATGGTGGGCAGCACAGCCAACTTCAACAGCAAAACATATTTTCTCCAGCTAAACCAATCTTCCTTCCTTAGATAACAACAAAGCCATAAGACCTTGAGGCTGTGCTTATGCAACGTAAATCCTCACCTTATCTTTAGGCCTTTGTATAGCCCTATTATACAATATGATCCCTAACTCGTATTAGGATTTTNCTTCAATTACTTGTGCCCACACCTTCACAACCAAGAAAGAAGCCAAAGCCCCATAAAATCCCCCTCTAAAATTGCCTCCACCAAAGCTCTAGACCAACACCTGAAATTGAGCTTGATTGAATTCGTTCCTAAACCTTACACGACAGTAAGAGGCTTAATCCCTACCCTCCTTGGACCCCAACAAACATGCCAAGACCCTCTAATTGAAGCTTCACTTCTCAAAGCAAAGGTATAAAAATTCTCTCCCTCCCAAGCCTATTTTGATTCTTCATTTGATTAGGCTTAATTTAATTGCATGATTACTTTATGGATGTGTTTGTCTCACTTAGATGAGTCGATAGGATCAAACCCAAAGTGATTTGGTTGAGTCTAGGCTGAGATCTTAGAGTTTTAGTGTGGACGGTCATGGGATCACTCTATTGGAGACGATGACCACGCACCGTCCGATCGCGCGTGTATCGAATGGATGGCCAAGATGAAGCCGGACAGCGCTTCTTTACACAAACAGCGGGCTGAGTGGCTGCTGGCGTGGACGGCAGCGTCAAATGGGAGCGTGCCGAGTGGAGCTTTGGAGACACCGTAAGTTGACGAGGTGCCATGTGGATAAGTAGAAAAATAGTGCTTTTTCTATTTATTTGAACTCCCTTAACTTCAAAAATCCATATCTTGGTGTAGAAAAATCACAAAAATAAAATAAAAATATCATCTTACTTAGTGAACAGAGGAGAATAATGTGGAAATAATTTAAAGTCCATGTGATGCATATTTTATTTTTAAGTAATTAAATTTGAATCTTTTGATTCTCCATGCAAGAAGACTTATCACCATAGCTTGAATTTTTGGCATGTTGTAGCCTCTGTCAAGGGGAAATCCTCTCATTTTTCCAAAGTCAGAGGAGGTTCCTAGATACAGATCCATATTTTTCAAGTTTGTATCTTCTATTTGCATAAATCAATCATGTTAATCAGCATGTTAATTATAAAATTTCAAGAAAATTTTGGAAGGTCCACCATGACCAGAGGAGCTTTTGGAAATAATTTCATGAGTCAAGTCATTTAAAATGTACTTAATTTTTGTAAACTCTAAATCATTAAGAAAATTAATTTTGAAACATATAAACATTTAAATGACTTGATTTTTCACCTCTACTATTATTTATGATCTAGAGAACTCGTCATAAAAATTTCACAGCATTTTGAGTCCATTTGATGACCTAAGTTGATTTTTTCAAGTTAAATATCTTTTTTGACACATAAATGATTTTTTAAAAATCAAAATATAACTCATAAATTTATAAAATCTTATTTTTTGAGTTCTCTGTGATCAGGGGTATTTTTTAAAAATAAAATGATATTTAAAATAAAAACTTGATTTTTGGCCTATTTTAAATATTTAAATAATTAAAAATCCCTAATAATCACAAAAATAATAAAACTCATAGAAATGTTCTAAATTACTTCTTAAGAACTTAGGAACAATTAGAATATTTTTCCTGATTTTCTAAATAAAGAAACTAAATTTCAAAGCTTATAAATAATTTTTTAATGGCTAAAAATGAGTTTCACTAAAAATAATTCCAATAAATCAAATAAAACCTAGAAAAATATAAAATCTTCTCCTCTATGTTCTTTAGCCTTAGGGAGACTTCTTAAAAATACAAAACTTAATTTTACCCATTTAAAACATTTTATATTTAATAAATATCCCAGAAATAAAAATAATTCTTGAAATTCAAATTAAATTCAAAAAATCATGAAATTTGGTCCCAAAGCTTCTCTAGTCTAGATCTATCCCTAGTAAAAATTTTAAGTGATTAGGAGTTACTTTGGTCAAGGTTAGGAATTTTCTTTGGAAAATCCTATTTTTAATGAAAATTAATTATATAAATAAATTAAATTTTGAAAAATCACATTTTCTCCTCTGATGTCTTAATTGACCCATGAATGAGTAGGATAAAAATTTTAAAGTCACCACATTTTCTCCTCTGATGTCTCAATTGACCCATGAATGAAATAGGATAAAAATTTCAAAGTCATTGAAATTGAAAAATCACATTTTCTTCTCTAATGTCTTAATTGACCCATGAATAAGGTAGGATAAAAATTTCAAAGTCATTTAGATTAAATTTGATAAATTATGAAGTGTTAGAGCCTTAAGGGCAAATGTGTAATTTTGGAAATTTAGTCTTAATTAACATTTAGGCTTAATTCAAGGAGGATCTTAATTGACCCATGAATGAGGTAGGATAAAAATTTCAAAGTCATTTGAATTTAATTTTACTAATTATGAAGTGTTAGAGCCTTAGGGGCAAATGTGTAATTTTGAAAATTTAGCCTTAATTATCATTTAGGCTTAATTCAAGAAGAAAAATGGATAACCTCTGATATTAATCAATTTATTTGATGTTTGAAACACAAGGGGTTAATTGATAGATGGGTAACCTCTGATCTTAATCAATTTATTTGAGGTTTGAAACACAAGGGGTTAATTGGTAGAAACCAACCTTCTTTCTTAATTAAAAAGATAAGTTAATAAATTTCTAAATTATTAAAATTTGGAAGTTTATTACAATCAAATGAACCTAGGACTTAGGGGTATGACTTTTTGAAGTCAATAATTAATCAATTTAATACTCCTATTTTGATTTTCAAATAAAATTCAAATCATGAATCATGACCACCTAAAACTTAACCTTTTCAAAACTAATTAAGACACCTAGGTCTTAAGGGCTTAGTAGTGACTTATGCTAAATCAAGTTTCCTTTAAATGGGATTAGAAAAGTAAATATCATTGAAAATTAAAACATCTTTCAAACACTACAAGCCCAATTAAAGTTAAAATTTGGCTACGTGTTCCAACAACACTAACTTTCCTCTTTAAGGGTCTTCACCCACATAATTCTTAAATTAAATCACAAGTGACCATACCCTATTTTTAGGGATAATTGGGCATCAATGTTCACTGAGCATTAAGGTGTTCATAGGATGAATTATTAAGCAAGATAATAAAGTTTAAAGGAACTCAGGATTTTCCACTAGGCAGCGAGAGAGTAGCACGGACCTGCTTCTTTCTCTAGATCTGTTGGAATCTTGAAGATCTACTCAACTTAATATGTTTTGCTTGACAAAATCATCCTTAATTAAATTCCTAAGGACCCACCAAGATATAATATAGGGTTAGAAAAACTACCAAAACCTTACTTTTTGCCTCTATATAAATTGCCCTAACATGCCTTTTGAGTTTCAGGTGGTGGAACAAGAAGACTCGTCAGGTACGCTTTTACAATTTTCAGCATTGTCTTTCTTATACTTTATTATTGTACTTTTATACCTGCAAACATGCATGCTAAACAATAACGCCACCCTGCATGAAAACTAAAACTATTAGGATAGCCACAAAACCAAAACCAAAACTAAAATTAAAATCAACCAAGATAAAATTCACCCCCACACATTCAAAATATAAAACAACTCAAAATTTAATCACAAACATCACATAAAACTATAACTTCAACTAAATTAAGACATCTCTATCGGATGATCGAGAATTCTTCGGAGGAGGTAACCTACGGTTGCTAACGAGGCTTCCCACGGTCTAAATGAAATTATAGAACTCATTAAGTTGAGTTTAGTAAATTCATTTGGACTAAGTGAATCAAATAGAAAATAGTGGTGCGGGAACGAGGGAACCGTAGGATTATAACCAGTTTTGCTCTAATCAACTTTAATATGCCATATAAAATTTAAAGAACTTCAACCATAGGGCCACTTGATTTGATATCATAACTTGACACACTAGAAAACTTAAACTCATCGTGGCAAGGAGCTTAGAGCTAGCATGGTGGGCAGCACAGCCAACTTCAACAGCAAAACATATTTTCTCCAGCTAAACCAATCTTCCTTCCTTAGATAACAACAAAGCCATAAGACCTTGAGGCTGTTTGCTTATGCAACGTAAATCCTCACCTTATCTTTAGGCCTTTGTATAGCCCTATTATACAATATGATCCCTAACTCGTATTAGGATTTTGAGGTTGTCGTTTGTCATGATCTAAATCCTCACATCTTTCAGGCTATTTGTGTGATCATTTCACACAAATGTAAGCCCTAAACAATAAAATTGGCAGGATGAAACACTTAAACATTTCTCCTCAAAACAGAAGTCAAACATTAGGAAAGTTTGGGAAGTCACTGAGGTTCTCCTCTAAATCCATGACATCCCCTAGTTATTCCTCCTTTGGATTCTACAATAAAATGTTTCAAAATTGAACCAATCCCCTTATACACCTCTTTTTCTGACCTCATTGAAACGTCCTACTCTTTGAAACTCCTTAAAGATAATATTTCCTGATTTTTATCGAGAGTTTTCTTAAATGACTTTGGTCATTTAAGATGTAATTAACTATAGGTGCTTGCCCTTATAGGAAGCATGTCCGAACCCAGCTTAATATAAATCCTATTTAATCCTTTATATTAAATAGGGGAACTTGTCGGCAAATATAAATGTTTCGCTGACCAAAAGGATGTCATATATTTCTTAGTTTATTTGATCGAGCCTCATCCTCAAGTCTTGTGTTTGACCTTCAGGATAGATACATGTTTTGAGGTACAGTGTAACTATGAAAAATATGGGGTCAGTTTGATTTCATATTTTTCTAAAACTAAATATATATATATGTAAATTAAAACGTTCTTCCAAAGCGGGCAATGAGATTTTGATTCCAGTGACCAACAGCTTCTTACGGGCAACCAACTCCAACCAAAAATAGCGCCGACAAGCATGAGCACTTCGGGCTCTTCTTTGCGAGACCGAGCGGGAGAGGGAACAATGCATGTTTGGTTTTTTTGGAGAGAAGGTAGCAGGACCTTTTTCTTTCTTTTCCATGTGAGAGAGATGCTCTTAGATATATTAGGATATTTTATTATTTTTTATTACTTCTTTTTGCTGTAGGGATGTGAAAGCTCCTTTTTATTTATTTTTTATTACCTTTTTTTTTAATAGGTGCATGTGATAGGATTAGATAGCCTGGAGAGATAAAGGAGTCATCTCATCTCAACTGCATGTGTGGATTTAATAACATGCGTGATTTTAATAGGGTAACATCCCATTAGTTGCNAGCAGATTATTCAATGAGTTGAAGCTACCCCAAACATGCCCTTAATGATACGTAAATCCACTATTTTATATAACTGGTAATTAGCATCTAGCACATAACTTTAAAAATGTATAGAAGTGTAACTAAAAAAAAATTGTCTGCATTGTGTATGGTGAAACCTTTTATATATTTATTCAAGCCAATATGTCTGAAATACTATTATATTAAGTCCTGCATATTAAAGTGCGATAGCTATTGTCGGTTAGAACACCTTATTGCATGCGAGAAACATTGCTGTTGGTGCAAACCGACTTTCATAAAACAGCTAGCAAAAAAAGAATAAATAATAATGAACACTTGCATATTAATTAAAAATATGTTTTTCTAACTAATAGTTAATGTCACTAAAGAACTTATACTATTTTCCACATATAGAAATGGGAAATGATCAAGCCCCACGCACACACGAAAAAATATTATATCAGGACTCCTCATGAATTATTGTATCAAGACTCAAATAACAGTACGCCACGTGTCTAGAGGAGGCAGATCATACAATCAAGTAATTTTTTTTTTAGTGGGTCTGTGCCCGTGACACACTTTTATTGGATTCCTCAAGTTGTTATACATCAAGACCCTGGATGAAATATTTTTTGCACCCACATAGAAAGTTATATATATATATATATATGTATAATAATAATAATAATAATATTAATATTATTATTATTATTATTATTATTATCATTCACATATTTTTGGCCGAGGCACATCCTCATGATAAGATGAACGTCTCCCCCAAGTAAAATTAACGTTCTGACATGTTCGCGTGGCCCGTTTTTTCATCAGGGGACGTTCAGACCACTTTTTTAGCAGTCGGACCTACCACAATAATTAGCGTATTTTCCTTCCCGTGAAGCCGTACCAAATCGGGTGCTCTCCTGAGGTAAAATAGACGTTTTGGACACACTTGCGTGGTCTGTTTTCTCATCCAGAGTTGTTCGAACAAGTTCATTGGCTATTGGGCCAGTCCGACCCAATTTCACTTGCAATACGACGCAAAATAATCGTTGGCTCGATCATAGTCATCCAATGTGCAAAATGTTGACCGGGCTTCACGTATGCGAAAGCCAAAGCCTAGCAAAATGACCCTGGCTACGTGCCCCCTCAACACATGCCAGTGGATCTCGAGCAGATGTTTCTAGATACGGGACAAAACAAATGCATCAAGCATGACCCTGATAAGCTCAGGTGGACATCCTACATATGCGACATCAAAATTGATTCCAACACTTTTCATTAAAGATTCATATAGTTTTTCCCCATAAATGAAATTGTGTTACTTTAGAAAAATTTTCAATAACTCAGGTTATAATTAGGGTATAGGAATATCTAGTAATCAAGTTAAGAATTCTGATTTTCTATTTATTTCAAAAATAATTGTAATTCATCAGACTTAGGAATACAGAAAGAATTGGAAGATAAAATTATATGAAAACTCTATCAGTAAAGATTAACAAATACATTTAGAATTGATAATAAGCTCATAAATGTAATTAGGTTCTTCCATTAAGATGATTAAAGTGAAGATGATTTTTATTAGGTGTCTCCTCAAGCTTCTCCCCTCATATTTTGTTTTTACTTTTCTTTTTCTTTTCTTTTTTTTTTCTTTTTCTTTTCTTTCAGGTTCTTTTTAATCCTTAATTTTTTTATATGTGGGATTACTATATCTGCATGGTCTTTAATAATTTTTAACTTCACTATTCTCCATCTAATGTTAAAAACATATCACATTTCCTTATTTGGTAATGTGTATTGGTTTTTAAAATAAATTTTTCATAAAATCTCAATTATTTTTAAAGTGTAAATCTAAGTTTCCTAGTATTTCAAAAATATGAATTTTCCTACTATAAATAGTAAAAGCATATCTCTATTCATTTCTACCAAATATCTTAACTCTAGAACTACCCTTATCACCAAAAATTTTAAATTAAGTCTACTATAATGTGAATAGAATAAAAAATATAGTTTTCTAAAGATTACACCACATACCATAGGTTATTTTAAAATAATTTTACAATGTAGCCTATTTAGAACAAATAAAGCTTAGTTTTTTTAACAAGTTTTTCTTGCTCGCTCAAACTTGAATTTTTAAATAATTTAAAACATTTAATACAAAAATGTAGGGAAGAAATTTTTTTTTTTGAATTATTACCTAGTAAGAGTCGTATGCATGAAAAGTATATATGTATAAACAGTAAAGACAGGTGTGTAGCAGAAAGAATATCTCAATTAAATATGTTATAACATGAAGATATGCTAAGTAAAGGACTACTCTATCACACAAGCAGACATATAAATAAACTATAACATAAAAAAATATTAGTACAACAAAAATAAAAATTAAAAAATCCACAAATCCATAATAATAATCAATAATAAGTCCAGTGCAACGAAATAAATAAAAGTAAAATAATAGAGTCATAAGCAGCAAGAAAAAATAAGTACACCCAAACTCCTAACAAACATGTATTCCTCATAATCCTTATCATCATTTTCATCTTCCTCCATAGGACTCTCATGTTCAAACCCCATGTGGATAAGAAGGAAACTGTGTAGCCTTATCTCCTTTGAGAAAGTTCACAAGAGAGGAATGGAAACCATCCTCGTAATCACTTTTCCATTTGAGATAAGAGTCAAAGTGTTCCAAATGATCATCAGCTTCCTACACTTACTCTTTAAAAATGATATATCATCTTGTAATTCATGAGAGGTAGAAGGCTTGGAAGTAGAAGAAATGTCTGAAGAGCTAGCCCAGATCCACGTACATGCAATCCATATAATTCCAAATTAGTCTTAGTGATGGGCTTTTGTGGCTGTAATAACTCTTCCCTGTTCTCAAAACTAACTCTTGATTATTTACATAAAGTAAATATGAGAGAAGGGTATTCTAATCCTGTTGTAGTACCTCCTTGAGAAGAATTGATGATATTTTTATAAACTAGAGAGCCAATATCTATAGGTTTCATTCTTTGAATGCAATAATTTATTGCTCTTTCCAGTGACTTCACTCAAATGGTTCGTAGGTAGAAGTACAACAAAAATAAAGTAATCTCATGCCTTTGGTGGGGCATTAAGCTTATACGAAGAAAAGTTTACCTTGTGGTCGTTCTTTATTTTCCAAGCTCCTTGCCCATAAGTCAAAGATGAGATAATCTCATCAAGCTCTGAATTAGTAAGCTCAAATGATGAGCAGTGGCTGTCAGGTACATCAGGCAACGAGTATAAAGCATTGATACTTTCAGGAGTAAAGTTGACTCTTTTCTCTCTAACTAGCACAAATTCATCAGAAATCTCAGGGAGGTTAGCATTAAAGTCAAGAACAATAGAAATAACTGCTACGATAGTAAAGTAGCAGAAATTCTCCCTATCTCATGTCACTATTAGATTTTGCACAGCACCTCCAGTTCTGATGAAATTTCTTCCCGCTATTAACTTCTTTGACATGAGTAGATCATTGTATATATCCTGAGCTTTAAGGCTGACAAATCTCTTATGATCTAACACCTCTTGTCCCTTCCCTTCTTGGTTTTAGGAGCCATCTCAAATATAATATAAATTGAAAAATCCAAATAAATTCCAAATATATATTCTATAAGTTCCTACACACATTTTCCAAGTTAAGAAGCTTCTCACCATGTATTTCTTTACTAATTTCACAAAAAAATATAAATTTTTAGTATTTTCATAATGTGGATGAAATCCATGGTGAATGAAAGAAAACTTCTTTTGCAAAGAGTAAATATTACCCAAAAAGGTAGAAATCCATAGTTTTTTAGCCAAAAAATGCCAAAATACCGATCTACGGAAAGCCTTAATGTGTACCAATGAAGAGTTGGGGAAGGAAGAAGATGAGTCGAGCATGAAAAATGGCATAAACTAGTCATTTTCAAGGTTTAATGGGGTAAACCAGCAGTTCAGCCGGTTTGGCTCCTAGACGCCCGATTTTGGTGCTTAGGCACCAAGCGCTCGGGTTAGTGGGGCGTAGGCACCAAGTTTCAGCGCCTAGGCGCCAATGATTTATTTTTAATTTGCAATTTTTTAGAAAAAAAACAACACAAACTAAAGATTTCGGGCCCTAATTTGCTCTTTTCAACTTTCACTTAGATAATTTATCATCTTCTGAACTTCTTCTAACTTTCTTCACAAATTCTCGATACTTAAGTTTAAATAAAGCACACTAACACCTCAATTAAAATATCAATAAAAAAATCACATATCAAACTCACAAACATAATTTGAACACATAAACATATAATCATATTTATCCGTTTTAAATAAGGAATCATAGATCCTACAAAAACTAATAAGAAGATATAGAAAAATAGACAAACCAACACACAAACATATAGTCTTGTAGACACACAGACCCCAACAAATCAGAGTTCAACACACAACCATAGACACCTATTTATCAAAGTTTCACACATAATAGCCATAACTCGCTTTCATCATTAAGACTATTCTCTTATATATTCTCCTTCATCGGCTGATGGTGCACATATAAATTATAAAAAGAATAGTGAGAAAATTCTTCTACAAAATCATCTTTGATCAACTTATTTTTTCTTATATATCCTTATTTAGCCCTCCTAGAAATTTGCAAAATGATTTTCTTGAAGCTTAATCTGCCACTCTAGGTGCTCAAATTGATCAGAGATGTTGTTAATTTTGGTTTCAATAATCATAATGTTCTCCTCTATCTTTTTAACCTTTTCTGCTACACCTATAATGTTGGAAACTATTTGTGACCATGATGATAATGTGGAAGGGAGAGAATGAGACTGATCCATATAAGATTAATCACCATTTATCCCTAGAATATCAATGCTATCACACATCACAACAAATTGGTTCATGGGCTTCCAAAGCAAAAGTACCTTTTCCCGATTCTCATATGGTACCTGGGCTTGACTACACAGAGAAAAGATAACAGCCGGATGTCCTAGCTCCGTAGTGGATCCATTTAATGAAAATTCAATTATGGATCAAAAAATTAGTGCTCCTATATCAATTGGCTTACCATTCTGGATGTGGTAATTTAGGATCACATTTTCTTTCGTTACCTTTTTGAGGTTTGTAAATGGAAGCAACTTGGCAGCAATAAATAAAAGCTAAGCTTTTGAGGGTAAGTTTAATTTTGAAGTGAAAATACTTACTTTTGATTCATTCCTTATTCACCAAGTTTCTTCACCATCAATAAGTATTCTAAAAATTTCTTCCAATTTATCATTGGTTGGGGCAAAATTGGCATAACTGTAAATAGGAATATTTTCCAAAAGAAATAATTTGTTGATACTAGATGGACTGAATGGTACTAATCTGCCTCTACCAAAGACTAAACCTTGATGTAATTCTAGAAGATTGGCGTCGAATTCCTTAATGACAGAAATAACTATTGCAGTGGTAGTGCAACAGAACACTTCTCAACATCTTTGAGCAATTACCACTTCTATTTAATCACCAGGCTAGATAAATCCTTTTTCCTTAATTAGTTTACTCAACACAAGACTTCCATTGTATTAATTCTGTGCTTATTCATTGATGAACTTCTTTTTATTGAATACTCCATTGCTCTTGCTTCCCATTGTTCTAGATGCCATAATATCCTCCCAATTACTCTCAAATTCCAAAATAATCACTTCATGCAAGTTTATGGGAGTTCTAAAGGGGAAGAAGAAGATTCAAAGCTGTCCGGGCAGTGACAACTATACAAAGAGTACGTGCTTGTAAATTTGACTGCATGCAATAGAAATATGAAGAAAGTTACATACATGCCGCACATTTCATTGATATTTGCATATCTAAACATCAAAGTTCGATATATAGCTAACATATTCAAGGATTAAAGAAATACAATACGTATAACGAGTTCATCACATAAATAAAAAATAAGACAAAAAGAGTCCATCAAACAAATAGTCAATGAAGTTACATAAATAGCATTCAATCTTTCATAAAAGAGCGCAAGTATAGAAGACAAAATTCTGGGACTAAAGTCTCAAAGAACTGCCTTCGGGTAGAGTTCCCTAGCAACTTCACATACTTAACATACATATTTTGGTCTTCCTTAATACCAGGATATGTGTTAAGGATCTTAACACACTCATGGATTGTGCTGTCCTTCGCAGTTTTGGAATTATTTTTGGAAATTTCAATCAATGTCTCAATAGAACCTCTAACAAATGCAAAGCCTTTTTTATTTTTTGCAGGACGGGGGCGCTTTGTTCCACTAGTGGATTGGATATCCGTGTGGATTTGGCTGGGACTTTCGATTGAATCACCTATATGCTCGGTCTCTATATCCTCAGCTAGGTTTGCAACACCCTGCTCATTAGGGGTGGAAAAATGAGTTCCTGTTGCTACAACACCAGTAAACATGCCATCCAACTTCTCCTCCAAAGCTGGTTCAATTTCATTAAATTTGAATTTTTTTGCCGTTGGCACTACCTGTTATAAAAAAAAATTTTAATCAATATTCCAAAAATATGTCTCTAAAATTTAGTTGAAATAGTGATGTTCTTACCGCTAACTTTTCTGTCCACCATTCCTCAGGTGCATCAATTGTCTGTTTTACTGGATCCCATCCCAATCCAGTTGATCCCCTTTTAAGCTCTTTCCAAAATTTCCATCCTTCTTTAATTGATCCCATTTGTTCCTTAGTTTCATCATATCGTAATCTCTTCCAGTTATTTCTTTGAATTTAATTGTGATATTATGCCAACCTTCTTTACTAAAAAAAGTTGTGGGTCGATTTCCCAATTCGACTTCCCTCACACATAGGTCACAAAAAATATTAGTAGCCTCTCTATCCCACATAGCCGATGAACCAGAGTCTTTAGATTTACTCATCTTTTACTGTCATATCAACGGATGGTTAGATGACATTATGACTGAAAATGAGACACTTAAGATATGAAATATGCATATGTAAAACAAAATTCAAAAATATAATGAATTAAAATATATATCGGTCTATGGGTGAAACATAAATGTGCTTTTCATATGACCATCATTTATGAGACCTTTTATTTTTAATTTTCTCTATTATTATAGTACCACTGTATTTGAGTAATAACGAATTGAAATTTGGAATACATAGCATATTAGAAATTCTAAACCAATGCTAGCAAAGACAACCCAAAGGACCATAGACCATAAAGCATACTTTCTTCACCCAAATTTTTAATTCTAAACCAACAACCCAATTGGCATCATCATAGCTTGTTAAAAAACATACTTGAAAAACCTGCTTCAACAACAATGTATTGGATCTACCATAATAAGATAGTCAATTTTCTTTCGTACAAGTAAAGACAGGGGTCTCATCGAAGCAAAAAATGTTGAGTTACATAAATAGTAACACCTTCATTGAAGTAAACATGCTTATCACCATCTTGGTAATAGAATATTCATTGAACCAGTGCAAACTATTTGCATAAACATAGCATGAGAGCTCTAAAATAATTATCACCCAAACTTTCATTGTTGTAAAACCACATATGCAAGAAATAACAGTAATGCAAGGCTTTTTTACCCATTCAGTTGTGAATAAACATCCGCATAACAAAATTGTTTCTTTAACCAATACTGTCATAATAATCTCGTCCCAATCAAGTCCACTTGTTTAAATAATAAGCTCGGCTCAACTCGTCTAAACCATAAACAAGATGAGTAATAAAAAAGGGAAATAACATACCTGCCACCAAATTATTATATGTTTACATATCTAATAGCAAAAACCTTATTTTTTACATTTATACCATCCAAATCTTTCAAATCACATAAAAACTATAACTATATTTACTTTTTAAAAAATAAAATACACCTTCTAATGCATAGGTAAGATGGCATATATGTAAAAACCGAAGTTTATGTAAATCTTCCTAATTAAAATAGAATGGTCCCAAAAACAGTACGGACTTCTAAGAAATTATGTGACTTGTTGAAGAAAATCAGAAAATATGGCTCAAAGAATACCAAAGATATGTAATACACTCCATTTTGCACAAACGAGCCCACAACAAAAGCGTCATTTTTTGTTCAATAAATGCAATACACTCCATTTTAGAAATAGTAGGCAATCTAATTTCAATTGTCATTTGCACTATACCATTTGACTTTGTTGAACATCATTGTTATTGCAAAGCACATACAATATTCTTCACGTAAACACGATCATATTTATCCTACCCCATATCTTCTACATATTCATAGATAATAGTTCATCATATCCTCATAAAAAATAAAATATAAAGCAACTTTAATACCAAATCGTAGGGAATAAAACATTGCATCAATATCTTATAGCCTCAACAAATACCCTAAAAGAATCAAATTGCAGGGAACAAAACATTGCATCAATATCTTCTAGCCTCAACAAATACCCTAAAAGAATCAGTAACTTTGAATAGCATGGAGACCATATGAACAAAACACAAAAAAAAAATTTTGGTTAATACGAATATGCATTGTTCGAAGAAAGGTTGGGATGGGGAATAGAGAAGAAAACTCTCTGGATGCTTCAAACATATCACAAAAACAGTGGATCTATATTTTTACCAGCACTACTTGCATATTCAGAACAGATCTAGGTTTTAGCCACCAAACACTTCCAAACATCTGGATCGAGTGAAATTTCTTGCCAACATCTTAGATCTCTCGGCGAAATGAGGGAAAGGAGGGAGGAGCCGAGCGAGGAAAAAGTTTTGTTACCTGCGGAGCGACGGAGGTGAGATCGACGCCAAATGTTCGAAGGAAGGTCGGCTGCGGGCTTAGGAGGGTAGCGGAGTAAAAAATGGAGCCCAAACGCGGATCGCGGGGATATACCCGTGATCCACGTGTAATATAATATAAAAAAGCTATTTCCAAAAACCCCTGTAAAACGCGATATCCAAACACTAGGCTGGCGTTTTTAAAAACGCCGCCGCACATTTAAGCTGCCCCAAACGGGCCCTTAATATATCTCATGTTTAATTTTTAAAAGTTTTAATTTTTGTTTAATTCTCGAATGTATGAATTTTTTTGAAAATTTCATCAAAGGCGGCAGGTACGTATCGCCACTTTCTCTTTTACTGCACTTTATTGTACATGTCTTGTTTATGCTTATTCTTTTGCTATTCATTACATTTCTAACATGTGGAAATGAACCTAAGATAGTGAACATAGAACACATCCTTGACTCAATAATAACAACAATAAATCACCAACTGAAGTATACGTGCTAAAAACAAAACACTAAAATAAAGAACCTAGGATATGTTACTCGAGGTATGGTTTCTATCTCCCCCTCTCTCTTCATAGAATAAGGTGACGGCGTGATCGAGCAGTGGACAACCTTTAGGGAACGATCAAGACCAAAACATAAAGTAAAGAATGATCCTCAACTAAAATTTTTCTAGACTTAAACAACACATGATTTTAGGATGTCGAGGTTGTTCATCTAGCACGATGTAAATCCTCACACAATCTTTTAAGTTTTCGTATGATTGTAATTAATGCATTAGAAGTCATAACTCATTTTAGAAACTCGAGGCTATGCATTCGGTAAGATGTAAATTCTCTCATCTTCTTCTTAGGCTATTTTCATGGTCGTATGTCATGCAAATGTAAGTCCTAATCAATAAATAAAATGACAGGAGTGAACATTATATAATATCACTTTGGGAATGTAAAGCAAAATTGCAGGATAGTTTCGGAAGTATTGAGGTTCTCCTCAAAATATTTCGCTTATTTGATTTCCTAAACAACTGTTCCACATTGAGTCATTCCCACTTAATTTTTTTATAAATAATCATAAAAACTAAACTTTGAAATTTTGAAGTTAAAACCCCGATCATAATCAATAGTTTTCTTAAATGACTTCGGCTGCTTAAGAAGTAATTAACTATAGGAGCATGCACCTATAGGAGAACTAATAACTCAGATAATCTAAACATCATCTAATCTTTATATTTGGTAGGGGAATGATCCATTTAAAATTTTACAGACCAAATAAATACCATAAATTTCTTGNTATATATATATATATATATATATATATATATATATATATATATATCAAATTTATTTTAAAAAAAATGGCAGATCAGTTGAACAAATATTTGTTTGCCACAAATGCTATGATTGGATGCTACAATATCGTTATTTGGTCATAGAGAGCATAGTTGGTGACTTCAATACAGTCGGTTTGCCATAGAGGTTGTAGTTGAAAGTTGTAACAGTAGTAGTTAGCCAAAAAGATCGCAGTTGGTTGCACATGTAGTAGTTAGCCAGAAAGACGTACTTGAGAACTACGACATTATTCGTGAGCCTTAAAGGTTGTACTTAGTCGTTACAAAAGTAGCAGTCGGCCACAAAAACCATAGTTGGAAGTTGTATTAGTAATAATTGGCAACAAAGACCATAGTTGGAACCTGTAATAATAATAGTTGTTCACAAAGGTAATAGTCGGTAGTTGTAATAATAGTTGCTTGCCAACAAAGTGATAGTTGGTGTCTCAACCCCTTCTCATAGGGAGAATGAGGTTATAATTTTACATAAAAAAAACTGCATGTCTTTATACAACCTAAAAAAAATGCAGATGCTAGAAAAATTAATGTATTCTGGCTACGATGGTCGTAATCAGCAGTCTTTGATGGTCGATGGTCAGTGATGGAAGATGGTGACGCTCGATTGTGATCAATAGTGGCCAAAGAACGATATTCGACTGCTACAAAGAATAGAAGTTATCATTGGGTTTTCAACATGGGTGTTATCCATTACATCCAAATATAAGATACGATATTTGCGAGGGGGGGGGGGGGGGGT
>JXCR01142814.1:25358-38540 GCA_002079205.1 Phalaenopsis hybrid cultivar | reverse complement strand
GGGGGGGGGGGGGGGGGGGGGGGGTGTTGGGTGGGTGTTGACTGATGGTTGGAGCTTGGCGACAGTAAACGAGGCGGTTGACGATGCCCTATGTGCGGTGGTTGATGTTAATCAACAACTACAGAGACTGGAAATTATTGTTAGGTCTTCAATATCGGTGTTATACATTTCATTAAGATTTGAGACATAATGTTCACAAGTAAGGGTCACTAATGGAGGAGATTATCGGTGCATGGGTACATTGGTTGGTGGTGGTTGATGGTCAGTGAATGATGGTGTTTGATGGTTATGAAGTTCGGAAGTTATCACTGATTTGTCAACACAGGCGTTATTCATTACAACCATATTTCATATATAACAATTTTCAAGCAAGGGTCGATAATGACTAATGGTCGATGAAAGCAGACCATAATAGCTAATGGCATTAACGGTGGCCAATGGGTAGTGGTTGGAAGTGGCCGATAGCTTATAAGGATGAAAGCTATTTTTAGGTATTCAATCCCGAACAGGTTCTTGAATTTTTTTTCCTTTTCTCCTTAAGTGAAGAGAGGGGGGTTTGTTTATAGCTTTTAAGGGAGGTATTTTGATCATTTGGCTAATAACTTCCTTGACCACCTGATCGAACTAATCATATTGATTTCATTGAGTTTATGGGATTTTTGTTAAGAATTTAAATACCTCATCAAAACATTTGGTTTGGCCATAAATATGTAAATTTTTGAGTTAATTTGATCATTCAATTGATGATTGAAAGCTTCTATTTGTGCTTTAACGGCTTGATCTAAGCTTTATTAGACCCGAATTGAACCAATTTTGGTATCATTTTGTTCGTCATGCCAGGACAGCCAGTTTGACCATAAATTTACATAATGATCTTGAATTTGAATTTAGAAAATTTTTATTTATTGCTAAAAAATGCATTTAGATTCATGCTTGGTTAAATATTTATTAATGACCATCAAACGNTGCAGGCTTTGCATGCAACAATAAAATCATTGGAGCGAAGGCCTTCTTTAATGGGACTAACCCTTCCCCACAAGATACCAATGGGCATGGGACCCATGTTGCAGGCACCGCAGCGGGCAACTTCGTAAAAAATGCAAATATTCTTGGGATGGCAAAGGGTGATGCATCCGGCATGGCTCCCTTGGCTCATCTCTCCATTTACAAAGTTTGCTTTCCGATATACGGCTGTGGATACAGTGAAATATATGCTGCCATTGATCAAGCAATAAAAGATAGAGTCGACATAATCTCGATGTCAATTAGTGGTGGGCATAATGATACATTTTATTCTGATGCGGTTGCTCGAGGGTCTCTGGCTGCAATACGGCAAGGAATCGTACCTGTCGCAGCGGCCGGAAATGATGGGCCAACGACTGGAACACTTAGTCATAGTGCGCCATGGGTGCTAACTGTTGGAGCAACGACGACTGATCGAAGAATATCGTCCATTGTTGAGCTAGGAAATGGAAAGAAGTTCCTTGGAGAGTCAGCGTACCATCCAAAGACCTGGGATTCAACTATTATGTATCCACTTGAGTTTCCTGGCAAGTATGGTGATGCGAATGCTAGTTGTTGCGTGCCTAGTGCATTGACTAACTTGAACTTGAAAGGTAATAACACTCGCAACACATCAAAATTATTAATGCTTGTTGCACTAACATTTCACAGTTGTTTACAAAATAAGCAATATTGGGTAATAAAAAAGTACATTTTAATGCGTTATTAAATATTTNTGAGTTACATGGAACGCTTGTGTACATCATCGGGGTGGAGAGACATGAGCGGCACGAGCTGCTCAGCGACGTTGATCTTGCGAGCTTTCATCTCTCCTTCCTGCCAAACTCAACACTCGATTCAGGCGCGCCANTAAGAAATAAAAATTTATATTATTTGCATATAACTAAATAATTTGAAAACATTTAAAATTTTCTTCATATTTGTATAAGAAAAATGTGCTTGCCCTCCCTGATTGGACACGTGTATAGATCCATAAGGAATGAAAATAATTTAAATAAAAAGAAATCAATTGAATGAGGATATGCCGAACCGACCCTAAGCTCACCTAAGCACCAGCCAGCCAAAAAGAACCAACTTGGATCAAACCTAGATCGATCGATACTCAAACCTCAATCGACGCTCAAAGCCAAATCACCAGCTTGACCAAATTCCTACTTAAAGATGCCGGCATACGGTAGAAGTGTTAAGGATGGAATTTTCATTTCATAATTATTCTAGTAACCCATAAATAGAGGAACATAATATAGTAGGGTTTACAAAATTTAAGACCACAATGCTTAATTCCAATATCTCTTGTTGTCTATCATTTCATTCTTTTACGTTTTATTTATTGAATGCGATTCACAAAGAAATGTGAGTGCAAATGAGCAGAATTTGGGCAAGTGGAACATATGTTCGTGTTAGACTCAATTATGTTTATTATTAATTGAAATTGGCTAGCTATTCGCTTTCAGCTTGAAAAAAATGTTTGTGTTCCATTTCAGCTCGAGCTCAACTCAAGTCGACTAATTTAAATTACTCAGAAAAAAAAATGCTAAGTGTTGGATTTGAGGGCACACCATTCTCATGCAGCGGAAAATACGAAACTAAATGGCCACACGAGCTATGCTAATTTAAACATGAATAAAAGTATATATAATTTATTATTATATAATAAAGTTTAAAATGTCCTTATTTCGAGTTAAAAAACTAGAACATGATTAAGAAAAAAAGGTTATTCTTATTCGCCTCATTGTTAATTCGAGTATAAAATTTTATTCATATTAGACAATTATTTGACGAATAATGAGATGACGAGCTACTTAAGGATCCGCTGAACATGATCTGTTGATGAGCATTTTTTACAGGCCTTCTTACACCTTATGAGCTCCATGCCAACTTGAGTGATCAAAACTAATTTAAAATTTTCCATATTTTTAGATAGAAAATTAATTAATTCAATTATTTAAAAATTGCCCACGAAGACGCAGAAGGTAAATGGAAAGGTGAAAAACCATCAGAATAACTCCTCTGTATCACTCGAGAAAATATTAGTAAGAACCGGCGAGCAAAATCTTTCCGTCCGTGCATCAACTGCCATGAATATTTTCATAGTTCCTCGTAAACCAATTTGCATTTTGCGCACGAAACTAACCATGCATTTATTCTTCAAACAGGCATAACACTTTATCTCCATCACCTCCCACAAAAAAGCTGAAGGCTCTTTGGGTACTTTTCCATGCTATGTTCTTGGATCCTTTGTTCTCCATTATTACACTTATTTAGCTCTCACCATAATTCCCGGTGTAGGAAGCTTCCTCTCATAACTTCTTATAAGATGCAGCAACTATCGGCATATTTGTAAACAGTTAATCCATCTTCCTCTTCTCACTCAAAATGGAGCACCGCATCCCTATCTTAATTTCTCTTCTTCTGCTCGTATTTACATGTTCTGATTCTCAGCTTTTCTCCATAATGGATGAGTTACATGGGACGCTTGTGTACATCATCGGGGTGGAGAGACATGAGCGGCACGAGCTGCTCAGCGACGTCGATCTTGAGAGCTTTCATCTCTCCTTCCTGCCAAACTCAACGCTCGATTCAGGTGCGCCGCGGTTGCTCTATTCCTATCGCCACGTCCTCAGTGGCTTCGCTGCCCGTCTTACTCCCCGGGAGTTGGAGACCATCAAGTCAAAACCAGGCTTCCTCTTTGCACAGCGGAATCGCTATTACCCGCTTGCCACAACCTATACACCAAGGTAATTGGAAAAATATTACATCAGGACNATTCAGGTGCGCCGCGGTTGCTCTATTCCTATCGCCACGTCCTCAGTGGCTTCGCTGCCCGTCTTACTCCCCAAGAGTTGGAGACCATCAAGTCAGAACCCGGCTTCCTCTTTGCAGAGCGGAATCGCTACTACCGGCTTGCCACAACCTATACACCAAGGTAATTGGAAAAATATTACATCATGACTTTGGATGCATTCGGAGTCCGATGGGGGCGTCGTGTCGAGCGGGCCCCACGATTCTTGACACTGACCAATGCCAGTGTCTTACGGTGGGGCCCACTTAATACATGACACCCACCATTGGACTCTTAAGGCAAACTAATGTAATATTATCTCAAGGTAATTAGGGTGGCCATGCAAAAATTCTAAGTCAAATTAATTTAATTTTCTACAACAACATAAATTTTGATGACCAGGGGCTGGACTAAATTTAATACTTACATATGCATTCCAATTAAATTTATGAAATCATCCAATTTTTAACATTGAGTCACTGCACATGTTTTCTAAGTATTGATATTCGTGAGCAAGAATATCATTATAAATTTATGTAGCGCATAGTTATTGCAAATTCTATTGTTACATTATTGTTCATAAGCAGAATTACTACATTAAAATTGTGGGACATCATCTTTGTTTATAAGATAGACAGGGGAGACGATGTCGACCTTAGTGGGAATGAGTATTTATTTCTCTTTTACTATAAAAAAAAATTTACAAAGCTGACGTTGCATTAAATTCATTACTCTTATGTATCTGAATAGGTACCTCGGACTAACAACGAGTAATGCATGGGGATCCACCATGATGGGCCAAGGTCTCATCATTGGTGTACTTGACACTGGCATCAAGGCTCGCCATCCTTCATTCAAAGACACAAACATGCCGCCAGCACCTCGTCCTCCAAAATGGAAGGGCACTTGTTTTGCAGGCTTTCCATGCAACAATAAAATCATTGGAGCGAAGGCTTTCTTTAATGGGACTAACCCTTCCCCACAGGATACCGATGGGCATGGGACCCATGTTGCAAGCACCGCAGCGGGCAACTTCGTAAAAAATGCAAATATTCTTGGGATGGCAAAAGGTGATGCATCCGGCATGGCTCCCTTGGCTCATCTCTCCATTTACAAAGTTTGCTTTCCGATGTACGGCTGTGGATACACTGAAATATATGCTGCCATTGATCAAGCAATAAAAGATAGAGTTGACATAATCTCGATGTCAATCAGTGGTGGGCATAATGCTACATTTTATTATGATGCGGTTGCTCGAGGGTCTCTGGCGGCAATACAGCAAGGAATCGTACCTGTCGCAGCGGCCGGAAATGATGGGCCAACGACTGGAACACTTAGTCATAGTGCACCATGGGTGCTAACTGTTGGAGCATCGACGACTGATCGAAGAATAACCGCCATTGTTCACNTGATGGGCCAACGACTGGAACACTTAGTCATAGTGCGCCA
The DNA here is from genome assembly GCA_002079205.1 of Phalaenopsis hybrid cultivar. Classification (NCBI taxonomy): domain Eukaryota; kingdom Viridiplantae; phylum Streptophyta; class Magnoliopsida; order Asparagales; family Orchidaceae; genus Phalaenopsis; species Phalaenopsis hybrid cultivar. The sequence goes on along the minus strand of JXCR01142814.1, from coordinate 33,286 downwards.
TGGGTGCTAACTGTTGGAGCAACGACGACTGACCGAAGAATAGCCTCCATTCTTGAGCTAGGAAATGGAAAGAAGTTCCTTGGAGAGTCAGCGTACCATCCAAAGACCTGGGATTCAACTATTATGTATCCACTTGAGTTTCCTGGCAAGTATGGTGATGCGAATGCTAGTTGTTGCGTGCCTAGTGCATTGACTAACTTGAACTTGAAAGGTAATAACACTCGCAACACATCAAAATTATTAATGCTTGTTGCGCTAGCATTTCACAGTTTTTTACAAAATAAGCAATATTGGGTAGTAAAAAAATACATTTTAATGCGTTATTAAATATTTTTTTCTTTTGTAAATTAATACAAGCTCAGGAATACTGAATTTGTTTTGATTTTAGAATGAATTCAATCGTATATAGTAATATATATATATATCTTAATATTCTATTTTCTTATAAATAAATGTTTTGAAAGTCTGAACATTTTTTTATCTCTTCTATTTTATCCTCAAATTTCAAGGTAGAATTTCACATGATAAAAAATAGATTTTCTTTTTTACAAATATGTCAAATGTTATGAGTTGTATGTGATGGTTGCTAACACTCGGTCGATAGCATACTTTGTTAAAACCCACCACTTGTCAGAAGGAAGGGACAAAATATTCTATAAGAATTACCTATAAAATATTTTATGATAATTTTTGAAAAAAAAAACTTTTATGATAAGTGAAGAAAATATATAGCCCAAAATCTTTGCTATACTAAAAATACTCATTGGAAAACAACAAAAAACTGTGATTATCATTCTTCTTGAGAAAATAAATATTATTTGAGGTAAGTAGTAAACTCTTTCGTAAAATGAAAATAAATGAGGCCAAGGTTAACTTATTCAATTTTTTTTCTTTCATTTTGCACAAACTGCTTATCTTTCAGGATTAATAATAATAATAATAACAAAAATCTTACATGCATATTGTATCACAGGTAAAATCGTGATATGTTACGGTTGCGCTGTTTCGGACGAAGAGAGAGGAAATGCTACATATAATGCTGGTGCTGAGGGTATGATTGTAATGAACCTAGCTATTCGAGGACTCACCACTTCTTCTCCTGCCCATGTTCTCCCTGCCACAAATGTGGGCTACTCGGCCACAACAGAAATTGTAAACTACTACACAAATAACAAAGCCACTGCCACTGCTGCCATACACTTCAATGGTACCAAATTTGGAATTAAACCCTCCCCAGCTGTTGCATCCTTCTCCTCTCGCGGCCCTAGCATTATGAATGGCGGGATCATAAAACCCGACGTGCTCGCACCTGGAGTCAATATCCTAGCTGCTTGGCCCACTGATGTCGGCCCAAACCCCAACCCGCTCGCGACCCACACCTTCAATTTTGATAGTGGCACATCCATGGCTACACCTCATGTGTCTGGGATTGTGGCATTAGTGAAGAGCAAGCACCGAGGGTGGACACCAGCAGAGATTTTGTCAGCAATTGTGACAACTGCAAATGACTCGTGGACTACTGCAGGCGACCTCATTACGGATGACACATCATACAATACTGCAGGGATATACGCTACAGGTGGTGGGCAGGTGAACCCAATCAAGGCGATGGACCCAGGTCTTGTGTTTGGGCACACCTTTAAAAACTACATTGAATATTTATGTGGCCTTGGATATAATCAGACTGAGATGACGTGGATAGTGGGGAGTTGGACTACTTGCACTGGGGTTAAGAATCTAACAGCGACAGAACTTAATTACCCATCTATTGCAGTAAATTTGACACAATTAGCAACGAGTCAAATTGTGAGAAGGACAGCAAAGAACGTGGGGGATCCACGAGAGGAGTACATGGCTAAGATTACAGAGCCAACTGGAGTAAGAGTTGATCTATCAACTTATACACTTAAATTTACGAGGGTGAATCAAGAGGAGAGCTATGATGTTAAATTTTTCTTAAAAGGTGCTTATCCAAGCCAGGGGAGCGATATGATACGAAGAGGAAAAATTGTTTGGGATTCAGGCAAACATTTGGTCACCACACCTATTGCTGTTAGGTTCAAATGATTGATTATTAGCTTAGAAAGCCGCCTTTCGATATATGTGATAATAAGTATAAAACTTCTTGGAGGGTGAATAAAAAATATTCATAAGTAATATGAATAATGCAACAAAGAGGTATATTTTCCTAAATAAAACCAATTTTTGCTGGTTCAATGTACTAAATCTTTTCTACTTTTGCATCAGATATTAAATTAAATGTCTCTTAATTAGGGTGGTTTTAATGATATATTATATTTTATTCAAGGAAAGGTTGTCATCAAATTTGTGAAGTAATTAAATGGTTCATAAAGAAACATTCTACTTATGTATCGTTGAAGTCAGATCATAAGTAAAAAGGGTGAAAATAAATAACTCATGGCAACCCACATCAAATTTGTTTCAGAAAATTTGAATTTAAGATTATTCAAGGGGTTTGAGTCAAACATGAGAATAACACTATCATTTGGATTGTGTATGTTTTAACAAAAATAACATGATAACATTTTTTGTTTGAGTTAATTGAGTCGTGTTAAATTAGTTATATGAATTATTAGATTAAATGAATCACATTTGAATTAATTGGGGTTATATTTATCCAAAAATTTATCTGATTTATGTAATAAAATGTATAAATTAGTTTTGGGTTGACAAATTCAGGTCAAGTACTTTGACACACACACACAAACAAAGAAACTTGTTCAAACAAATATAGTAATTAACTGCATAGAGCCACTTAATCATTATATTGACTTTAGCAAGAAGAAGAAAGAAATGGAATCTTAAAATTTTACCAAGCTTTACAAAAATTTATGATAGAACTTGCATCACAAAGCAGTTGAAGTCGATTGATGAAAAAATGTGAGACAATCCAATTAAAAATAACTGATTATATCTTATGAAATTCGAATAGCATGCCGACTATAAAATTTTAGCTGGTTTTTTGGCAATTTTTTCTTAAATTAAATACGGTTGGAAAATGTTTTTAATTATTACAGTACTATCATAATGGGTTTTGCATCAAACTAAACCATCTAAAATTCCTAAAAATATCTCATAAAGAAACAATAAAAATATAAGATTTTTTATGTTTTCACTTTTTTATACCAACAATATAATCACAAATAAAATTATTATTATACTTAAGTTTTTAATTTTTTTATCATCAATTCATTATAACCATATTGAGTAAAATCATAATATTTATTCAAACAAGTATCACATAAAACAATTTAGAAAAAATCACAATTACATTTAATTATTCAATAAAACTAGAAGCACATATAATAACATGATACTGCCTCATTCTTCTTTATCGCTGACACATTCATATATTTGTCTTGATGCATCTTTTTTATTCTCATTTCAATAGAAGCATTATGTGTTTCTATTTATGCTGTCACTTGAATCTCAATGTCATCAATAATTGCTGCCATACACCTTCTGATTAGGTCACCAATCAAAACAGTGCTCTAACAAAAAAAAGAATAGTATGCAACATATGTGCACCAAACCCTATGAGACAAAGACTTGTNACTATCATTTGGATTTTGTATGTTTTAACAAAAATAACATGATAACATTTTTTGTTTGAGTTAATTGAGTTGTGTTAAAATAGTTATNTTCAGAAAATTTGAATTTGAGATTATTCAAGGGGTTTGAGTCAAACATGAGAATTACACTATCATTTGGATTTTGTATGTTTTAACAAAAATAACATGATAACATTTTTTGTTTGAGTTAATTGAGTTGCTTTAAAANAGTTATATGAATTATTAGATTAAATGAATCACATTTGAAATAATTGGGTTATATTTATCCAAAAATTTATCTTATTTATGTAATAAAATATATAAATTAGTTTTGGGTTGACAAATTCATGTCAACTAGTTTGACACACACACACAAACAAAGAAACTTGTTCAAACAAATATAGTAATTAACGGCATAGAGCCACTTAGNGTTAATTGAGTTGTGTTAAAATAGTTAAATGAATTATTAGATTAAATGAATCACATTTGAAATAATTGGGTTTTATTTATCCAAAAATTTATCTGATTTATGTAATAAAATATATAAATTAGTTTTGGGTTGACAAATTCAGGTCAAGTACTTTGACACACACACACAAACAGAGAAACTTGCTCAAACAAATATAGCNGATAGAACTTGCATCACAAAGCAGTTGAAGTCGATTGATGAAAAAATGTGAGAAATACTACTAAATGCTAGAAAATCCAACTAAAAATAACTGAGTATATCTTAATAAATTCCAATAGCATGCCGACTATAAATTTTTAGTTGGGTTTTTGGCAATTTTTTTAAAATTAAATGTGGTTGGAAGCTGTTTTTAATCATTACAGANTGCATAGAGCCACTTAATCATTATATTGACTTTAGCAAGAAGAAGAAAGAAATGGAATCTTAAAATTTTACCGAGCTTTACAAAAATTTATGATTGAACTTGCATCACAAAACAGTTGAAGTCGATTGATGAAAAAATGTGAGAAATACTACTTCGCCTCCTCTACGATCCACGAAAATAACAAAACACAAAGGCCAAAACCAACATCAAGGATGGATATATGACACATCCTCATTTATGAGCCTTCTGAAAATACGTCGTGATCTTTTCATCAAGATACCATTGATATATTTTGTATGAAATTGTTTGTATTTTAATATTTTCTTGAATATAACATGGGGGGGAATGAAACCTTGGCGAGATAGACTTTTCGTGGTGACTCTCAAAAACTTTTCTCGTCACCCTCTAATCAAATTATCTTCTTTGCTCCGCCTAAGAGGATCAAAAAACAAAACATATAATTCATGTCTAGAAAACCCATCTATTATCTTCCTCAACCTCCTCACATAAGTCTCTCCTATGTGATGTGAACTCACCATAACTTGACAGCCGATATCTTGAAAGGATTCGATAGTATTAATATGTATTTTCATTGAAATAAAAAATAAAAAAGAATTACATTAAATTAAAATGCATGCTGATATTAAGTTATGATATATATTACTCATTTATGAGACATCACACATTATTTCCTAAAAAATCGCAACCAGTTTGCTCATTAATGCTTTTGAAAAAAAAATGTTAATGTGCTACTGCTGCTTTTTTATGAAATCCTCTTATTCATGCAGCATTTTGGGCTGCCTTATTTCGTTTGGAGAACACTAAGGTTGCAGATTTAATGAAAAGATTTAGCTTGTCACCATTTCTAATCAATCCGACAACTTGTATATATATATATGTGTGTGAGCGCGCTCCGTGTACTCAAATCAGTTGGTCGGGCATATGCTTGTCAGTTGTAAGTCCCCTCTTGCCCACGATTTGATTCCCCCCGAGTTTAGGGTGTGATACTCAAATGACTAATAAAACAAAATATTGCTGCTAAAAATAAAATAAAATCAAAGAAATAATGAAATCCCAGATAGAATCAACGTAACGAATATAAAAGCTTCTTGTCAAAGTATTATTGAAAAATATCTTCTCTGCTAGAGCAATAGCTGAATCATTTGTAATTGTAATCTTTGCCTTGGGTTTAGAAATTGTCTTATCTATATTTCCTTTTCTTATAATCATTCTCTGACTTTCGAATCTTCATTTTTCTGTCAAAGGTAAAATGTTTGTTATAGCAAAAATGGTTGAGAGCATAAACTGTAATAGAAAATTAGTGTAAAGTTAAAAAGTTATTTTACTGATTTCTTGCTTTACAACAAAATCAACTTTTTTTGGTTCCATCCTTGCTTCAACTTTCCTTTCTCCCTAACCAAAAAACAATAAATTTAAGTAATATGCTCAAATATACCGACTTCGTAACTTTTTTCAGAAAAAAAAAAAATATTAAATGAGATTTTTTCTTTATAAAAAAATGAAATGTCAAAGATCAATATACTAACCTTTTTGTTAAGCGATTCTTATGTCTTGAAAATTATACCAGCAAATCGGGTTTTCAACCTAGTAACACGGAGAACATTTCTTGGAGATTATTGAGGCTGCTTAAAGCCTATAACATAAAAAATCATAAAATTTATATGTACTCCGACCTACAACAAATTTCACAAAACATATATCAAATCTATCATGGAGTAATAATTTTAATTATTGTACAAACTATACTATCTAGTAGATTAGCCTATTCAAATATGAGATTTTAAGAAATAGCTTAAGAATTTCTCATTAATATTTAAATTTTTTTTCAAACAAATGATTTGAATGTTTGAAAACTAGCTAAAGTATTTAGAATTAAAATATTTGGAAAAATTTACAAAGTTTGTCTTATTGGCAATTAAAATAATCATATTAATAAAATGTTAAAAAACTTACCTGATAACGAAGCGTGATTGAATGTATTATTAAGACAAAGTTGATAATTAGAATTGCAAGATGATGTCATCAAAGAAGCCATGTGAATAAGTAGAATCACAGGACATTTTTATTTTATTTTTAATAATTTCTTGAGAAAATTTTTTTTTAAAAAAAAAAAGGGAAATTGTCAACATATGGGCGGTTAATTTGTAAATCTTATTATTTCGGCGGTTTGTATATAATCATCTTAGGTTAAAATTAAGTAAAAGTAGGTAAGGAAAATACCCGGGCCATTAACGCCGACTTACTTCTTGCCAACTAATTAACATGAATTAGAAATTTTCAAAAGGACAATAAACAATTTTATAATCAATAAATGATGGAAGCAAAGGAATAATAACCCGTTTCAATTTTTAATTTTGCTTCCAATTAAAATTTTGTGAGAAGAGTTATTCTTCCAACTCAATTTCAGTGATTAAATTCCGTCAAATAAAAAATATATATAAATCTAAAATATTAATATAATACCGTCAGGCGTCAGCTATCTAAATAAAAAAATTTTTTGTGAACAACTCGGCCATTTCAATGGATTTGCAAAGTATCTAAACATTTGACCCATTTGATTGAGAACAAATGAGCGCCGTGAACTCTTTATGCATATGATTGAAATCATCAATATAAATTGAAGCTTCCACCTATGAACAAAAAAGAAAAAATAAGATTGTAACCAAGTCAACAAGTTAATAAGTTTATCAAACTCTATAAAAATTTAACAATAAGAAAACAATTGTTACAGGTAAATCTTATTAGCATTATGCCCTCTTAGGCTTTGTAAATATTCATGTTTGTTTTATAACAATAAGTGCTACATTGAAAGCCTACAAAATTTTTCTTAGATTGAAAAAACAGTAAAAATTAGGAATTGATAATTTTGAATTTAGCTTTACTTTTAGCTAGAATTAGAATGCCCTATTACATTTAAAGTAATGGCAAAAAGTTTGGATTAATTATTAAAGTATAAATCTTAAATCTAATCTAATTCGTATGTAACATTGTTTCTTTTTAATATTTATAATCAACATATACATTAGTCATCATCATCACATTAAATTTAATAAAATTTTATTAATAAAGCTAAAATAAATTTGGAAGAATTAAAGCCCTAAAAACATAGTTTTAAGTAATAAAAAATATATTATAAAAGTACTGTAAGAAGCGAAAATGAATTACCTTCTCTAGTTCGAGTCGAGCTGCCTCCCTTTCTTTTTCAATCTTCATTTTATGTTAAAGATCTACTTTATCGATATCTAGTTTAGCAATTTCAATTCGAACTGCTATTTTTCTTTTTTCTGCAAAAATTATGGCACTTTTGTAAGTTGATCATATACAATAAATAGAAGAAATTTAAAATAAGTCACATATTTTAAGAAATATCATATGATTTAAATAAAAGAATAAGTTACTTTTACCAAGAGTAGAAAAGTCAAAGATCCATAAATTAAGAAGAAAATCGAATCAATTACTTAAATAGTTGCTTTACTCATGTTTTTGCATGTTGTAATTGATG
>JXCR01142814.1:10353-25022 GCA_002079205.1 Phalaenopsis hybrid cultivar | reverse complement strand
AAGAAAAACACATGCAAGTGCAGACATTCAACATGATGCAAAAATAAAGCAAAGCAAGTCAAACCAAAATAATAAACAGGCCGGTGCCGCTGGGTCGGCAACAAATCCCAGAAATGAAAAAGGGCGGCCGGACTCCGCATATACATGCCCGGTCCTAATTTTATCATCAATATAAAAATGCAGAATTAAGATACGGGGCACGAGCATCTGCTCCTAATCCCCTCCATGTGGTTCCCGTGCTAACGACTCGGAACCCGTGCCTGTATCTTATTTCTGTTACAGGACTCTCCTAGACTCTAAAAAAAATACATAGAGAAAAGAAAAAGACTCAATCCTGCATGGAAACAAGTGTCAGCAGGAAACTCACATGCACATAACGTATCACNGGATTAATAATAATAATAATAACAAAAATCTTACATGCATATTGTGACACAGGTAAAATCGTGATATGTTACAATTGTGTTGTTTCGGACGAAGAGCGAGGAAATGCTACATATCATGCTGGTGCCNTTTATATAAATTTTAATATAGTATATTCATATTATTCAGTATTTTACGTTATTATCTCTCAAAGAAATAAATTCATCTTCTTATGTCTTATATTTATAGTTCTATTTTATCTATGTAGAGAGATATTGGACAAAGGATCCATAAAAATTAACTATATTTTTATTTAATAATGATCATGATCGTTAAAACACCAAGCCCAAATAATATCAAACGATCAATGCTTGTGTTATTTTTCGATTATTCCAAAAATACATTTTTTTAGTCTTTTTATCTATTGATTTCAGAAATTAAGCCCTTTACATACGCTAAGCAGCCTCACATTCATTGTTCAGGTTCATTTGGATGTCTCAATTTGCATATTATGTGATGCATGACAAGAATATCTTTTACTTTAGCGCATCATTGCATATATGACTTCATCATGCTTATCATAGTATTTATCAACACTGTCACATTGACTTGCATATTTCCATTTGGATGTATGATACACTTATACCATCAAATGCACTAGTAGTTTTTATTGTACACATACTTTCTTTATGTATGATTTGTGAATGTGTCACCATACCTTTCGTTGCTTTCCTTCTATTTGCCCATTTTAAATCTTCATTCTCAGAAAGCCTTTATCGTAGTATAGCAATAAAGCAAGAAAAGAAGAAATAAATTGGGCAAATATTAAGAGAGACAAAAGTGTGGATATTAAGTTATCTCATAGAACAATCCTCATCAAATATGTCAGAGTGGACTGCTCCAAATAAGTCAAACCATACTCGACCCTAACACATGTAGAAGAAGAATCTAATAATGAACTTTTTATCAGAATAAGAGCAAAATCAATTTTATTTTTTTTAGTTTTTTGGGTTAATGAGACTTGCCATGGTGAAGTATTCCCATAATAAATTACATCTTAAGTATACATAGAAGGACTCTTGACAAACGTTTTATGTTTGCTCTTTTTATAAACACTAATACTAGGACATCAAAGAGATTTGTATTATTCTTGTAGGGAAAATCACTTATTGTCAAGGCTAAAGGAAGTTGTTGGATAAAGTCTCAATCACCATAACATAATAGTTAGTCGCCTTTTATCAAACGATGACCCACGAATTGACTACCAAAAACCTCAAAGGCATACAATAGTGGCATTACAGGGGTATGCCAACGGGAAGGTAATCAATTCATAGATAGGTAAAGGTAGAATATTTAGGACTCTAAGAATCCATGATCCTAGGCTATTAATTTTATTTGTTTGATTGAACATAAAGGGTGTTAACTGATGGGGCAGGTAGATTTAGTGTAAAATTTTACAAATTTTTTTCATTATTACGAAATTATACACGACAGATATATAAAAAATTTGTAATATAATCCCAACAAAAATGCATTTTATGAAAATAGTTTATCTTTTAAAACTCTTTTTATACTGTCAAATCCCTGTTAAAATCAACACAAGTATACATATCGCTAAAGTAATAAAGGACTCTAATGGAGTCCTAGATATCAATCCCATTGGAAAGTTGGAAAATCCTTTAAGTAAGTTTTTGAAATTATTTTATAATTTAAAAATACAAAAATAAAAGTAAAGTGCGAAGTTTGAATATTAACTACTAAGGTAAATGCTATTTAAAATGAAGTTGAAAAAGAAAGTTAACTAAATTACGAAAGCTAGACAAAGTTCTTTTTTAACGGAAAGTTTAAATTTAAGAAAACATCCTTCCCCTTTACAATGAGTATATGGATTGTGAAGAAATTGAAATCAATTAAAATATTATATATAAATTATTTTGTGTCAAATAGGAGCAATCCTATTCTTTACACTCTTCCGAGTGTTATAAAGAATATTGACTAATCCAAAGTTTGATTCTTAATTTTATGGTTAGGCTGGGAGGATACTGATTGCCACTCTAGTGCTCCCACTACTCCCTCATCTGAGGGCTAACAAACTTGCATCAGTTTCCAATCAACTGGACCAAATTGGGGATTTTAATCTGTCACCTTAAAATTTCCAATTCTGCATCCAACAAAGTATATTTTTTATTTATTTGCACCCAATCCCATGGATGTCATACTCTCCCATGAAATTGAATGTGATTCTCCCTATGTTGTAGAAATTGTATCCCTTTTAGAACATATGTCTTTCAACAAGTTTTGACATTGCAATTGACCAGTTCGATAAGTAAATGACGATCGGAGTTCAAATCATCACAAATTATTAACATTTAAAACAGTAGAAAATAAAATCAATTCTTCAAGAACCCATATCTCAAAGTCGGGAGAATGATAAATAAAGCTACTCAAAATTCATGAAAAGGATACGATAAAACACAGATTTTATATATAAAAATAAGTTTACAAAACAAAAGAAATAAAAGACACAACTTAGCTCACAATCCTTCCCAACAAAATCCCTAGAAGTTCTCTCCAAGCCTTTCTCTCTTTGCAATCCCACTCAATTCTCTCTTAGAACTGTAATGAGGAAGAAATTTCTCACCTTCCTCTCCTCTTATAACCCTAGAAGAAAATCTTCTCTTCTCTCCTTTTGCCTCTCACGCCAACTTCCTCTCTTTCTCTTTCTCCTCCCTTTTTCATCTCTATCAAGTCCTCTTTTTATCTTAGGTTGCCTCCTTTGAAAAAGAATTTAAAATTTCTCTCCAAAAGTTCCTTCTAAAAGTCAACTCTTTTAAATTCAAAAGATGTGTCATTTGATCCAAGAGACATATCTCTTCATAAAAAAACCTTCCAAATTGTCTAGATGCATTGAATTACTCCAATAGGTGTGTAGAGCAAGTGTGCCTTTGAAAATTTGTGCAAAATTCATCTCAAACCACCTTAATTTGCAAAAAGTTGTCTCTGACGCATCATGCGCTAGAATCCTAATATTTGCTGTTTTGGTTCCAAATTTCATTTTTTTTGCCACTTTTGCTCTAAATGCCTAAAAATTATATACCTGAAAAAAAACATGAAAATACCCTTCTTTAAAGTGCAATATCACCAAAAATAAGCATAAAATATGTGCTTAAAGCAATATATTATTTTGGTGTATAAAAATACCTCAAACTTACATATTACTTGTACTCAAGTGACAATTTTACTACATAAAAGCATATAACTTAGGATGGAGATTTACTTATAGCATCTATACTTTAGCTTAATAAATAAAATAACAAAAATTTAAGAAAAACCCTTAATAACTTAGATTCAAACTTTAAGTCTAGTAATACTTAATCAAACTTAAGATTACTGATTCTTCATTCATTTCAAGAAGAATTACAATTTGTCATATTAAGGAAATTTAGAACATTCATATGAAAAAAGAACTTCATGAAAATTTTGCTAGGATAGCTACTAATACTCCAATATAAGTTTAGAAAATGTAATAAAACTCTATCCTTAAGTTGATTCAAGTGAAGCCAATTTTTGATTAGGCATCTCCTCAAGCTTCTCCTCACTTATTTTTCTTCTCTTTTTCTTTTTTTTCGATCTTTTCAATCCTCTCTTTTCTTTTTCAAGTGAGAATTACTATATCTGGATAGTATTTAATAATTTAAACTTCACTATCCTCTTCTTAAAGTTAAAACTTTATACCTCTCTTCACTTTATAATTTTATATTAGTTTAGGATTCTTCATAAAGTCTCATTCTTTTCTTCTTAGATGAAACTCTAAAATTCTTAATACTTCAAAAACACAACTTCCTTTAATTTAAATTGAAAACATAGTCTTATCCTATCATACCAAATATCTTTTTACTTTAGAATTGACCTTCATTATTAAAAACTTTTTACCTAAATTTACCACAATATTTATAAACATAAGTAGAGTCATTTAAAGTTAAATCTTAATATCTTAGGTCATTTTAAATTATTTATGAAAATATAGTTAATCAGGACAAATAAAATTTAGCTTACCTCTTTTTGAAACAAATTTTTCTTTCCCCCAAACTTAGGTTTTTAAGTGATTTTAAAGATACTTTTAGTATAAAATTTTGTAGGTGTAAGAAAACAGTAAGTGAATGAAAATAAAAACTGACTTGTAGAGGATTTTTGACTATGAAATTGGGGTCTGTTATACTGCAGCTACTAACTGTAAAATTACGTACAAGCTTTAAAGTATTAAATAAAACATAATATATTCTAAAGAACTTGTTGAGAATTAAAAATAGAAATACGAAAACTGAAAAAACTAAACTGAAAATACTAAAAATACAGAAAAAGTGAAAGTCTACAACTACTATTACAATCTCGAACCATTGGGACAATTTCTATGGCAGTGAAGTGGCAGAATCTTTCTCGGTTTCTAGCAAGAATCTGTCTCTCAATCTCACCACCCGGGTTTGCAAACGGCCCTTGTCTCCATTTGAGTATTGTAACTATGCTTACCTTTGAAACTACTGTTTTCTTACACCTACAAGTGAGATACTCTATATCTGGATAGTATCTATGGTTTTTAGCCTTAGAATCCTTCTCTTTTGCCCACAATGTGATTCCCTAGACCAAGATCTTGATGTAGGAGACGACTTAAGCAGCAAAAATGGAGTTTGTTCATGCAATTTTGTGGTTTTCTAAGTGATCTGGTGTGTTTGGACCTTGGCGCATCATGCTTCAAGGTTCTGTAAATTAGTGCATCATGCGCCAATCTAGTGCATCATGCGCCAGAGCTTAAATTAACCATATTTCAGTTTCTGTTGAAATTTGCTTCGTACCGCTTTACATCAACCTCTATTTGACTCAAATAAACCTTTTTTAGCATAATTAAACATCACACTAACACCAAACTNGGATTAATAATAATAATAATAACAAAAATCTTACATGCATATTGTGACACAGGTAAAATCGTGATATGTTACGATTGCGTTGTTTCGGACGAAGAGAGAGGAAATGCTACATATAATGCTGGTGGAGAGGGTATGATTGTAATGAACCTAGCTATTGAAGGACACACCACTTCTTCTTCTGCCCATGTTCTCCCTGCCACAAATGTGGGCTACTCGGCCACAACAGAAATTGTAAACTACTACACAAATAACAAAGCCACTGCCACTGCTGCCATACACTTCAATGGTACCCAATTTGGAATTAAACCTGCCCCAGCTGTTGCATCCTTCTCCTCTCGCGGCCCTAGCATTATGAATGGCGGTATCATAAAACCCGACGTGCTCGCACCCGGAGTCAATATCCTAGCTGCTTGGCCCACTGATGTCGGCCCAAACCCCAACCCGCTCGCGACCCACACCTTCAATTTTGATAGTGGCACATCTATGGCTACACCTCATGTGTCTGGGATTGTGGCACTAGTGAAGAGCAAGCACCGAGGGTGGACACCAGCAGAGATTATGTCAGCAATTGTTACAACTGCAAATGACTCATGGACTACTGCAGGCGACCTCATTAAAGACGACACATCATACAATACTGCAGGGATATACGCTACAGGTGGTGGGCAGGTGAACCCAATCAAGGCGATGGACCCAGGTCTTGTGTTTGGGCACACCGTTAATAACTACATTCAATATTTATGTGGCCTTGGATATAATCAGACTGAGATGACGTGGACACTGGGGAGTTGGACTACTTGCAATGGGGTTAAGAATCTAACAGCGACAGAACTTAATTACCCATCTATTGCAGTAAATTTGACACAATTAGCAACGAGTCAAATTGTGAGAAGGACAGCAAAGAACGTGGGGGATCCACGAGAGGAGTACATGGCTAAGATTACAGAGCCAACTGGAGTAAGAGTTGATTTATCAACTTATAGACTTAAATTTACGAGGGTGAATCAAGAGGAGAGCTATGATGTTAATTTTTTCTTAAGAGGTGCTTATCCAAGCCAGGGGAGCGATATGATACGAAGAGGAAAAATTGTTTGGGATTCAGGCAAACATTTGGTCACCACACCTATTGCTGTTAGGTTCATATGATTGATTATTAGCTTAGAAAAGCCATGCCTTTCGATATATGTGATAATAAGTATAAAACTTATTGGAGGGTGAATAAAAAATATTCATAAGTAATATGAATAATGCAACAAAAAGGTATATTTTCCTAAATAAAACCAATTTTTGTTGGTTCAATGTACCATATCTTTTCTACTTTTGCATCAGATATTAAATTAAATGTCTCTTAATTAGGGTGGTTTTAATGATATATTATATTTTATTCAAGGAAAGGTTGTCATAAAATTTGTGAAGTAATTAAGTGGTTCATAAAGAAACATTCTACTTATGTATCATTGAAGTCAGATCATAAGTAAAAAGGGTGAAAATAAATAACTCATGACAACCCACATCAAATTTGTTTCAGAAAATTTGAATTTGAGATTATTCAAGGGGTTTGAGTCAAACATGAGAATTACACTATCATTTGGATTGTGTATGTTTTAACAAAAATAACATGATAACATTTTTTGTTTGAGTTAATTGAGTCGTGTTAAATTAGTTATATGAATTATTAGATTAAATGAATCACATTTGAATTAATTGGGGTTATATTTATCCAAAAATTTATCTGATTTATGTAATAAAATGTATAAATTAGTTTTGGGTTGACAAATTCAGGTCAAGTACTTTGACACACACACACAAACAAAGAAACTTGTTCAAACAAATATAGTAATTAACGGCATAGAGCCACTTAGTCATTATATTGACTTTAGCAAGAAGAAGAAAGAAATGGAATCTTAAAATTTTACCAAGCTTTACAAAAATTTATGATAGAACTTGCATCACAAAGCAGTTGAAGTCGATTGATGAAAAAATGTGAGAAATACTACTAAATGCTAGAAAATCCAACTAAAAATAACTGAGTATATCTTAATAAATTCCAATAGCATGCCGACTATAAATTTTTAGTTGGGTTTTTGGCAATTTTTTTAAAATTAAATGTGGTTGGAAGCTGTTTTTAATCATTACAGAGCTATCATAATGGCTTTTGCATCAAACTAAACCATCTAAAATTCCTGAAAATATCTTATAAATAAACAATAAAACTGTAAGATTTTTTATGTTTTCACTTTTTTACACCAACAATATAATCACAAATAAAATTATTATTACACTTAAGTTTATAAATTTTCTTATCATCAATTCATAATAACCATATTGAGGAAAATCATAATATATATTCAAACAAGTATCACATAAAACAGTTTAGAAAAAATCAACATTACATTTAATTATTCAATAAAACTAAAAGCACCTATAATAACATGATACTTCCTCATTCTTCTTTATCGCTGACACATTCATATATTTGTCTTGATGTATCTTTTTTATTTTCATTTCAATAGAAGCATTATGAGTTTCTATTTATCCTGTCACTTGAGTCTCAATGTCATCAATAATTGCTGCCATACACTTTCTGATTAGGTCACCAATCAAAGCAGAGCTCTAACCAAAAAAAGAATAGTATGCAGCATATGTGCACCAAACCCTATGAGACAAAGACTTATGTTACTTCTCTCTTTCTTCCTCCAATAAGTTCCTTTCACATATCAATCATCGACTGCTCAAGTCATCCACTCAAAATTCTTGAACTTGTGGAACTTTAACTCAGCAAATATTTCCAACCTCATATACTAATCCTTTACGAAATTACGATATCATTAAAATAGAATAATTCTGATAATGAAATATAATTTTAAAATAAATATTTTACTTATGTAATCTCTTCATGTTTGGTATCAACCAACGATTGGTTCGTTTAGTGCTGATGTGTTAAACAGTTCAAATCTATAATCGTGTGTTCTCTATCAAATAATTCTTTTATAAAGATTTACAAGTTTATTAAACTTTTTAATATGGATTCTCTATGACAAACTTATCTTCTCTGATACTTAGTATGAAAATTGAGCCTTTAGTATATAAGTTCCTCTAGATTTTGTTTTAACACCTCTTAACAAACATTGTTTGGAGAGGCATATGCTCTACGTAACATAGCACACTTTTTTTCTCCACTTTAAAGAGCAATCTACCCAAACTTATAATCATCTATGAACATATCACATGAATGACTATCTTCTCTGATCTCAATTTTATATAAATTTTAATATAGTATATTCATATTATTC
This sequence comes from Phalaenopsis hybrid cultivar, assembly GCA_002079205.1. Lineage (NCBI taxonomy): Eukaryota > Viridiplantae > Streptophyta > Magnoliopsida > Asparagales > Orchidaceae > Phalaenopsis > Phalaenopsis hybrid cultivar. The sequence goes on along the minus strand of JXCR01142814.1, from coordinate 16,441 downwards.
AGTATTTTACGTTATTATCTCTCAAAGGAATAAATCCATCTTCTTATGTCTTATATTTATAGTCCTATTTATCTATATAGAGAGATATTGGACAAAGGATCCATAAAAATCAACTATATTTTTATTTAATAATTATCATGATCATTAAAACACCAAGCCCAAATCATATCGAACGATCAATACTTATGCCTTATTTTTCGATTATTCCAAAAATACATTTTTTTAGTCTTTTTATCTATTGATTTCAGAAATTAATCCCTTTACATACGCTAAGCAGCCTCACATTCATTGTTCAGGTTCATTTGGATGTCTCAATTTGCATATTATGTGATGCATGACAAGAATATCTTTTACTTTAGCGCATCGTTGCATATATGACTTCATCATGCTTATCATAGTATTTAGCAACACTGTCACATTGACTTGCATGTTTCCATTTGGATGTATGATACACTTATACCATCAAATGCACTAGTAGTTTTTATTGTACACATACTTTCTTTATGTATGATTTGTGAAGGTGTCACCATACCTTTCGTTTCTTTCCTTCTATTTGCCCATTTTAATCTTCATTCTCAGAAAGCCTTTATCGTAATATAGCAATAGAGCAAGAAAAGAAAAGAAATAAATTGGGCAAAATATTAAGAGAGACAAAAGTGTGAATATTAAGTTATCTCGTAGAACAATCTTCATCAAATATGTCAGAGTGGACTGCTCGAAAAAAGTCAAACCATACTCGACCCTAACAAATGTAGAAGAAGAATCCAACAATGAACTTTATATCAGAATAAGAGCAAAATAAATTTTATTTTTTTTATTTTTTGGGCTAATGAGACTTGCCATGGTGAAGTATTCCCATAATAAATTACATCTTAAGTATACATAGAAGGACTCTTGACAAACGTTTTATGTTTGCTCTTTTTATAAACACTAATACTAGGACATCAAAGAGATTTGTATTATTCTTGTAGGGGAAATCACTTATTGTCAAGGCTAAAGGAAGTTGTTGGATACAGTCTCAATCACCATAACATAATAGTTAGTCGCCTTTTACCAAACGATGACCCACGAATTGACTACCAAAAACCTCAAAGGCATACAATAATGGCATTATAGGGGTACGCCAATGGGAAAATAATCAATTCATAGATAGGTAAAGGTAGAATATTTAGGAGTCCAAGAATTCATGATCCTAGGCTATTAATTCTATTTGTTTGATTGAACATACAGGGTGTTAACTGATGGGGCGGGTAGATTTAGTGTGTAAATTTTACAAATATTTTTCAATATTACGAAATTATACACGACAGATATATAAAAAATTTGTAATATAATCCCAACAAAAATACATTTTATGAAAATAGTTTATCTTTTAAAACTCTTTTTAAACTGTCAAATCCCTGTTAAAATCAACACAAGTATACATATCGCTCAAGTAATAAAGGGCTCTAATGGAGTCCTAGATATCGATCCCATTGGAAAGTTGGAAAATCTTTTAAGTAAGTTTTTGAAATTATTTTATAATTTAAAAATACAAAAATAAAAGTAAAGTGCGAAGTTTGAATATTAACTACTAAGGTAAATGCTATTTAAAATGAAGTTGAAAAAGAAAGTTAACTAAATTATGAAAGCTAGACAAAGTTTTTTTTTAACGCAAAGTTCAAATTTAAGAAAGCATCCTTCCCCTTTACAATGAGTATATGGATTGTGAAGAAATTGAAATCAATTAAAATAATATATATATAAATTATTTTGTGCCAAATAGGAGCAATCCTATTCTTTACCTTCTTCCGAGTGTTATAAAGAATATTGATTAATCCAGAGTTTGATCCTTAATTCTGTGGTTAGGCTGGGAGGATCCTGATTGCCACTCTAGTGCTCCCATTATTCCCTCACCTGAGGGCTAACAATCTCGCATCAGTTTCCAATCAACTGGACCAAATTGGGGATTTTAATCTGTCACCTTAAAATTTTCAATTCTGCATCCAACAAAGTATTTTTTTTTATTTATTTTCACCCAATCCCATGGATGACATACTCTCCCATGAAATTGAATTTGATTCTCCCTATGTTGTAGAAATCGTATCCCTTTTAGAACATATGTCTTTCAACAAGTTTTGACATTGCAATTGACCAGTTTGATTAGTAAATGAAGATCGAAGTTCAAATCATCACAAATTATTAACATTTAAAACAGTAGAAAATAAAATCAATTCTTCAAAAACCCATATCTCAAAATTGGGAGAAGGATAAATAAGGCTACTCAAAATTCATGAAAAGGATACGATAAAACACAGATTTTATATATAAAAACAAATTTACAAAACAAAAGAAATAAAAGACACAACTTATCTCACAATCCTTCCCAAACAAATCCCTAGAAGTTCTCTCCACATCTTTCTCTGTTTGAAATCCCACTCAATTCTCTCTTAGAAGTGTAATAAGGAAGAAATTTCTCACCTTTCTCTCCTCTTATAACCCTAGAAGAAAATCTCCTCTTCTCTCCTTTTGCCTCTCACGCCAACTTCCTCTCTTTCTCATTCTCCTCCCTTTTTCATCTCTATGAAGTCCTCTTTTTATTTTGGGCTGCCTCCTTTGAAAAAGAATTCAAAATTTCCCTCCAAAAGTTCCTTCTAAAAGTCAACTCTTTTAAATTCAAAAGATAAGTCATTTGATTCAAGAGACATATCTCTTCATAAAAAAACCTTCCAAAATGTCTAGATGCATTGAATTATTCAAATAGGTGTGTAGAGCAAGCGTGCCTTTGAAAATTTGTGCAAAATTCATTTCAAACCACCTTAATTTGCAATAAGTCATCTTTGGCGCATCATGCGCTAATTCTCTGTCAAATGGCGCATCATGCGCTAGAATCCTAATATTTGCTGTTTTGGTTCCAAATTTCATCTTTTTTGCCACTTTTGCTCTAAATGCCTAAAAATTATATACCTGAAACAAAAACATGAAAATACCCTTCTTTAAAGTGCAATATCACAAAAAATAAGCATAAAATATTTGCTTAAAGCAGTATATTATTTTGGTGTATCAAAATCCTCAAACTTACATATTACTTGTATTCAAGTGACAATTTTACTACATAAAAGCATATAACTTAGGATGAAGATTTACTTATAACATCTATACTTTAGCTTAATAAATAAAATAACAAAATTTAAGAAAAATCCTTAATAACTTAGATTCAAACTCTAAGTTTTTGTAATACTTAGTAATCAAACTTAAGATTTCTGAATCTTTATTCATTTCAAGAAGAATTGCAATTTGTCATATTAAGGACATTTAGAACATTCATATGAAAAAAGAACTTCATGAAAATTTTGCTAGGATAGCTACTAATACTCCAATATAAGTTTAGAAAATGTAATAAAACTCCATCCTTAAGTTGATTCAAGTGAAGCCAATTTTTTATTAGGCATCTCCTCAAGCTTCTCCTCACTTATTTTTCTTCTCTTTTTCTTTTTTTTTTCAATCTTTTCAATCCTTTCTTTTCTTTTTCAGGTGAGAATTACTATATCTGGATAGTCTTTAATAATTTAAACTTCACTATCCTCTTCTTAAAGTTAAAACTCTATACCTCTCTTCACTTTATAATTTTATATTAGTTTAGGATTCTTCATAAAGTTTCATTCTTTTCTTCTTACATGAAACTCTAAAATTCTTAATACTTCAAAAATACAATTTCATTTACTTTAAATAGGATTCTTTTCTTCTTACATGAAACTCTAAAATTCTTAATACTTCAAAAATACAACTTCCTTTAATTTAAATTGAAAAACACAGTCTTATCATATCATACCAAATATCTTTAACTTTAGAATTGACCTTCATTATTAAAAACTTTTTACCTAAATCTACCACAATATTTATAAACATAAGTATAGTCATTTAAAGTTAAATCTTAATATCTTAGGTCATGTTAAATTATTTATGAAAATATAGTTAATCAGGACAAATAAAATTTAGTTTACCTCTTTTGAAAACAAATTTTTCTTTCCCCCAAACTTAAGTATTTAAGTGACTTTAATGATATTTTTAGTATAAAATGTAGTAGGTGAAAGAAAACAGTAAGTGAATGAAAATAAAAACTGACTTGTAGAGGATTTTTTACTATGAAACTAGGGTCTGTTATACTGCAGCTACTAACTGTAAAACTACATACAAGCTTTAAAGCATTAAATAAAACATAATATATTTCCAAGAACTTGTTGAGAATTAAAAATAAAAATATGAAAACTAAAAATACTAAAAATACAGAAAAAGTGAAAGTCTACAATTACTATTACAATTATGTTCACAACACACATGAAAGTTTTACTACAACAAGTTTCAAATAAAAGATCATCATAAAAAAATCACAAATAACAAACAAACATTTAAAACAGACTAAACTAAACTCATAAAAATCAATCTTCATCTCCTACCTCATCATTATCAGAATCTTCTTTTTCTTCTCCTTCTTCTTCATCATGAACAAAAGCATAGGAAGTGAAACTAGGGCAAGTAGGAAAGTACACATTGGGTTCACCTCTAAGATGTCTTACCATAGCATTTTCAAATTCAATATCATGTTGAACTCTCCTCTGTTGATATTCATCATTATAAGCATTTCTTTCTCCTATCTCTCCCAACGGAGTTTGAATATTAATTATGTCTATTTTTTGAATCATCAGTTGGTCCATAATACCTTTAAGTAATGCAGATCGAGAAGTAGACACCCCTACAATAGATGTAGAGGGCCTATCTATTCTTCCACCTCTAGATTCAACAAATGATTCCACTCTCTCAATCATGTGCCACCTAATTGGATTTTGTGACTGTAATCTTTCTTCATTTCAATATGACTCTACTCCTGATTGTTCACATAGAGTGAAAATCAAGGCAGTGTATCCAAAACCACCAGCTGTAGAACTACCAACTATACTTCGAGCATGCTGAACTATAAGTACACAAACATCTATTGCTTTCATGTTTGAATACAATAGTTTAGTACAACTCTGTCTTTTGTAACATTAGCCAAATGATTTGTTGGCAACCGTCTAACAAAAATGAAATGGTGCCATACTTTTGACTGAACTGTCAAGTTGGAAGAAAGGTAGTTAACTATATTGTTATTCTTAATCTTCCACTCTCCTCTTCCATCAGTGAAAAATGCAATCACTTCATCCTGTGATGAATCAATCATCACGAATGCAGTGTATTCATAAAAAAATACACCCCTCAACCCATAAAAAGTATTGATCTGAACAGAATTAAATTCAATTTTTTTACCACTAAACAAGATGTGATCTTCAGTAGTGAACCTCAGGATTGCATAAAAATCCCGAACCATTGGGACAATTGCTATGGCAGTGAAGTGGTAGAATCTTTCCCAGTTTTTAGCAAGAATCTGTCTCTCAATCTCACCACCCGGGTTTGCAAATGCCCGTTTTTGGATCATTCTTCTTGTCTCCATTTGAGTATTGTAACTATGCTTGCCTTTGAAAATAACAAATCTTCATGCATTAAAATCTTCGAATGGCCTTTCTCTCTTAACTCGGGGATCCATTTGAAACTTCTACTAAAATCCAACTAATTCCAAATGATTTGCTAAATAAATAATTTAACTCCTCAAGCAAGATTATTTGGTAAGAAACTTTTCTTCATGAGTTTTCTTCAAACTTTTTCATCAAAAATCCCAAGTTTTGGATCTTCCAAATCCATGGTGAAAATAAAAAATTTCTAAGTTAAAGTGAAGCTCTTACCAAGCAAAGATGAAATCTATGATTTTTAGCATTAGAATCCTTCTCTTTTGCCCACAATGTGATTCCCTAAACCAAGGTCTTGATGTAGGAGACGGCTTAAGCAGCAAAAATGGAGTTTGTCCTTATGATTTTGTGGTTTTCTAAGTGATCTGGTGTGTTCAAACCTTTGGCGCATCATGCATCAAGGCTCTGTAAATTGGTGCATCATGCGCTAGAGCTTAAATAAACCATATTTCAGTTTCTGTTGAAATTTGCTCTGTACTGCTTTACATCAACCTCTATTTGACTCAAATAAACCTTTCTAAGCATAATTAAACATCACACTAACACCA
>JXCR01142812.1:31292-63360 GCA_002079205.1 Phalaenopsis hybrid cultivar | reverse complement strand
ATATATATATATATTCCCATTTTGCTAGAAAGAGGATTTGTTTTGTGGTTGGGCTATCCCCTTATGAGTGAGTAACAATGTATTTTGGATTTCTAGACTGGGGACCCTTCCCAACCAAGTAATTGTGTAATATTCATTCTAATCAACATGTAGGGAGCTAAATGAAGCTCCTTCTACCAAAGATATATATATATATATATATATATATTGAATTTTGTTTTGGTTTCTCCGGCTCTGGATTTCCAAACTTGGAGGCATTATTTCATTGAGGCTAGAGGTCTCTACTTCTTGAATTTGATCTTGAGTTTCTTAATTCCTTTCTATTTTTTTCTGTTGTTGTGTTTCCCACTGGGTGGGTCTTCTAATTTTGATTGTTGTGTCACTGTCCTGGTTTGCTCTGGGTCACTGTTTCATTGCCTGTGTTAAGGGCCTGCTGGCTGTGTCCTTTAATGGCTGAGGGTCACATTATTTAAGTGGAAACCAATGCCCAATGTTCCAAGGCCACCTATGCTGGGGTGGTGGGAAACCCCCTACTGATGCTGAAGTACTTGTCTTCCCCCAAGCTTTTCATGAAGCTGCCTTAAGAAAAGAGAAATGTCATCAAATTAACCCCCTCTATGTGAAAGAGGGGAAACTTGCATTTTTTACCAAGTGGATGACTTAAACTGCTTAAAAGCTAACTGTAAGTTTCTACTGTTTGGTAAGTTTCAACTTGGCCACCCTAGGATGGAGCTGGTGAGAAGATTATTTGAAAACTTCCCCTTTACTGGTGCTTGGCAAATGGGACTGCTAGATGGTAGGCACATCTTAATCAAGTTAGCTCTGGAAGAGGACTATGCAAGGCTTTTTCCAAAACAATATATCTTATAGGGAGGAACAACTATGAAGATTATAAAGTGGACACCAAACTTTGACCCCAATAAAGAGCCTCCCATTGTACCTATCTGATTTAAGTTACTTGGTTTACTTATACATTTTCTTAATCACAAGGTGTTGTTTAATATAGGGATGGCTCTGCAAAGACCTCTCAAATTTGACTTCCCCACCAACAACCTATCAAGGCCAGCAATGACTAGACTGCTTGTGGAGAGGGACATCACCTTTCCTGAAGTAAATGAAATTTGCTTGGGAACCATAGAGGAGGGTCACTGGCAAAAAATTGTAATGGAGCAGAAACCTTATTACTACCCCCATTGTAAAATTTTTGGGCACACTCAAGATAGATGCTACGGGCTACATCCACCTTCTAAGAACAAATCCAAAGACTCAAGCAAGGATTTTGCTGGCAATACAGTTGAATCACCTCTGAAATATGATGTTATGGAAAGGGGGACTCAAAGTTAGGTGGACCATGTCCTCATTGAACCAGTGGTGGATGCCCCTCCTTCTAAAATAAATAACACATTTTAAATCTCAAACGTGGCAAGAGAAGTTCACATTGAGCCTATGGGAGAAATCAACCTCATGCCCAAGCCAAATAAACAACAAGAGGAGAATTATGCCCCCCACACAACAAAATTGATTCCATCTCAAGAATCTCTCCAGGAAATGACCCTGGCCTTGGATCAGGACTGGCAAATCCAGAAGGCAAAAAAGAAAAAGAAAATGAACATAGAACTACAAAGACTTCAGGAAAGTACTTCAAATGTCATGAGCAGCACTCCAAGACTGGATTCACCTCCTAGTGGAAGGATAAGAATTCAGATCCCAACCTAACTCTCATGCTTAAATTTCTTTGTTGGAATATTAGGGGGATTGCCCACCCCCCTCCCTTAATAGATTAATACACCTCAATAAAAAACATCAACTTTGGTGTTTATCTATTTTAGACCTCTAGTCCATAAAAATCTACAAAGACTGTTTACTAAATTCCAAGGCTTCTCTCAGTTTTCCAATATCAATAATATGATCTCACTTTTCTTAAGGAAAGAACTCAATTGTACTGTCCTACTGGATCACCTTCAAGTTGTTCACATTTCTTTTAGCATGACTGGGCTTTCAAGGTTGGTTACTTTTGTTTATGCTGGTTGTAATAAAGCATCGAGAATTGAGTTGTGGTCCACCTTACATTCTATTAGTGCTAATATGACAAAAAGTTGGATGGTGGAGGGAGATTTCAACTATATTGCTAATTCTACTGAAAAAATTGGGAGCAAATCCTCTAATCTTGCTAAACTAACCAACTTTAGTGACAACATTTGGGCAGCACATCTATTTGATCTTGGTTTCAGTGGACCTTCCTTCACATGGAGGATGGGGAAAATTTGGGAAAAGTTAGAAAGGTTCTTAGTTAATGAATCTGGCTAACACATTTTCTGCACACATTAGTTACTTATTTGAGCATGGGTGGCTCTAACCACAGGCCTTTATTAATTTCCATAGATGCTCCTCCCCCCCCCCCNGGCCTTTATTAATTTCCATAGATGCTCCCCCCCCCCCCCCTTCTTCAGATACTTAAACATTTGGTCTAAACACCCCACTTTCACTAAATTTGTAGCTTACCAATAGAGGGACATCTACCATGAAGACCCTCGTATCAAACTTTGGCTCCTACATCTTAAACTCAGTAAAGCCCTCATAACTTAGAGTTGGAAAACCTTTGAGAACATCTTATTGAATGTAGAGATGGCTGAAAGGCAACTAAAGTTCACTGAAGTTGTTGTTTTAAATAAAGAGGCTGAAGAGGATTCTCTAATCACTGCTCGAAAAGAATTACACAATGCAATTGAATGGCAAGAAGCTTTTCTCAACCAAAAAGTTGTTATCAACAAAGTCAGAGATGGGGATAGGAACACAAAGTTCTATCATGCTTGTAGCAAATATAAAAGAAAATGTAACAACATACATGGTATTCAAGATGCTGAAGGAAATTGGATTTCTAACAATGAAGATATTGCATAAAATGTTGTTCAGCTTTTCCAAAAATTGCTTACCCAACCTTAAGCTGACAGATCCTCTATTGATGTTAATATCTTTTCTGCTGATCATTCTTATACCACTGCACTGAATCTGACTAGTCTTCTTGAGGAGCTGGAAATTTGGCAGGCAATAAATTCCATTGACAGTGCAAAAATTGCTGGGCTATATGGGTTCACTGCTGATTTCTACAGGAAATCCTGGAATATCATCAAGCAAGACCTCATTAGGTGTATTCAAAGTTTTTTTCTAGGTCACCAGATCCCCCAATACTTATATGCTTTCTGTCTAGTGCCATCCCCAAGCAAGATGAAAGAAAGACTTGGAGCCAGTTTAGGCCCAAAGCCTCATTCCTGTCTTTTTTAAAATTATTAGCAAGATTTTGGTGGCAAGACTACAACCACACCTGGAAAGTCTTATCAAGCCAAACTAAACTGCCTTGGTAAAGGGAAGTACTATTACAGAAAATGTGTTACTAGCTCAAGAACTATTATTGAACCTTGATAAAACTTGTAGAGGAGGGAATGTGATCCACCAATTGGACATTCAGAATGCCTATGAAACCATTGGGTGAGAATTCTTATTGGAAATCATGAAGGTAAGAGGCTTTGATAAAGAGTTCTATGATTTGATTAATAGATGGCTAAACTCCAACAATCACTCCATTCTTCTTAATGGCCAGGCATGGGGTCATTTTATTGCTACCAGGGGGCTCCCTCAAGGGGATCCTCTCTCCCTCACCATTTTCATACTAGCCTTGGATTATCTCTCAAGGATGCTTGATAATTGTCTCCTTTCTAACTCCTAGGCCAAGTACCATCATAGATCTAACATTGCTCTATCCCACCTAGTGTATGCAGATGATATTATGATTTTTTTAAGGGTTAATAAAAATGTTGTTAAGAAAGTTATTAGGTGTCTCAAGCTTTTTCAGAAACACTCTGGATTGATTTTCAATAAGGGAAAATGCAATGTAATCTTCAGCAAGAACTCACCCCACAATAGTAGAGACTGGATACTAGACCAGACAGAGTTTACTGAAACCACATCTTCCCTTAGATATCTTGGTGTTCCTCTTATCAAAGGAAGGGTGAAACAAACTCAATTTGATGAAGTCCTGGGAAAGATTGCAAATCAATTGTCCAACTGGACTTTCTCATTCCTATCCAGTGGGGGAAGGATCACCCTCCTTAAAAGCATCCTAAGAACTTTTCCTTCATATCTTTTACAGATAACAACTATGAAGAAGAGCTCTCAACTTCAAATGAAAATATTTTCAAAAGGTTCCTTTGGGCTGGAAGTAGACCACAACTTCACTGGGCTAGTTGGCAAAAGGTTGCCAAACCTTTTACTACTGGTGGACTGGGGTTTAAAGGGCTTAAACAGTTACAACAGGTTAACTTCTACAAGATTTGGGTCAAATTCAGACAACAATATTCATTATGGACAAATTTCATGTGGGGGAAGTACTGCAAGGATGTTCACCCCAATCTGGTTAACAAAAGGACTGGAGACTCAAAGACTTGGGCCAACATGCTCAAGGTGAGGGAGTTAGCTAAAGACCTCTTCCTTTGGGACCTGTGGAAAGGAAATGTTTATTTTTGGCTAGATCATTGGTGTCCTAAGGATATGCTTGATCCTTCATCCAATACTTTTGATCTAAATCTTAGAGTTGCTGACTGCTGGGAGGGGGATAGCTGCTCTTTAGAGGCTCTCAACACACTAGTAAAGGATGCTTCTGCTCTAGACATCTCCAAGATATCTTTTGATAGAACAAAACAAGACAAGATTTATGACATCTTTATTGGAGCAACTTAATGGAAATTTCTCTCAAATTGTGCCTTTTTGTCAGTTGCCCTTTTGTGCGATGGATGAAAGTCACAAACCACGTGTTGGTTCAAAATTTCAATGAACAAAGAACAAAATAACAAATCTTTAACAATAAATAAAATTTAAGCAATTTTCTTTTGAAAATCAATCAATTAAAATGAAAACCTTAAGGACATATTTTTAAAAATTAAAATGTGATAAAAACAACAAGCAAATAAGGCAAATCTGTTGACTGGGTCCTCTCTTTTTTTGGAGTTTCCTACTCTTGTGCGCGCAACACAACCGTATTTATCTACCTTAACTCTCTTCACATCCCCGCGAAATTTTGCATTCTGCACAAAAACCTACAAAGCTCTACAAATCTTCTACAAAATCAACTTTTTCCACACGATACACTTTTGCAAATTCAACACCACAATCTTTTTGTAAATTTTATTGTTATCATCTTTTGAGATCGATAGCTAAATTTTGACCATTTCTTCAGGGATTGATACCTACATTTCAATTTTCACATCTTCGAATTGATACATACATTTCAATTCTCACATCCTCGAATTGAAACCAACATCTCAATTCTCAAATCTTTAAATTGATACCTACATTTCAATTCTCACATCTTTGAATTGATACCTACATTTCAATTCTCACATCTTTCAATTGATACCTGCATTTCAATTCTCACATCTTTAAATTGATACTTATATTTCAATTCTCACATCTTCGAATTGATACCTACATTTCAATTCTCACATCTTCGATTTGATACCTGCATTCCAATTCTCGAATCTTCAAATTGATACCTACATTCCAATTCTCACATCTTCGAGTTGATATCTACATTTCAATTCTCACATCTTCGAATTGATACCTAAATTCTAATTCTCACATCTTCAAATTGATACCTACATTTCAATTCTCACATCTTCAAATTGATACCTACATTTCAATTCTCACCTCTTCAAATTGATACTTAAATTTCAAATCTCACATCTTCGAATTGATACCTACATTTCAATTCTCACTTCTTCAAATTGATACCTACATTTCAATTCTCACATCTCGGAATTGATACCTACATTTCAATTCTTACATCTTCAAACCAGTACCTAAATTCTGATACTTGAGGTCGATATCCAAATTCCGACCCTTCTTGCCTTTTCGGACTTGATACTTAAATTCCAATTTCCACCTCGGGGTCAGCACTTACATACTGATCCCCATCCTTTAGAAATTTTTGAAATTTCATAACTCAAAATTCACTCTTCGATCCGCAACGAGAGTCCCTACTCCTTAATTTTAATTATATGATCATCCGCTAGTATCCCCAGTGGAAATAAAATAAATCACACACACAACTCTACACACACTTCCAGGTCTGTTTTACTTAAGAGTTTGTATTGGTTTTTGTTGTTCTCGTCAGTCAATGCCAATACGCGCGGTGTGCTTGCCCAGTAGACCACACCTATTGGGGGTCCGTTTGTTGAACTCACTTTTGATTGAGGTTTATTTTTCCCTCTTTAATAGTCTAAGGTCTAGCTATAGGACTTTCCTATTTATTATTCTTAGAAAACTAGATATGGAACCCTCACCACTAGAAATTCTACCCTCTTTTTTACTCAACTTGAACTTCCACATGTTGATCCTAACCTCTAGCACTTAGTAGGTGGGGTCACTATGAGGGAAACTCAAGATGAGTCACCCTTAGGACTGCTGGACCTTAGGGTTGACCCTAGGTGTTGGTCTAAAGCTAGGGCACTCACTACACTCATCTACACTCACATTCACTTACCACCCTAAACTCAAATTTCTAGCCTAGGTCCCTTGATCTTTTTGGGATACTCATATAGATGGTCCCCAAAACCTACCAGCTCTAGCGATATGGTTTAACTAAGACCACTACATAGGGGACCCAAAATGGGATTTTATTTGGTCCATGGCTCATTTAGGGTGACTAGTTACCCAATCTGATTAAAACTACCCATCTTGGCTTTTTCCCCTAAACACCCCCAATTTACCAAAATGCCCCTCCATAGCCCAAAATTCCAAAAATTTCCAAAAAATCCCATTAAATTTCAATAATCCCAAATATTCCTAATTTCATTTTTCTTAACTACCCCATGACCCAAATTGGCCAATTTGACTATCTTTAACCAAAACCCCCAAATTTGTCTTTAAGGGCCCAAATTTCCCCAAATTCAACCCAAATGTCCATCAATTTGATCTCAATTGACCCCAATTCCAATCCTAAACTAGAATTAACTCTTGATATGACCAATCTAGACCAAATACAAGCTTAATTGGCCGATAATTTGAGACCAATTTGGGTATAGGTCAAACCCCCAATTTTGGTCACATCACCTAATCCCACAAAATTGAACCTATAGCCTAGTCAATTGGCCCTAATTAATGTTGAAAAATCTTTATAACATCCTTATACATCTAAATCAACAATAAATTAGCCTTGGTGAATCCTCAAATCCATTTTATTTTTGCATAAATCCCAAATTCCCAAATTTAGCCTCAACTTGGCTAAGTCCCCAAATTTCACCCAATTGATTGCCTTAACCCCCAAATTGACACCCAATTCATGTTGAAAACTCTTCATAGGGTCCATATTGACCTTTTAAACAATTAATTTGGAATTAGCCCAAGAATAACACAAGCTAGACCCAAGCCCAACCCAACATGACCAAATTAACTAAGATTCAAAATTCCCTCAAATTGACCCTTCAATTGAGCTCAAAAAAACTTCCATCTTTCACCAAAGTTGTTCCTTATGATCCTCAACACCAAATTCAACATTTATTTGGGAAAATTGACATGCCTAGCCTTGACCAAACCCAATATTTGGTCATTTGCACCTACTTGGACGCATGCACTAAATGTGACCCAACCACCCTAAAGTCACCAAATTCACTCCACCCTGTGTCATTAGTTGGACCTAGTGACCAGTCTAAAAACAATTAAACCACCTAAATCAATCCATGGACCAAAGGTTCCCCAAATTAAGAGATAATATTTCCAAAAATGCATGTGCTTAATATATTCCTACCAAAATTAGGTATCATTGCACTAAATTGCTATGCCATATTCCCCTTGGTTCTCCGAGCTCCTAGCCACCTCCCCTTGGCCAGTTGGCCATCCTAGTGGCCGGAAAAACTCAAAACCAAGAGCCACCCCAATGGCACCTCACCAAAATCAAACTTAGAGGCCAGCTCAGCCAAACTAATTGATGGAGCTCCTTTGCCCTCCACCAAAGCACCACAAAGCACCCAAACTTATGCCCTGAGAGCCACCCCATGCCCATTTTTATAAAAACCCACCTCCACGGCCATGGGAGGTGTACTGAAATTTTCTTAGAGACGCCTCTCAAAACTTCTCACAGAGCTTCCTTAAGATCCCCTGAGAGCATTCCAACTATTTTCCCCCTCCAATTCCTACTGCCGGAGCTCAATTTTGAGCTTAAAATCTTGCTAAAAACTAGGACAAAATCCAATACACCTCCACAGTCTAACAAACCCAAATTAATTGCACCCACACCTTCATAATAGTGAAAGAAGCTAAAGCCCCATCAAATCCCTTCCATAGAGCCTCTACCATTGCGAGAAATGTGTAACTTTGGAAATTAGCCTTTATTAACATTTAGGCTTAATTTAAGAAAGGAAATGAGTAATCTCTGATCTTAATCAATTTATTTGATGTTTTAAACATAAGGAATTAATTAGTAGAAACCAATATCACCTTCTTAATTAAGTTAATAAATTTCTAAAATTTGGAAGTTTATTAAAAAAAATGAATCCACAACTTAGGGGTATGACTTTTGAAGTCAATAACTAATCAATTTAATACCCCTATTTGATTTTCAAATAAAATTCAAATCATGAATCATTGCTACCCCTATTTTGATTTTCAAATAAAATTCAAATCATGAATTATAACCACCTAAAGCTTAACAAGACACTCACCTAGGTCTTAAGGGCTTAGTAGTGACTTAGGCTAAATCAAGTTTCATTTAAACAAGGATTTCACTCACCTAGGTCTTAAGGGCTTAGTAGTGACTTAGGCTAAATCAAGTTTCATTTAAATAATATTCAAATCTTGAATTATGACCACCTAAAGCTTAATCTTTTCAAAACTAATTAAGACACTCACCTGAAATCATGAATTATGACCACCTAAAGCTTAATCTTTTCAAAATTAATTAAGACACTCACCTAAAAATCATGAATTATGACCACCTAAAGCTTAATCTTTTCAAACCTAATTAAGACACTCACCTAAGTTGGCTTAGTAGTGACTTAGGCTAAATCAAGTTTCATTTAAATAGACACTCACCTAGGTCTTAAGGGCTTAGTAGTGACTTAGGCTAAATCAAGTTTCATTTAAACAAGGATTTCACTCACCTAGGTCTTAAGGGCTTAGTAGTGACTTAGGCTAAATCAAGTTTCATTTAAATAATATTCAAATCTTGAATTATGACCACCTAAAGCTTAATCTTTTCAAAACTAATTAAGACACTCACCTGAAATCATGAATTATGACCACCTAAAGCTTAATCTTTTCAAAATTAATTAAGACACTCACCTAAAAATCATGAATTATGACCACCTAAAGCTTAATCTTTTCAAACCTAATTAAGACACTCACCTAAGTTATCACCATCACGTATAAGTCAATTTCATTTGCAATGACTAAGACACTCACCAAAATCTTAAGAGCTTACTAATGACTTAGGCTAAATCAAGTTTCATTTAAATGAGGATTAGAAAAGTAAATATCATTGAAAATTATAACATCTTTCAAACACTACAAGCCCAATTAGGACTAAAATTTGGCTAAGTGTTTCCAACAACACTAACTTGCTCTTTAAGGGTCTTCACCCACATAATATTTAAAATTAAATTACAGATGATAATTACCTTACTCTTAGGGATAATTGAGACATCAATGTTCACTGAGCATTAGGGTGTGTTTAGGATGAATTATTAAGCAACATAGTAAGTTTAAAAGAACTCAGGATTTTCCATGAGGCAGCGAGAGAGTAGCACGGACCCACTTCTTTCTCTAGATCTGTTGGATACCTCGGAGATCTACTAACTTAATATGCTTTACTTAACAAAATCATCCTTAATTAAACTCCTAAAAACCCACCAAGATATGACTTAGAGTTAGGACAATTACCAAAACCTGACTTTTTGCCTCTATAAAATCTACCCTAACATGCATTTTGAGTTTCAGGTGGTGAAACGAGAAGACTCGCCAGGTACACTTTTTACAGTTTTCAGCGTTGTCTTTCTTGTACTTTTATCCTATACTTTTGTGTTTATACAAATTTACATGGAAAACTCAAAAATATCAGGATAGCCACAGAACCAAAACCAAAACCAAAACCAAAATTAAAATCAATTAAGATAAAATTCATCACTACAACATTCAAAATACAAGACAACTCAATATTTAATCACAAAAATCACACAAAACTACAACTTCAACTAAATTAAGATGTCTCTATCGGATGATCGAAAATTCCTCGGAGGAGGTAACTTACGATTGCTAAGGAGGCTTCCCATGGTCTAAATGAAATTATGGAACTATTATTTTGAGTTTAGTTTGTTCATTTGGACTAAGTGAATCCAACAAAAAATAGTGGTGCAGGAACGAGGGAACCATAAGTTCATTTGAACTAAGTGAATCCAATAGAAAATAGTGATGCCGGAACGAGGGAACCGCAAACCATTTGGACTAAGTGAATCCAATAGAAAATAGTGATGCCGGAACGAGGGAACCGTAGGACCCATCATTTGGACTAAGTGAATCCAATAGAAAATAGTGATGCCGGAAAGAGGGAACCGTAGGATCCTAATTTTGGACTAAGTGAATCCAATAGAAAAAAGTGGTGCCGGAATGAGAGAACCGTAGGATCCTAACTCGACACTAAGTGAATCCAATAGAAAGTAGCGGTGTCGGAACGAGGGAACCGTAGGATCCTAACCGGTGTTCGCTCTAATCAACTTTAATATGCCCCTATAAAATTTAAAGAACTTCAACCATAGGGCCACCTAATTTGACATTATAACTTGACACACCCGCCATCTTCAACAGCAAAACTTGTCTTCCCCAGCTAAACCAATCTTTCTTCCTTAGACTTAAATAACAAAAGCCATAGGACTTTGAGGTTTCTTGCTTATGCAACGTAAATCCTCACCTTACCTTTAGGCTTTTATACAGCCCTGCTATACAATATAAGCCCTAACTCATCTTAGGATCCTAAGGTTATTGTTTGTCACGACCTAAATCCTCACAAGCTATTTGTCTGATCGTTTCACACGAATGTAAGCCCTAACTAATAAAATTGGCAGGATGAAACACTTAAATATTTCTCCTCAAAAATGAAGCAAAAAATTAGGATAGCTTGGGAAGTCACCAAGGTTTTCCTCTGGATCCATGACATCCCCCAGCATTAGGATAGCTTGGGAAGTCATCGAGGTTCTCCTCTGGATCCATGACATCCCCTAGTTCCTCCTCCTTTGGATTCTACAATAAAATGTTCCAAATTTGAACCAATCCCCTTTCACACCTCTATGTACGATCTCATTGAAAACTCCTACCCTTTGAAATTCCTTGAAGATAATATTTCCTTATTTTTATCAAGAGTCTTCTTAGGTGACTTTGGTCATTTAAGATGTAATTAACTATAAGGGCTTGCTCTTATAAGAGGTATGTCCGAACCCAGCTTAATATAAACCCTATTTAATTCTTTATATTAAAAAGAGGAACTTGTTGGCAAATATGAAGGTTCCTCAGACCAGACAATGTCTTATATTTCTTAGTTTATTTGATCAAGCCTCATCCTCAAGTCTTGTGTTTGTCCTTCAGGATAGATACAGTATTTGAGGTATAGTATTAAACTATGAAAAATATGGGATCAGTTTGATTTCATATTTTTCTAAAACTAAATATATATGTAAATTAAAACATCCTTCTGAATCGGGCGACGGGACTTTGATTCCGGTGACCAACAGCTTCTTACGGGTAACTCTCCAACCAAAAATAGCGCCGACATGACCCTTTCCATTGGGTCCTGCAGATCTCAAAGTTTCTTTGTCTTCTTCCCCTTTAATGTAGAATCCACTTTGGTATTGATTCTTAATAGTGACTGTAGCCTTTCTGCTTCTCAATGGCTAACTATATCCATCAGGGGACCTTCATAATCCATGTAGAATTGATCATAATCTAAGTTAAAATTTATGATGCCACCCTGGGTTGCTTTTTCTTAGTCAAGTGTGAGATTCAAGCCATAATGAAATGATAAAATCAGCTTCTAACCCAACATTTTTTGCAAGAAAAAGGAAAAAAACAACAGTCTAAGATTCAAAATGAACAAAAACAATAACAATTCTTATTAAGTTGATTTTAAGTTAGACGTGTGCAAGCATTTTATTTAATTTAACTTTCTAGAACTCAAAATTTAAATGGAAGATTTAGGTTTTCAAATTTAGATTTTTATTATTTTATAAAAATTGATTTTTTTAAAAAATTTTGGACCCAGTCACAGACATTGGCCAAATAACCATCCTCAGAACAAGTATTACTTTCAAAATTCATCGTGAAGAACATCAATTTATATAACATTTCTTCAAGTATCGTCCATTGACTAGTAGCATGGGCCTCTCACCCTGGAAATCCACTAACTGGTGATCTCCTCCTGAGTAGACCTTCTTTGCTACAAATGATCCCTCCTAAGTTGGTTTGAACTTTCCACCTATCAGGCGATGTGCCAGGATAAGTCTTCTAGGAACAAGTGCGAGATCACCGACATTGAAACACCTTTTGTGGACAAGTTTCTCTTGGACCTGAATCATCTTTGCTTGGTAAAGTTTCAAATTCTACTATGCTTGTAACAATTTCCCTTCAATACTCTTCAATTCTGCAAGTCGGAACTTGGCATTATTTTCTACTATAATCTAGTTGGTGAAGGTGACACTGAGAGACAGTGGTTGAACTTCAAATGAAACTACAGCCTTAGACCCATACACAAGCACATCTGATGTACACTAATTAGGAGTTCTGAGCATTGTTCGGTAGAACCATAAAGCTTCTAATACCTTCTCATGCCATCCCTTTTTATTCTCGTCCAATATTTTCTTTGAATTTCGTAGGAGTGCCTTATTGAAAGCCTCGACTAAGTCGTTTGCCCTGGGGTAATAAATAGTAGAGTACCTCCAATCTATCCCATGTCATTTAGAGAAGCTGTTGATCTTGTTGCTCTTGAAAGTTGTCTTATTATTGGAAATAAATCTAGGTGAGACACCAAAATGGTAGACAATTTGTTTCTTAAAAAAATAAAGAAAATGGTGCGATGTAACCGCTCACAATGGCACTACTTCTACCCATTTAGAGAAGTTATATGTGGCTGTGAGAATAAATCTACGTCCTTTTAAAGATGGAGGGTCTATCAGACCCACTATCTCTGTATTTCAATACTCGAATGGCCACGACGCGATTGTCAGATGTAGCACATTTGGAGGTTAGTGCAGGATCACTTCGTGCACTTTGCACAGGTGGCATTTTCTAGAAATTTCCATACATTCTACCAACATAAGTAGCCAATAATATCTGAGTCTCTTAATCTTCATCTTCATTCTCAGCCCTCACTGGTGAGCACCACACAATCTGGCATGTACTTCTTTGACAATAATTTGCGCTTCTACTCTGCTCAAACATCGCAGCCACATCTAATTGACAACCTTCTATAAAGAAAATTTCTTACTAGAGCATATGATAAAGCTCTTTGTGTGATATGATATGCTTCCAACTTGTCATCTGACAGTCTTCCTGTTTACAAATATTCTATTAATGGTTTGCAAAAATCCTCGGTATCATCATTCACTTCAGTTACTATCTCTTCCTTTCCAAGCTTGTGTAGACTATCGAGGTCGATCTTTAAAAAAACTTGATGCCCTTGTATTGTGATCTCAATGGTATCCTCTGATGTATACGCCAATTCCTTAACAAACTTAGCTAAAGCATCGACATGGGCGTTATCTCCCAAGGAATCATATACATTGTCACACTGGGAATCTATTCTAACAACTTCATCATATACTGGTGGTTTTCTGCTAATCTTGGCTTTAGAATCTTGTCTTTTCTAGCAACTTATTGAATGAAGAGTTGTGAATCATAGTAGCTCGCAATGTATGTTATGTCCATTGATAATGTCAATTCTAACCAGTGATCATTTACCTTCACCAGTACATATTCTAGCCAGATAATGATTCTCAATAGGAAGATACTTTACCTTCACCATTATTAGACGTCGGCTAAAATAATAGAGTGTGTTTTCCTTACCTCATCATTTACCTGAGCTAACAGGACTCCAAGGGAGTTTTCTAAGGTCGCGGTATAGAGAATCAAAGGTTTCCCAAAATAGGGGCTACCAAAATAAGAGGTGTCATTAAGTATTGCTTAATATCCTCAAAACCCCTTTGGAATTTCTCTTCCCAAACAAATTTGGCATCCTTTTTAATTAATGTTGAAAAAAGCTGACACCTACTTGACAGATTAGATATAAAGCATCTCAGGTAAGCCAATCTTGATAGTATTGTAACTTCTTCGAGGTTTTTGGAGGCAAAATTTCTAAGATAACTTTAATATGTCTGGGACAATTTCAATTCACCGATGACGAACAACAGATCCTAGAAATTTCTTGGAGGTGTCATTGAAGGTGCACTTTAATGGTTTCATCTTAAGATTAAATTATCGTAATTGTTCAAACAATATCCTCAAATCATACAAGTGGTTTATTCGCTATTTAATTTTGATGACCAAGTCATCCACATAGAACTCCACCAGATTATGGATGAGGTCATCAAAGATCTTCATCATAGATCGTTGGTAGTTCACTCTGGTGCTCTTCAATCCAAACAATATTGCAGTGTAGCAAAAGATTCTGATTAGCATTCTAAAGGCTGAAAGTGTTGTTTCTTTTGGATTCATCTTGATCTGATTGTATTCTGACTATCCATTCATGAAAGAGAAAATCTTATGTGTCGATGCGATATCCACCATTAAATCTGGTATCGGTAGCAAAAACTCATCCTTTAGACATACTTTATTTTAATCCCTGAAGCCGACACATACCTGAATATGCCCATTCTATTTCTTAAATGGAACAATGTTGGCTAACCATGTGTGATACTGCTATTCTCAAGAAAAATTGGAGTCTATTAATTTCTTCACCTCAGTAATGACTTGTTGTTCTATTTCAAGGAGCATTATACGGGGAGCTTGCTTTACTGGGGTCATACTCTTATTCACTCCAAGCCTGTGAACTACAAATTCTTAGGATAAACCTAGCATTTCATCATAGTTCTAAGAGAAGTAATTCTTGAATTCTGTCGGTAGCTTGATCAAATCCTTAGACTCTTCCTCGCTGAGCAGAAAACTTATGAAGGTAGGTCAGGCCTATTCCTTAATCTTGAGGTTAACTTTCTTCAATTCTCTGACTATTTTCTTGATTTCCTCTTCAAACTCTGGCAGCATCATCTATGGTTAAATCCTCAAATTCCTCTTCCACATCAAGGAAATCCTCTTCTAACTCGCTAATAACAACCATGCAAAATTTCAAATAATTGACTAGTCATATCATACCAAATCCAAGGCCCCCTTTCGAGTTGAGAGTTCGACCTTTAACATTCCATAATTTTTCAAAAGTTTGAAGTTTATCCTTAGGCATTAGTTTTGGCATACATCCCTGGTGAATTAATTTTTTTACACAAGGAGAAAAGTAGCCACATGATAATTTCATTCATTCATTAGAATCATCCTCAGCTAAATTTACATGAGTCTTAGAACTAGAAGGAGGAGAAGCATGGTAAAACTTCATCGATTTCAAACTAACACCCCAATCTTCCTTGACCTCTAGACTCTCAATCTTTTGAGGATGGATTGGAGTTTGGGTCATGGTGTGTACGTAGTGGTTGATCTGATCTTATATTGACTCATATTCACTTTTCTCCACAACCCCCAATGAGATCTTAAACTGTGGTTTCTTCTATTTTATCATCATCATCTCTTCATCAGACTTATCCTTATCAGAACTTTCTTCCACATCAATGTTAATGGTTGGCTTTGTCCGTTCAACACTCATGTCGGTTCTTTCTCGCCTATGTCCTCAGCCTCATTTTTGGATGTGTGGGTTAAAAGAACTTCCACCAACTTGTTGCAAGGGAGTGGTGGTAGATTTTTGAAGCTGAGTTGAATGATTTTTCTTTTGTGATTCAATAAAATCTTCCATCTTATTTGGCACCAATTTGTGAGAAAAGATAGGCTTCTTTGGAGGAGCGTAGTAGGCAGCATCTTCGTGGATGCCAACTTCATAAACTGAAAATGGTTGCAAATCCGCCTTGATGCAATGTAATTATCCCTCCTTATAATACTTAATGCACTGATGTAGTGAGGATGTGACCATATTATGCTCCTAAGTCCACGTTCAATCGAGCAAAGTGTTGAATGAAGTTTCCGCGAAGATGCTATGGAATTTAGCGGTTATTACTAGCTCACCAACTTTCATGAGCAGCATAATCGATCCAAGAGCTCTTTCTCCCTTCTGGTTGAATCATCTTAACATCATCTTATTGGTGGTAAGCTCTTGAGAGTTAATATTCAATTATGATAATGTCCGTAGACTCATTAAGTTGAGTGGCGCTCCTAGATCTACCAAAACTTGGAAGAGTGCAAATCTGCTGATGCTGACGAAAATGTCGAGTAATCGGTTGTGGTCGGTAGTATCAAGCAGCATATCCTCATCAGTGAAGGTTACTCCAGGTTGTTTCTTTAATGAACAAACTTGATTTGGGATGTGTTGGCCAACTAAGCTAAGCAAATTTGTGGGTCAATTAAAGCCTTGACCAGAGATTCTGTGATCTCCTTTGATTGGATCAGAGCATCGTAGATGCTTAGTTTGGTCGGCAACCTCCTAAGATGAGCTAGTATATTACCGGTCTATGTTTTTTGTCAGCCAATGAAAATGGATATTCCTACTTCTAACTTATCGAGGTCTTCTGTTGCTCAAGTTTTAGGTTAGATGGATATAACTCAAGCTATTATCGAGGAAGTGTTGATTAGTACCGCTCTCAATATATAGTGGTAGAAAGTTGTGGTTGAACAACTCCTTCATTATTGGCTAACTATCATTTGTTTGGTCACTCCATAGAAAATTGTTAAGTGATGCATCCTGAGTTTTAGAACTCCCTACCCCCACCCCCTGCCCCAAAACATGTGTGAAGAGGATGAGATAAGTGCTCATAACCAGGCAATGACAAAAATGCAAAATATTCATTAAGATAAAGTTAAAGATTTGAATAACTGTATAGTAGTGAAAGAAGGTCAAAATGATCAGCTAGACATTCTTATGGTTAAAGATGATGAGTTGGTCAATCAAGCAATAGAGTTAAACTATAATGAAGTGCACAACATGTGAAGGAACCAATTAATAATAAATAAGTCAAGATGGCAGTGCCTGAGCACACTATATACCCTAAAGAGGAAGAGGAAGAAACTATTACTACACTGATTTATGATGTATTGGCTACTGCTAGACAGAAAATTGAAGAGGAGCAGAAAATTCAAAAAATCATAAGGAAAAAAAGAGGTATTATGAATCGAAGTACTTGGAAGCTAGTAATTTCATCAATCAAGATATCCAATATTATTTTAATGTAGATAGAGGGCATTCCTTCCTAGATCTTCTAGGATGGGAAATTATTTTCAATATTATTAATATCTTAATTTGGAATATTAGTGGAATTACTGATCTAAATTCCCTTCAAAGACTGCATCAACTGATAAGGATTAATAAATTATGGTACTTTGCTATTTTGGAACCTTTGATGAGTATCAACAATAGCAATATTCATAAAACAATAGGGGAAGTTTCACTGCCTTGTTAAGGTATTGAATGAAATCTAGTTTTTCCATAAAAAGGATGTGATTGTTAAATTAATTAGAAATGAAGCACAATTCATCCATGCTTACTTTGAGAAAGATATTTTCAAAGGGCGGGTGAATTATCTATGTTTATATATACATTTTAGGCTTATTTTTAATAATATTGCACTTTAAATAAAGGTATTATGCATGTTTTTGGTTTTAATTACATGAAATGGAGTTTTGGATAAAATGAAGCAAAAATGGTGCAATTTGGAGCCAAAACAAGCAAGGAAGAAAATTCTGATCGGACACATTTTGATGTCTTTCTAAGCTTAATCTTCTTACCATTTATCACATTTTTTTTAACAAAATTATACTTTAAAAAAAGGTTATTTTCATGCTTATCTTGTAGGTATATCGACCTGGAGTGAAATAAAGCTGAAACGGGGCAAAACAGTGCTGAAATAGAACTAAACAAAGCAAAATGGTGAAGTTCCCTGCAAGGTGGTGCTTAGGCACCCAAACTGTCACCTAGGCTCCATAATATAGAGAAGATAGTGCCTAGGTCCCTAAAATTGGTGCTTATTCACTATAAATGGTTAAGCGACAGATTTTTGGCAATTTTGGGCTGTTCTGGGATGTTCTCGAAGATTCTAAACAATTTTTACACCCCATTGAGTGGTTCAATGAATCTAGACACTTGGAAAGGCTCTTGGATGAAGAGATGTGACCCTTGGAGTGAAGAGGTGTGTCTCCTGAAATGAAATTTTATTTTGTGTCTCTTTAAAAAGAGGGGCTTGGCGCCTCTCATGTGTGGAGTCTAGAGGAGAGTTTAGAGTAGATTTGGAGAGGGGTTAGGCATGCCTCTTCAAGGTTGCATGTGTGTGTGTGTAAGTGGTGAATTCTGTTATGGAGTCTTGGTGGCTTTTGTAAATTTGGAGGAAGTGTAAGGTTTGATATTTGCTTTGCAAGGAAGGCGTGAATCTTCTTTAAGGATAAGTCTTGGACTCTTTTTGTATTTTCTTTAAATTATCACAATAAAGTTGTGTTTTTCAATGTCATTTGCAATGAATAATCCATTTTTTTTCTCCATGCTTAGTGATTAGTTTTTCCTTACTCTTTCTACTTGTGATGAGAATTAATTATGTGTAGGAATGTAGTTTAGTATAAGTGCTTTTAAAATTTCATAAATTCTGATGATTCAAACTTTGATCTTCATTAACTTATTGATCTGACCAGTTGATTTTTTAAATTTTTTTGTGAAAGATATGATTTGAGAGGGCTATGCTTTCTACAACTAAGTAAGAATCACAATTGATTTCATGGATGAGAATGTAGTCCATGGGGTTGAGTGCAAATAAATAGATAAATATACTTTGATGGGCGTAGAATTGGATATTTTAGGGTGACTAGCTAAAATCTTTAATTTGGTCCAAGAGTTTGGAAACTAAAGCGAGATGTTATCCCTCGGGCAAGGGGAATGTGGGAACTCTGGAGTGAGATTCAGTTTCTTCCCAGCCTAATCGTGAATTTAGAGACTATACACTGGATTAGCCAATGTTATTTGTCAGTCCTAAAGAGGATAAAGAATATATTTGCTCCTATTTGTCACAATACTACATTTATTTTTTAAATATTCCATTCCAACACTAATTATGATCGCATCACAAAGGGGAAAGGGATTTTAAATATTTAAGATCTTTCTAAAATTTAACAAGTCTCCTTAGAGTTAGTTTTTTTCTTATTATTATTAATTATAATTTTACTGTACATTAGTGAATTTAGGAGAAGCAAACTTTTCAAAAATTCCAAACTAAGACCTAAAAGTAGTAGACTAGAATTAGCCTAAGGGATTTCTTACATCGCTTCCCTGTGAGATTAATACTAGGGTCTTAAATACTTAAAATCCTAAGGTCTTATGAGTTTAAAGAAAGCCCTAAATTAATTGGAACGATACGTATACTTGCATAGTACCCCAGATGTGTAAACTATTTTCTAAATTTTATAATTTCAATTTTGTACACTAGTCATTAAATATAAATTAAGTCAAGTGTTTGGCCAGTTTTTGGAATATAAATTACTGTGTAATTTTGGGTTGGGTCAAGTTTTTAGCGTCATTGCGGGGGATGCTTCAGTAAGAAATTTATGGAGAATTCTAGTTAAAACTGTAAGACTTAGATTTGGAAATTATAGTTTTTTTTTTTGTTTAATTATTGCATTTTTATTTTAAATAAAATTCAAAAGTCCAAATATATTTTTGATATATATCCTATTAGTTGAGTCTTTAAACTTTAATGCGTATTTTAAGATCTTTAGACCTTGAAACTTATAACTCAGATCGAAAGAGAACATTTAGGAAGATAATGAATTAGAGAAGACTCCATGAATTGAAAATAGAAATGACATATTAACAATATAATGAATATTCATATTTGGTTTATAATTTTAGTAGCTTCGAAAGAGTAAACCCCAAGAAGGTAGCAAATTTTCATGAAGATATGCTTATCATTTTAACTTCTCAAGTTGCCGATATTGTGAGAAAATTAGATCAATATGTAGAAAGTTATCCTCAAGGGTTCTCAAATATTGAGAAAAATTCAATTGGACAGTTGATTGAGATTAACTTTTTTAAAACTAGCCATGAGATACATAATCTTTATTTCAATTACTACAACCTAAGTTGGGAAAATTATTTAAACTATAACTGGAATAATAATTATGAAGGAGGAAACCAATCATGGGATTACAAACATGATGATCCTTTAGGTAATTAGAATAATCAGGATAATTATAACTTTGGACATTCTTTCTCTATTGAATTTAACTCTAACGTACCATATGAGGAGAAGGAGATGTCTATAGAAGACATTGTTTATCAAATCAAAAATCAGTTAAAAAGTTAAGGGGCTATAATAGGGAGTAAAGTAAACCAACTAGGGTAGATTATTAACTTAATTATCAATCATCCTCATTTTAAATTCAACCCACAAAATGAGGAAGAATTATTGGTAGAAAAGGTTGTGAATCGAATGAAGAGTCAGCTGAAAAAATCAAGGGGCCATAATTAGGAATATAGAAAACCAGCTGGGGTTGATTATTAACGTAATTAACAGTTATCCTCCAGAGATTTTACTTAGTTTCCTTGAGATAGACCATAAGGAGATGAATGATGAGCAAGATAAAGATATCAAAGTAAGAATTAGAAGAGAATTGGAGGATATGTTTCAAAAGAACTTTGAGTTGAGAAATGAGGATAAGGAGATTAAAAAACCAATGGAAAAAATTCCTAAAGAATTAGAAAAACATATTTCTTCAACTTATATAGAAATACTACATCCACCATTTACTCAGTACCAAGGGGATGAATTAGAAGATAACTTGAGACTGAAAGTAGGATTTTATCAAGAATCTGAATTATCTAGAGAGCATCCAATCCAAAATTTATGAAATCTTGAATTATCATATAGAGATCCATTTAATATGAATTTTAAGGATGATATTAATTTTAAAATTGAGAACTTCATTAGAAGAATATTAGATCTAGAAAGAAACATGAGGAATATTAATCTAAATCAATCTAAAAAGAAAAAGCTGATAGAAAAATTAAAAATTAGAGGATTTCGTAGGAATTCCAGGATCTGCAAAAGATTTGGTGATTAATCAATAATTACTTAAATGGAATTTTGATTCTAGTGGAATCCTTTGTCAAGCTCGCGATGTTAAACCAAGCGCTTCGTTGGAGGCACCCTATGGTTATCTTTGTTGGTGTCTTTGTTAATGAAATTTGTTCATGATTATGTGTCAAAATATGTTATGTAGGTGTCTTAGTGTTTGTTTGTTTATGTTGGTTTGATATATGTGAGTTGTAAGTGTGATTTTTTGATCATGTAGTGACATATGTTTGTATCTTGGTTTTTGTGCATTTAATGTTAGTATTGTTTGTGTTAGATGGACTTATCCTTATGTTCATGCACTATTTTATACCAATTCTTTCAATTAAAATGTGAACCTTAAAATTATACATGCTTACTTTTATACTTAATACCAGTACTAAATTTTATGTTTTCTTTTTAGTTCAATTCAATTTTTAGTATGTATTTATCCATTTCAAATTTTTCTTCCTGACATATTTATTTGTACTTATTGGAAAATATTAAAAAATCAAGTTTGGGGGGAAGATAATTTTTTTTCTAAAACATAAGTTTATTTGTCCTTAGTAGCCTATATTTAATTTAATATCACTTTTAAAATGACTTGTGGTATGTGGTGTTATCTTTTGGTTACTATAATTTTTATTTTAGGAATGTTAGAAAAATAACTTAGTTGAAATCCTATGTGATGGAACTACTCTAGAGTTAAGATATTTTGTAGGAAACAATAAGAAAATGATTTTGCTATTTATGGTAGAAAGGAGTTAAATAATTAAAAAGCTAAGATTCTTATATTTGAGAATTGAGCCTTTATTGAAACCTTTTCCAAACTAATATTTACACTTTTAAGAGGTGAGGGAAAGTTTTGAGATTTTAATTTTAAAAAGAGGATAGTGAAATTCAGAACTATTAATGACATATCCAGATATAGTAATCCTCACATAAAAAATGAAGAAAAAGAAGGATTGAAAATGATTTAAGAAAAAATGAGAGAGAGAGAGAGAGGGAAAGAAGAGATAAAAAGTGAGGAGAAGTTTGAGAAGAAGCCTAATCAAAAATTTGTTTTACTTGAACCTTATTAAATGGAAAGACTTAGAAACAATCCTAAGCTTATTCTTATTTCATAAAAAGTATTGGTCAAATTGTTGCAGATAAGGTGCTTAAATTCTATTTTAACCTTTCTTTGAATCTTTAGTTTGAAAATTTTGAATAAACTTTGAAGTAAATTGAAAATCATGATTCTTAAGTTGAATATTATATTTATTTAGGTTGATTCACTAGAATTTTTCATAAGTTACACATTAACATTACTAAGACAAAATTATAGGAAGTTCTACTGAACCCCACTACCTCAAATCAACAAATTTAGTTTTTTTAAAGTTATAGTGTTACTTGAGGACAAGTAACGTTCAAGTTTGGGGGAAATTAACATGGCTAAAAATTGTCTATTTTTATATATACATTTTAGGCTTATTTTTAATGATATTGCACTTTAAAAAAAGGTATTTTGCATGTTTTTGGATATAGGTAAAATAAAAGGAGTTTTGGTGAAAATGAAACAAAAACGGTGCAATTTAGAGCCAAAAAGAAGTAAGGAAAAAACTTTTGACCTGGCACATTTCAATATGTCTTTCTAAGCTTAATCTCCTTTACATTTATCACTTTTTTTTGAAAAATATTATTATTTAAAGAAAGGTTATTTTCATGTTTATCTTGTATGTTTATCAGTTTGGAGGGAAACAGAGCTGAAACGGGGTGAAACGGAGCTAAAACGGAGCTAAACGGAGCGAAACAGTGGAGCTGTCTCCAAGGTGGTGCCTATGTGCCTAAACTGGCACCTAGGCTCCAAAATATAGAGAAGACGGTGCCTAGGCATCCAAAATTGGCACCTAGGTGCCATAAACCATTAAGGGATGAATTTTTTGTGATTTTGGGCTATTTTGAGATTTTCTGGAATATTCTAAATAAATTGCACTCCCCATGGAGTGGTTCAATGAATCTAGACACTTGGAAAGGCTCTTTTATGAAGATATGTGCCTCTTGGAGTAAATAAGTGTGTCTCTTGGAGTGAAGAGATGTGTTTCCTGGAATGAAGAGGTCTTTTGTGTCTCTTTAAAAGAAGGGCTTGGTGACTCTCATGAGGGGAGTCTAGAGGAGAGTTTAGGAGATATTTAAAGAAAATTTAGGTGTTTCTCTTCAAGGTGGCATGTGTGTGTGTGTGTGTAAGAGGTGAAGCCTCTTGTGGAGTCTCGGTGGCTTTCAAAAATTTGGAAGAAGTGTAAGGTTTAATATTTGCTTTGCAAGGAAGGCAAGCATATTTTGTAAAGATAAGTCTTGGACTCTTTTTGTATGTGCTTTGAATTATGGAAATAAAGTTGGTTGTTTTTTAATGTCATTTGTAATGAATAATCCATGTGTTTTCTCCATTCTTAGAGAGTAGTTTTCCCTTAATATTTCTCCTTGTGATGAGAATTGATTATGTGTTGGAATGTAGTTTAGTAGAAGTACTTTTAAAATTTCATAAATTGTGATGATTCAAACTTAGATATTCATTTACTTATTGATCTGGCCAATTAATTGGTTAAAATGTGTTGTGAAACATATGATCCAAGAGGGTTATGATTTCTACAACTAAGTAAAAAGTACATTTGATTTCATGGATAAGAATGTAGTTCATAGGAATGAGTGAAAATAAATAGAGAAATATACTTTGATGGGTGTAGAATTGGAGATTTTAGGGTGACAGATTAAAATCCCTAATTTGGTTGAAGCATTTGGAAACGAAAGTGAGATATTAGCCCTTAGGTGAAGGAAACATGGGAACTCCGAAGTGAGAGACAATATCTTCCCAACCTAACCGCAGATTTAGGGATGAAATAATGGATTAGCCAATGTTCTTTGTCTTCGTAAAGAGGGTAAAGAATATAATTTCTCCTATTTGTAAAAATTTCACATTTGATTTTTAAACATTTCATTCCTACACTAACTATGATCTCATTACAAAGAGGAAAGGGACTTTAATTATTTAAGATTTTTCTAAAATTTAACAATTCTCCTTAGAGTTTAGGTTTAATTTATTTAAGATTCTTCTTTACATTAGGGTTTAGGTTTGCTTAAACCAAATGTAGTTAAGGCTTAAGGTATTATCTAAGTCTAATTTTGATTAGTTTGAAGGTTAATTAAACCTAATGTGGGTAAGGTTTAATTAAATTAATTAGGTCAAATTAGGGTTTAGGGTTAATTAAACCTATTATAAGAAAGGTTTAATTAGATTAATTAGGTCTGAATAGGGTTAGACCTAATTAGTGTTTAAGGTTAATTAAACCTAATGTAAGTAAGGTTCGGTTAAATTAATTAGGTCTAATTAGAGTTAGACCTAATTAGGGTTTATGGTTAATTAAACCTTATGTAAATAAAGTTTAATTAGATTAAAGTTTTTTGCTTATAAATAATTTTAATAATTAAATTACTCGTGAGAGTAAATAATTAAGTAAAAATTAAATATAATTTATCAATTTTAATTTTCAATTTCATAATATTCCCCACATTTTTCCAACTTCAGGGGTGTTTTTGTCATATTTTTATGATTTTTCAGTAAAAAGTTGAAAATTTTTTACTTTATTTATAGTTTTTTGGATTTATTTAAATTTTAAAATTCCTAATTTTCTATTAATTCGGCATGACAGCTGACTGAATCATTGGACGAATCGAATTCCACGTCGTGGGTTCTGATTCATGGGGCTTTAAGCATGGTAGCTTGCTTGGCCTGCGGTTTAAGTCTTTCACACAGATGTTTCTTNAAATTAAATATAATTTATCAATTTTAATTTTCAATTTCATAATATTCCCCACATTTTTCCAACTTCAGGGGTTTTTTTGTCATATTTTTATGATTTTTCAGTAAAAAGTTGAAAATTTTTGAATTTATTTATAATTTTTTGGATTTATTTAAAATTTAAAATTCTTAATTTTCTATTAATTCGGCATGGCAGCTGACTGAATCATTAGACGAATCGAACTCCACGTTGTGGGTTCTGATTCATGGGGCTTTATGCATGGTAGCTTGCTTGGCCTGTGGTTTAAGTCTTTCACACAGATGTTTCTGAGGTCTAACTTAATCCCAACCATCCATTTTAGATACACAAAAATGGACGGTATTGGTTCATCATTCCCATGGGACGATTAATCGACAGTTGTTCATGTTTAAAACCCAAGATCTCCCTGGATTTTGAACTAAACCTCGCAATTTTTGTTCTTAATGCTTCATCGTATTTAGGAGAACACATCTATACAACAAGTTATGGTTGATTTAAATATTTCTTTCACAAAGGTCCAAACCGAACCTAAAATTAGGGTTTGCGACACATATCTGGTCCCAAGTGTTGGGGCTTCAATTGGGTTTGATGGAAACATTTGCTTGGTCCTGGTGAAGCTCATGTTTGATCCAATTTGAAGTGACATAGAGTTTGGCATAGTCTTGCAGAAATGGGTTCACAATTTTTGCTTGGAGTGGGTTGGAGCTTGCGGAAAGAGAAAATTTCAATTGGGGTCTTCCTCGTGGGGTTCAATGATGGTGTTGGGATAGTTTAATTGAAGTTTTGAAGAGTTTTATGCTAACCTAAAAAATTTTTCTTTTTTGGGGTAAGAAATTGGAGCTCTCTATGGGATTACAAAAGCTGAAATGGTGGGGGATTAGTTGCTCAGGGGGTGGGGAACAACTTTTGTGTTGAATTTTTTGAGGTTTAAGGTCTATAACTATGTTCCGCTTCTTATGGGGAGCTCTCGGGATAGCCTATTTATAACCATGGAGAAGCCATGGCTGAGCTTGAATTCAATTGAAGGAAGATGGAGTTAACTCAAGGAAGATCAAATTTTGATTGAGCATCTTTGTGTTTAGCATTTCAATGGTGAGCTTATTATGAGCTCAAGTATAGAGAAGAGAATGGTTTGATCAAGGCTTTATTTTTAATGGACGAGGAGTGAGGAGGATAAGGATCTCATGTGAGCTAGATTATCCTCCCTTCCACCTAACCTAACAAGTCATCCAATGCCTTTGTGATGAAATGACACCTCCTCCTCCCTTTATGATGATTTTTTTACTTGGACAAAAATGGTGTTCTATTGCATTTAATGGGTTTTCCATAGGTCTTGAGTATGCCATGATGGGTCTCATAGGTCATGGGTGACCCATTAACAATCTTCCATGGGTTGGATTTAAGTTTGAAAGTCATTCATGGGTATAGATGTCATATATGATGTCATAAATTTGATCACAATTTAGGGTTCAATTTTATTCATAATTTCATTTTAAATTAGTTAAGTAATTAGTAAAAAAAAATAAATTATGTCAAAAACCAATAGATTAGTTAAGATGAGTTTAAGGTTGACTATTTGACTAATTTTGATCAATTATATCCAAGGTTGACCTTCTTGACCAAGTTTGACCAATCAGATTTCATGGTTGACCAATTGACCTATTTTGGCTAATTGGTCTCAGGGTTGACCAAATGATACATTTTGACCAATTTGGTGTTAGGGTTGACCAAATGGTTAATGTGATGACCATTGGGTCCATGGTTGACCAAATGGTCAATGTGAATACCATAATGAGGGGACCATTGGGTCAAGGGGACCAAATGGTCAATGTGATAGCCATTGGCTCCAAGGTAGACCAAATAAGGGTTTGTTATCACTGATCTGATCAAATTGGGATGTCAACATGTTCTGAACCCAAAGAGGGTTTATTAGGATTTAATCCAATTTTTAGGGTTTTGGGAACCCTAGATCGGTTCAAAGGGGTCAATGTTGGTAGTCCCCCTTCCTAGAATGGACTTAGTCATTATGGTTATCATTAGGTCTTTAAAAAGGTGTCTTGGGATCTTGAGCCAGTGTTGGTGACTCAAGACATGTTATGTCTGATTCCAAGTTTATATATAATTCTAATTTCTATTGGCCAAAGACTGATTGGGGTGAATTAGTATGGAGCAAATTTATTTCACCTTCAATGTCATTCTTCGCCTGTAAACTATTTAGAAGATTCTTACCTACTTATGATATTTTTAAATTGAAAGGATTAAGAGGGCCTTCTAGATGTCATTTATGTCATATAAATGAGGAACCAATTAATCATTTCTTTCTAATTGGGGGGATTATCCAGATATTATAATGGTCATTGCTTATGGGTTTTTTAGCACCTGCTTTCTCTTCTTCAGCTCTTGAAGCTAAAACTATTGTTGTCTATTGGGGATTGAAAATTTCTTCTCTTTGTAAATATCAGATTCTTCACATGGAGATGGATTAACTTCAGCTAATTTGGATTATTCTAAGGGATATTTTTGCTCTATGGCAATTATCATCTTCTTTTCATATTGTGTGGAGCCATACTTATAGAGAAGGTAGTAAACCTGCAAATTTGTTGGCAAAAGAAGCTCTCCAATCTTTTGAGGTCATTTGTAGTTCTTCAGTTTCTACTAGTTTGAATGTGTTGATACAAGGAGATAGTCTGATTATTCCTCATGNTATATATATATATATATATATATATATATATATATATATATATTTATATTTATATACCAAAAGCTAATCAAAACGTTTCCTTGTTTCAATAATTTTGTCAATACCAACAACAAAATCTGGATTTTCTGTAGAATGGAAATCAAATGGAACATAGTAGTTAACCATCAACAATTTGTTCATTTCAATTTTAATATCAATGGCCATTTGGGATATGCTACCTTCATTTATGCAGGTTGTACAAAGGATGATAGAAAAGAGCTTTGGAATTGCTTGTTGAATATCAGCCAGCAGATGGATTCCCCTTGGTTAGTAGGAGGAGATTTTAACTACATTACTTCTCCTACTGAAAAATTTGGGGGTAGAGCTCCAAGCCAAACCAAAATGAACACCTTTAATGATAATATTCACTGTGTTGGAATGTTTGATTTGGGTTTTAAGGGACCTGCATTTACTTGGAAGAGGGGTAAATTTTGGGAAAGACTTGATAGTCTTTGTCAATGATAGCAGGTATAACCATTTGCTCCTTACTTTTATCACTCATCTCAGCCTTGCTGGTTCTGACCACAGACCAATCCTTATTAGCATTACTTCCTCTGATAATACATCTTCCCCTCCCTTTTTCAGATATCTAAATATGTGGTCTTCCCATCCTTCCTACAACTCCTACATTGTTGACCTTTGGAATGGAATTTCCCATACTGACCCATTCATTAAACTCAATTTGTTGGAAATTAAAATTGTCAAAGCCCACAGGAAATGGAGTTGGGGGGCATTTGGAAATGTCCTCACTAAAGTTAAAGAGCTAGAAGAGGAAGTAACAAGAATGGAGCAAGATGAACAAGAAGGAATGGTTGAGGAAAAGGAACTTCTTACTGCCCAAAACAAACTTCTTACTGCTATTGACTTTTAAGATTAATTTCTTAAACAGAAAGCTGTTATTAATATCTTCACTGATGGGGACAAAAATACCAAATTTTACCATTCTGATATCAAATACAAAAGGAAATGTAATACTATCTCTGCTATTGAAAATGTTGAGGGGATGTGGCTACATGAGAATGCTAAAATAGCTAATGATGCAGTAAGCTGTTTTAAAAACCTGCTGAATCAAGACAATAATCACAGAATCCCTATTCATCCAAATTATTTCTATGATGAGCTGAATTATACAGTAAATTTAAAACTTACTGAAATTCTAGATGAAGAGGAGATTTGGAAGGCTATAAATTCTATAAATAACAACAAAGCAGCTCGCCCTGATGGTGTCACTACTGAGTTCTATAAAAAGTCTTGGGATATTATTAAGCCTGAGGTTATATCTGTTGTGGCTAGTTTTTTTCCAAGGAAATAATCTCCCACATTATTTCAGTGCCTCTACTTTTGTGCTGATCCCCAAATCAGATATGCAAAATAACTGGAATCACTTCAAACCTATTTTTCTAGCTACTGTTATCAGTAAAGCAATCAGCAAAATTATTGTCAATAGGCTTCAGCCTCATCTTGATCATTTAATAAAACCCAATCAAACTACCTTTGTGAAGGGGATATCAATCATTGACAATACTCTTTTGGCACAGGAACTGTTACATGATCTGAATAAGATCTGCAGAGGTGGTAATTTGATCTACAAACTAGATTTGAAAAAGGCTTAGTTATGGATGTTCTCACTGCAAAAGGATTTCATATAGAATTTTTTCAACTTATCCATAGATGGCTACACAATAATAACCATTCCATACTCATAAATGGTAAAGGTTGGGAGTCCTTCACTGTAACCAGAGGTTTGAAGCAAGAGGATCCCTTATCCCCCACCATTTTCATCCTTGCTATTGATTATTTATCGAGAATTTTGGATGAATCTCTACTAAACCAAAGCTACACTATTTACCATCATAGATCCAATATAGCCATTTCTCACTTACTTTATGTTGATGACATCATGGTATTCTCCAGAGCTCACAACAATGTAGTGAGGAAATTATATCAGACTCTTCAAAAGTTTCAAATACACTCTGGGATGTGTTTCAATCCTGAGAAGTGCCTCCTGATTTTTAATAAATAAGCATCTCCAAATTGCAAACAATGGACCTCAAATTATACTGGCTTCTCCAACTCTCAGCTCCCTGTCAAGTACTTAGGTGTCATGCTACTCACTGGTAGAACAAGAAAAATACAATTTGAGGAAGTCATAAATAAGATCACTTCTTATCTTAATGGGTGGACCCAATCTTTTCTATCTAATGGTGGTAGAATTACACGGTTGAAAAGCATTCTAACCACTTTTCCCTCTTATATCTTGCAGATGAAAAATATAAGGAAAAACACCCAATTCAATTAGAAAGAACTTTTAACAGGTTCCTGTGGTCAAGACAGAGGCAGCAAATGCATTGGCCATCTTGGAAAAAGGTGGCTAAACCCCAGATGGCAGGAGGCATTGGCTTTAAGGTTCATAACCAACTCTTTCAAATTAGCTAATGTAAGCTATGGATTAAGTTTAGAGCCTAGACTTCTTTGTGTGCTAATTTCATGAGAGGCAAATATTGTAGAGACCAGCATCCCACACTTGTTGAAAGAAAAATTGGGGATTCCAAAATCTAAGGGAAGATGCTAAATATAAGACAAACTACTAAAAATCTGTTCATTTAGGATTTGGGCAAAGGGAATATATGTTTTTGGCTTGACAATTGGTGCCCTAAAGATTGGCTGTCCCCTATCAGTAATGTCCCTAACAGGGAACTCAAAGTTGTTGATTGTTGGATAGATGAAGACTAGTCTTTACTTAAGCTGCAAATATTCTCCAAGCCAACTCAGTCACAAAAATTGTTTGGCAGACATTCTCCAACCAAAGTCTTACCAAAGCTATCTACTCCAAAGTTTTCCAATGGGAGCACATATCCTGGGGACCTATCATTTGGAACAATTATCTATCCCCTTCCATGTCATTTTTTTGCTGGATGGGCATTTCATAAATTACTTCCTACTGAAGATATTCTTAAACTTAAAGGATTAAGGGGCCCTTCGAAATGCAGGATTTATCTACATGAGGAGGAATCACTGTCTCATCTCTTTTTTGAATGCAATTTTGTCCAACTTGTATGGCAACAGCTGTTGTCACACTTGAATATTGATAATGAACTCTTCACTTGGGACAAACTTACCACCTGCTGGCAGACATGGCAAAAGAGGAATTATGCTTCTACACCCCTAATTGTTGCTTGGTTCATTTGGATGGAGAGAAACAAGGCTAAGTTTGAAGATTGCATACCAAAAATTGAAAAGATTGTTAGAAACAAATTATCTTATGTACACAAGATGATAAAATTCAAAACATTCCCCATTATTTCCAACTCTTACTCTTGGGAACATCCTGACTATATGCAAGTCTATAGGGTTTACTGGAAACCTCCAGAACATAATATTGTTAAGATAAATACAGATGGAAGCTTTAATAATTCAGGAGTAGGTGTGGGGGGTGTCTACATAAATCACTTGGGAAAATGCTTATTACACTTTTATACTCCTGTTATGGTTGTTGATGCACTTGAAACAGAACTAGTTGTTATATATTGGGCCCTAAAGATTGCCAAAATGACTAGCTGGTATAATTTATGGTTAGAAGTGGATTCTAAAGCAGTGATTAATATGTTGAATTATGAGGAGAAGGTACCCTGGCATCTTACATATTAGATAAAAAAAATCAGAGATCTAACCTCACATCTCAAGGTATTCTACACTTTCATATATAGGGAGGGAAACCAACCTGCCAATTGGCTAGCAAAACAAGGTTATAACTCAAAGGATTTCTCTGTTGTTGTTACCCCTCCCCATACCCTTCAATTTTTATTACAGGGAGATATGATTGATGTCCCACATTTCAGAATTACTAATCAAGATTAATTGAGATAACTTTGTTTCACTTGATGTTCCAACTCCCCCTCTTTTCTAGTGTTGCTTCCCCTTTTTTGCTTGGGGGTTTTTTATTGGGCTTTACTTTGCTACCTTAAAAGGCAATTGTTGTTTTTTGGTTATTTTTTGGGAGGACTGTTTGATTCCTGTATTGAATCAACATGTTTTCCAGTTGATCTTATTTTTGTAACCTCCTCATTAGTCTAACATGTAGGGAGACAATAGAATCTCCTTAAACCAATATATATATATATATATATATATATATATATATATATATATATATATATATATATATATATATATATATCTCTCTC
>JXCR01142812.1:0-26918 GCA_002079205.1 Phalaenopsis hybrid cultivar | reverse complement strand
TCCAGTATTTCAAAGGACATATACAACAGCTTATTCAAATGGGAAGATTGCAGGTGGAATATCAGCAAATGCCAAAAATTCTTAACCCCTTCCATGTTGTTCTTTTCCTGGAGAGTTCTAAATGATCTAATCCCAATAGATGACATATTGAAGCTGACAGGATTAAAAGGCCCCTCAAGATGCCACTTATGCAATAACAATCAAGAATCAAGTGATCACCTTTTTCTCATATGTAATTTTGCTAGGGAGGTTTGGAATGACCTGATCTCTAATAGCAACCTGAATTTGTTGAATGTGGGCTAGGTAAATTTAAAAGGCAGCTTGAAAGACTGGCAGGCAATCAACCCGATGTTTGCTTGGTTCATTTGGAATGCTAGGAACAAGGTGAAGCATGAGGACAGTGTGACACTTTCTGTCTCTGTGGTAGCAAACTGCAAGGCCTATTTACACAAGCTGATAAATTGGAAGAAGTTCCCTCAGATTTTGAAGGCTATGACTAAAATTGAAACCCAACATCCTATGGCGATCAAGGTCAGATGGGAGAAGCCCCTTACCCTTTCATTAAAATTAATACAGATGGAAGCTTCACAAATAGGAAAGCTGGTATTGGAGGTATATTCAGAGATCACACAGGCAAACTTTTGCTATATTTCAAGGCACCCTTTATTGCAGAAGATGCTCTAGAAACACAAGCTGCTGCCCTTTATTAGGCCTTAAAATTTTCCAAGGCAGTTAAGTGGGTTTGCATTATTGCTGAAGTGGACTCTTCTCATCTGGTGGAGCTAATCACTGCCACCTCTTCCCCCCATGGCATATCAATCGGTGGATCTCTAGAATTAAGAAGACCATCAATGAGAGCAGTTTCCAAATAAAGTTCAATTATAGGGAAGCCAACAGGCCAGCAAATTGCTTGGCTTTGGAAGGCTCAAATCTGAGCCATGTTGTGGTCTCAACTACTCTCCCTCTCCCTCTACAAATCTTAACACAACAAGACAACCTTCAAATTCCTTACATCAGACTTCAGAACTAAAATCCTGGGCAACTTTGTTACTGACCAAGCTGGCAATCCACCTACCACTCCTTGTCTGGCTGAATGGATTTGTTGTTTTGTATATGTCATGCATATATATATATATATATATATATATATATATATATACACTTAGAATTAGTTTGAGTGTCCTTTTTATAGAGTTATGTATGTGAGAGGTTGGGTATCCCTTGGAGGGTGCTAAGTGTGATTTTTGTCTGAGTTAGGGAACCCTCCCTATTTTGTAGCCACTTTTTTATTATCAACATGCAAGGAGCCGAATAATGCTCCTTTCTAAATATATACATATATATGATGGTGGTGACAGAGTTTGCTCTATTTGGGTGTGGGGTCAATGGCTGCTTCTTGTTTCCTGTTGATTTTTGTGAGCATTTTGACTCTTGATTTTTCTTTTTCTTCTCTTGTTGGCGTTCTTTGTCTTTTGTTCACATTACTTTGGTGGTTTAGTGAGTTTGGGGATTTTTGGGGCTCTTCATTTTTGAATTTTGGTATTACTGTTCCATTGGTTTTTGGCGGGTTAGTCTTTGGTGAGTTTCTTCTTGGGCTTTCCTTGCTCTTTGTTTGATCTCAACTAGTTATTCTTTTGGTGCTTTTAGTTTCAATTATGTTGGGCTACTGTTTCGCGGGTTCTCCATTGTGGCTGATTTATTTGTGGTTGATCTTAACTTTTTTGGGAAGTCTAGTTTCGCTAATGTGGTTGTTTCTGATAAAGGAGGTTCCTCACTTAGTGATAATCATGTTTTCCCTCAATCTTACCATGTTTTTCTTGATGGTAAAGATGAGTGAAATCTCATCAAGAGAGGCTGTAAAAAAGGTGGCGAATGATATCCCGTAAAATTACTTGTTTTATTTATGTATTTCATGCTTATTCCTAATGATATTGCACTAAAATGAAAGGTATTTTGTGTGTTTCTAATTTTAGGTGCAAGAAATGGAGTTTAAGAGAAGAATAATAAAAAATGGAGCAAAAATGGGTCAACTAAAGCTAAATACACAAAAGGTGACCTGGTGCATAGGCTCGCGGATATTCTAGAAGGTCAGCGCCTAGGCGCCAGAAACGGTTTACCCAATATTCAATGAATTTGGTCAAATTTCGAAATGGTGACTTAAGTGATCCTTGGTTATTTTCAGAGATCTATATAAAGAAAATATTTCTAAACATTCAGGAGGGACAAAAAGAGAAAAACTTTGTCTTTTTTGGTAGTTTAGACCACTATAGGGGTGGGTGGCTACTATAGTGGGATATTAGTGGTTGTAGAGTCTTATGTGAGTCTTGTGGAGTCAAGTTCTATCAGAAAACTTCAGAGGATTGCTTGGTGAGAAGTTTGAGATAAGTATTTACACTTTTTTTTAAGATTTGTCTTGTAAAATTGGTTTTCATAGATATGATGTTTTCTTTTGTTAACCCTATGATTTCTGAGTAGTTTTCTTTTCTTTCTCCTTGCAATAGATTTAATGATGTGTGGGATTAGATTGTTTTAAAGATTTTTTTAATTCAAATAATTTGTGATGGTAATGTCACTGATTCTTTATTTACTTTGCAAACTAGTCATTTGTCATGTTAGAACCAGTTGCAAAACATAATGACCCAGTAGGGCTATGATTTCACCAACTAGTGAGTACCACACTAAACCTTAGAGGAAGGGGATGTCAAATTCATGGGGAGTGCAAATAGATAGGGAGATAAGTTTTGATGGGTGTAGAATTGGTGTTTCTAGGGTGAGAGGCTAGATCCTTTACTAATTTGGTCTAAAGTTAGAACTAAGGGTCCCTAGTTAGTCCTACAGAGAGGGCATAGGGGGTAATCTCAAAGGGAAAGGCTAGAATCTACTTAACACTACCACACAAGATGGAATTAACTTTAGATTAGCCAATGTTCTTTATGCTCGAAAGGGGTAAAGATAAGGTATGCTCTTATTGGTCATAATACCTCATTTTCATCTTTAATCATTTGATTTTTTACACTAATTTACAATCTCTTTATAAGGGGAAAAACTTTCTATTATAATCGTACTTCTTTACACATTTTTAATTTAGAGGCTTTGCATTTACTTTTATTTTAAATTAGAACTAGCAACTTTTATTATGCCTTTTTACAAACAAATCCATATTATTCTCCTACTAATTTAGTTTACAATTTAAGTGTAAATATTTTTAAGTTGTCATAGTAAATCCCATATTCCCTGTGGGTTCGATACTGAAGT
The DNA here is from genome assembly GCA_002079205.1 of Phalaenopsis hybrid cultivar. Classification (NCBI taxonomy): domain Eukaryota; kingdom Viridiplantae; phylum Streptophyta; class Magnoliopsida; order Asparagales; family Orchidaceae; genus Phalaenopsis; species Phalaenopsis hybrid cultivar. The sequence continues at coordinate 23,663 of JXCR01142812.1, read as the reverse complement.
TTTTAACGAAAACTCTTTATTACTTGAAAAAAAATGTATACTTGCATAGTACCCATAGTTTGTAAATCATTAATCAATTTAATTACCAATTTATTTCGCACACTAGTCGCTGAATATATATTAGGTCAATATTTTTGTCATCTTTTCAAACTTAAATAACTACATAATTGCAGGTTTGGTGAAGTTTTTGGCGTTAATATTGAGGAACTATCGAAATTTTCAGACATAGAAATTTTTATTTGGCTGTAGATTTATTTTGGGAGAATTGTATTTTATTTTCTTTTATCAGTATTTATTTATTTTCTAAAAATATAAAAACATAAAACATAAGAAAATCCAAAAAGAAAATATTCTAAAAATGGAAAAAATAAAAAAAATAACAAAAATATTTTTTTTAGTGTTTTGTTTTATTTTTAATTTCTAAATTTTTAATTGTGCATGCATATTTTAGGATCTGAAAGTTTAGTGCCCTACGAGGTGAGTTAGAACGAACCATTAGAAAAATTTGAAAAATAAAAGAACTTCATAATTTTCAAGAAATGGCAAACACATCGCAATTAAAAAACCAAACTATTGAAAATGAACATCATGATTTACAAAGATCTTTAAGGGATTATGCAAACCCAAAAATAGATGAAATTCACTTAAGTATACAAACCTCAATTGTAGCAGCTAACTCTTTTGAACTTAAGTCTGTTATTATATAAATGCTAGAAAATAATTAGTTTGTGAGAATACTATCTGAGGATCCAAACTTACACCTTGCAAGATTTTTAAAACTGTGTGCTACATTTAAATGTGATGGCATATCAACAGATGTTGTTAGACTTAGACTTCTACATTTTTCCTTAATGGATAAAGCTAAGATGTGGTTAAATTCATTAACACTCAGATGTATTAGAAATTGAGGGAGTTAGTACAAATATTCTTAGCTAAGTATTTTTTGTCTTAAAAAACTATTAAGCTTAGAAATGATATTACCTCTTTTACTCTGTATGAAGGTGAGTCAATATATGAAGCATGGGAACAATTTACATGTTTTGTCAGACTGGCTAATAGGATCCCTTAGATCTATTATTGATGCTGCTACTGAAGGATCATTAATGTCAAAAATATTTCATGAAGTTTATGCATTAATTAAAGAGATGGCTACAAATAATTTTCAATGGTCCTCTAAAAAGGTAAATCCTAAGAAAGTTGTCAATGTTCATGATAATGATGCAATTTCTATAGTAGCATCTGAAGTTGTTGCAATATATGGGAAGTTAGATCAAGTTTGAATGAGCTTTTCTCAAACACCTCATGTGATAAAAGAAAATTCATTAGGCCAAATGAGTGATTCTAAACCATCATTAGAGACTTTAAATGCAATTAATAATAGATCAAAGAATATGTATTCTAACTATTACAACCCAGGTTTAAAATATCACCCTAAATTTAACTAGAATAATAATTTTATGGTCGAAATCAATAATGGGGGAACAATCAAGCAAACTCATTAGGAAATTGGAACAACGAGGGTAGTAGTAGCTTTAAACCTTCTTATCCTCACAGATTTACAAGTAATCAACATCTTAAGGAGAAGAATCTGTCTATAGAAGAAGTGGTGTTACATTGGGAATCAATTATAAATTTAAAGTGCTGCCATAAGAATTTCTTAGAGTCAACTGGGACAAATTGCTAATGCACTTAACAATATGCCTTAGGGAACGCTTCCTAGTAACGTTGAAATAAATCCTAAACAAAAGAACAAGGAGCAAGAGCAAGTTAAAGCTGTCCAAATAAGGAGTGGAAGGGAATTAATTCTTGGAATTCAAAAGGAGATTGAAGTTGAGGAGGAAGATAAAGAAACTAAAACACATGAAGAAACTATTATTAAGGAGGTAGAAAAGCCTATTTCTCTAACTAATATCAATTTAGAAAGACCACCACCACCATTTCCTCAAAGACTTAGACAACAAAAGTTGCATCAGCAATTTTCAAGGTTTTTTGAGATATTTAAAAAGCTTACAATAAACATTCCTTTTTTAAGCCTTTGAGCATATGCCAATTTATGCTAAATTTATGAAATAAATTTTAAGAGGAAGTTTGAAGATTTTTGGACTATTTCATAAGTGAAGAATACAGTGTAATAATTTAGAAAAGGCTCCCTCAAAAACTCAAGGATCCTAGTAGCATCACTATACCTTGTGCAATTGGAGATGGATTTTTTATAAAAGAATTATGTGATTTAGGAGCTAGCATTAACTCCATGCCATTGTCTATATTCAGAACATTAGTCTTAGAAGTTCATTCTCCCACAACTATAACCCTTCAGCTAGTTGATCGATCTATTAGATGGTAACCCCATTAAGTCCTCTATCAGTCTGATCTGATGGCTTTTATAACTTGTGAGGATGTTGATCAAGTGGTTTTTAATGAAGGTACAGATCCTGATACTAGACAGATGGCTAATCTTGTTAATGATGTTAAGCATTGTCATGAGAAGAACATGTTGGGTTCCCTTAATGATGCTGACATCCAATTGATGAGTGAAGCTCTTGAAGAGGAGTAATAAGTTCAGAAGACCAAGAAGAAGAAGAAGAAGAAAGGATTCTTTCAGCTCAAAAATTTGCAAGATGGCAACCATGTTATAGCTAGTGGGAGTACTTATAATGTTCTAATGGGGCCAATACACCTATTAGGATCAACATACTATGTTGAAATGTTCGGGGACTGGCACATCTTAAGTTCTTTAACAGACTCCTTCATCTTAATAAGATTTACAAATTTTGTCTTATAGCTATCTTGAAATCAATGATTTCCAAGCACCTTCCCAGAATCACAAAAAAGTTCCCTGAATTTAAGTTGTTTTCTAATGTGAATAACAAAATTGTATTTTTTTTGTATGCATGAATTGCAATGGACTATTCTCATTGATCATCCTAAATTTATTCACCTCTCCATTCAATTGGCTGAATGAATCCTGCTTTGCTAATTTCATTTATGTTGGGTGCTCCTCTTCTGCCATGAGAGAACTTTGGAGCAATCTACTGCTGATCAGCCAATCTATGGCCTCAAAATGGCTAGTGTGTGGAGATTTTAACTTCTTGGCTTCCCCTTCTGAGAAGTTGGGTGAGAGACACCCAGACATCCCCACCATCACTCTCTTCAATGACATTATCTAATTTGCTGAGCTTCATGATCTGTGGTTTTTTGTCCCAAATTTACATGGAGAAGAGGTAAGTTATGGGAAAGACTCGACATAATTTTGGCTAATGAGGGGTGGCTAAATGAATTTTTACGTACCAATGTTCTTCATTTATCTATGGTTGGGTCTGAACACAGGCCCTTGGTAATTTCCATTTTTTTATCTCCCAATAAATCTAAACGACGATTTAGATATCTTAATATGAGGCCAACAAATCCAGATTTTTTGAATTAAGTGTCTCAGGCTTGGACTGGTAACAACCATGATAACCCTCAGATAATGTTATGGATTCTGCAAAAAAAATTATGCAAACATCTATAAAACTCAAACTAGACTGTATTTGGCTACATTCACACAAAAGTTGAAGAAGCTCAGCAACTTGTGTCCCAGTTGCAAGATAAGGTTAGCTTCAATGAAGCTTTTGAGACTAATCTGTGGTTAGCACATGAAAGGCTATTAAATGTCATTACACTACAAGAATAGATACTACTTCAAAATGTTGCCAAGATCAAATTCTGTGAGGGGAACAAAAATACCTAATATTTCCACGCTTGTACAAATTATATGAGAAAATGTAACACTATACACAAGATTCAAAATTATGCTGGTGCTTGGCTACCTTCCACAGAGAGTACTGTTGCTGATGCTCTTGAGTATTTCTAATAATTAATGTCCCAACATCCTTGTCGCAAAGAGCCCATTGATGCTACTTTATTCAGTTCTGACAGAGAGTATACCAAGTCTCTGAATCTCACCTTGATACCATAGGAAGAGGAGAATTGGGTAGCTTTCAATTCTATTGATACCGGTAAGGTGGCTGGTATAGATGGTTATTTTGTTGGCTTCTATAAGAAAGCTTGGAGCCGACATCATTGAGGCAGTTGATATTCCAAAAAACTGTGCAATTTTAAATATACATTTTATGTTGAACTTTAGTGACATTGCATTTTAAGGAAAGGTATTTTCATGCTTTGTTGCAGGTATACTGATTCTATATATTTGGAGCAAAAAGGAAGCAATAAGGGCCAAAATTGGTGTCAGAGGCACCAGAATCCAAAAAGGAGCACTGAACTCTAATGAACAGGCGTCAGGGGTGTCGGAGATGGTTATGGATGAATTTTTTACAGCTTTTGACTATTTTTTAGATGTTCTAAATGGTTCTAAGTAGTTCCAACACCCTGTGGAGTGGTTCAATGCATCTAAACACTTAGGAAAAGCTCTTAAATGAAGAGATATGTCTCTTGGATGAAGGGATTTGCATTTTGGTGTGAAGAGGTGTGTCTCTTGGGTAAAAGGAGGGATTTTTTAATTTCTTTAGAGGAGAGGGGTTGGCGCCGCTCTTAAGGAGCCTTGTGGAATCTTTGAGGAGGCTATTCTAGTCAAGGCTTGTCTTAGTCGAGTAGAGTGTTTAAAGTGTCTAGGGTTAGGTCTTGTGTGTGGAGAGCATTTTCTTCAAGAGTTGTAAGAGGACAGGGAATGTGAGAGATTTCTTCTTTAATACACTTCTATGAGAGAATTCAATGTTGATTGTAAAGAGAGAAATTTATTCAAGGGAACTTCAATGGATTTGATTGAGGAGGAGTCTGAGATAAGTTGTATTCTTTTCTTTCTTATTTTGTAAACTTGTTTTTATATATATATAATCTATGTTTTGTTGTATCTTCCTCATGAGTTTTGAATAGTTTTATTTTTCCTTCTCCATACAATGAGATATAGTTTTGTGAATAATTAATATTATCGTGCAAAGTTTTAAATATCAATAAATTGTGATGATTTGAACTCTGAACTTTATTTACTTTTCAATCTAGCCAATTGAAATATTAAAATTTGTTGAGAAACGTAAGATTCAAAAGGGTTATGTTTTCTATAACAAAGTGAGAATCACATTCGATTTCATGGATGAGAATGTAGTTCATGGGGTTGAGGGCAAATAAGTAGAGAAATAACTTTGATGGGCATATAATTGGAGATTTTAGGTTGACAGACTAAAATCTCCAATTTAGTTCAGTTGTTTGAAAACTAAAGCGAGATTTCAGCCCTCAGGTGAGAGGAAGCGAAAGCTCTGGAGTTAGATCTAATATCCTCCCAGCCTAACCATGGATTTAGGGATCAAACTATGGATTAGACAATGTTCTTTATGCACTTTACAGAGGGTAAATAATAGGATTTCTCCCATTTTGCACAATACAATTTTATATAATATTAATTACTTCTCTAAGTATAAACTCATTGTAAAGGGGAATGATGCTTTCTTAAATTTATACTCTTCATCACAAAACTTCATTTAGGCTTAGTAAATTTAACTTTAAAGTTTAGAAAATAGTTTAGTTAACTTAGTTCTTTTAGTTACATTTCCATTAGAATACATTAAACTTACTTCTAATGTATTTTTCTTACTTAAGATTTTAAAGTTTGAATATTGTGTTTTACATTATTACCATAATAATTTCCACCTCCATGTGAGATTGATACTTATGACTCCATTAGTGCCCTTTATTACTTGAGTGATACATGTACTTGCATCTGCAAACTAGTGACAATTTTAAATTAAGAATATACATTAAATCACTGGAAGTGGTGGCTTAAAGATATTATAAGATAAAATTTATTGAACTGAAGTAACTATTATTGTGATTGATCTACATATTTTCTTATTTAGCTACCGTTTGTGTTGTATTGTAGAAATACATGTACAACACATACACATAGTCGTGGCCTATCAAGTTTTCTTTTTTTTCGCATCAAGTTTTTTGCGTCATTATCGGAAAGTAACAGTAAATTATTTTATAATTTAGAAGACTTTATTTGAACTATAAAATTTATATTAAGAAAAATCATAGTATAATAAATATTTTTATATTTTTGTGTGTTTTCATATCTTAATTGCATATTGTGTTTGTGTACGCATAGTTTAGCATCCAAAGGTTTAGTACCTTAGGATTCAAAGTTAGAAAGAACTTTTAGAAAAATTCAAAAATAATGAAAAGAATTTGATAATATGAAAAAAATGGCTAACAACTTAAATAATCATAAAATTGAAAATGAACATCAACAGTGACAGTTAAGAGCTATGCTAAACCTACAGTTGATGAAATTCACTTGAGTATCCAAAATCCTACTGTAGCTACTAATTTATTTGAGCTTAAACCAACTATTATCCAAATGGTACAAAATAATTTGTTTGGGGGAACACCAACTGAAGATCCTAACTTACATCTTGCTAGTTTTCTAGAATTGTGTACTACACTTAAATATGATGGAGTGTTAAATGACGCCGTCAGACTCAGATTTTTCCTTTTTCATTAACGGATAAAGCTAAGATGTGGTTAAACTCTTTAGCACCTGGATCTATCAGAACTTGGGGAGAATTATCAAAAAAAAATTATCTAAATATTTCCCACCATAAAAAACTTCTAAACTTAGAAAATATATCACAACTTTTTGTCATTTTGAAGGAAAATTGATATATGAAGCTTAGGAAAGATTTAAGGATCTCCTTAGGAAGTGTCAACACCATGCATTACCAGATTGGTTAATAATTCAAACTTTTTATAATAGATTAGTCGGATCTCTTAGATCTATTATTGACGTTGCTGCTGGTGGATCATTAATGTCAAAATCATTCAATAAAGCATATTCTTTAATTGAAGAGATGGCTACAAATAATTTTTAATGTCACTCTGAAAGGGTAACTACAAAAAGAGTAGTTAGTGTTCATGATTCTAATGAAATATCTATTTTGGCTTCTCAACTTGCTGCAATATCAATGAAGATAAATCAATATGGAATGAATTATTCTCATTCACCTCTTGTGCTTGAGAAAAACTCATTGGGACAAATGATAGATTCTCAATCATCAAATGAAACTTTAAATAAAATAAATAACAGAACTAATAATCCTTATTCTAATTATTATAATCCTGGTTGGAAAAATATACATAATTTAAGTTGGAATAATAATAACTCTAATATTGTAAATCCACAATGGGGAACATTTCTATGAACTTATTAGGAAATTCAAACAACCAGAGAAATACTAACTATAAACCTTATTATCCTCCAGGTTTTAATAGCAATTCACAAATCAAGGAGAAGAAATTTTCAATGGAAGAAGTGATATTGCAAATGGGTAATCAATTATAAATTGAAGGAGCTGCAATTAGAAACATGAAAAATCAATTGGGACATATTGTTACTGCACTTAGCAATAGTCATTTAAGAAATTTACCTAGTAATGTTGAAGTTAATCCTAAAGGCCAAAATAAATAGCAAATTAAGGTTATTCAACTGAGAAGTAGAAGACAATTAGAAACAAAAATTCAAAAAGAGATTGAAGTTGAGAAAGGAGGGATGGAAAATGAAAAGTCTATCAAAGATTTTCATCTTAATTCGGAATATCTTATTAAACCAATGAAATTTATTTTAGAAAGACCACCACCTCCATTTCCTCAAAGATTGGAAAACAAAACAAGGATAAAAAACTTACTAAGTTCTTAGAAATATTGAGAAAATTAATTATTAACATTCCATTTGTTGAATGCCTAGAACAAATGTCAGGCTGTGTGAAGTTTATGAAGGATATATTTAAAAAAAAAATTACAAATAACTAGACTTTTTTACTTAGTGAGGAGTGTAGCAAAACAATTCAGAAAAAGCATCTTGAAAAACTTAAAGATCGTGGTAGTTTTACTATTCCTTATTCTATTGGTGAATGTTTTTTTGGAAAAGCTTTATGTGATTTTGGAGCCAGTATTAATCTCATTCCCCTATCAATTTTCAGAAGGTTAGGTTTAGGAGAAATTTCCCCTACTACTGTAACTCTTTAGTTAGTTGATCATTCGATTACCTTTCTTAAAGAAGTTATAGAAGATGTATTGATAAAATTTGATAAATTTATCTTTCCTCTGGACTTTATTGTGTTAGATATGGAGGAAGATAAGGAAATTCCTATCATTTTAGGGAGACAGTTTCTTGCCACTAGAAGAGCTTTGATAGACGTACAAAAAAGAGAGTTAGCAATGAGATTCAGTGATCAAAAAGTTACATTTAATATATCAAAAATCAATGAGAAATCCTGCATAAAAAAAGATATGATGAATGCTTCAAAATGGAAATTAATGATTATTAAAGCAATAAATATTTCACAGATACATTTAAAAAAAACTGAAGAAGAACATTTTGAGCATGAACATGAGGATGTAATTCAAGATGAACCCAACAAAGTGAGTAATGAGGAATTGGATTATGTTTAGGAATGATTTGAGTTGTTAGATACTACAAATAATAATAAAAATAATATTGCTTCAATTGTGAAACCTCCTAAACTAGAAATGAAAATACTTCCTACACATTTAAAATATATCTTTTTAGGAGATTTATCCACATTACATATTATAGTATCCTCAGAGTTAACGGAATCACAAGAACATAAGTTGTTGGAAACTTTAAGAAAATATAAGAAGGCCTTCAGATGAATATTAGCTAATATCAAAAGAATCAGTCTTTCAATTTGTATGCACTTAATTTTATTAGCAGAACATCATGAACCAAAAGCTGATCCTTAAAGGAGATTATACCCTATGATGAAAGAAGTTTTTAAGAAAGAAATTTTAATATTGTTAGATGTTAGGCTAATATATTATATTTCATACAGTGTTTGGGTATGTCCATTTCACTGTGTTCCTAAGAAAGGGGAGTAACTGCTGCTACGATTGAGAGAAATGAATTAATACAAACACAACAAGTCAATTCTTGGCTAATTTGTATTGATTATAAAAAATTAAATTTTTTCACTTGGAAAGACACTTTCCCTTACCTTTCCTAGACCAAATTTTGGATAGGCTGGCTGGGCACAAATATTTTTATTTTTTTGATGGATATACTGAGTATCATCAAATTTTTATTGCTCCTTAGGATCAAGAAAAGACAACATTAACTAGTCTTTATGGTACTTTTGCTTTTAGATAAATGCCCTTTGGTTTATTTCATACACCTGCAACATTTCAAAGATGTATGATGTCAATTTTTAGTGATTTAATTGAAAAAAGGATAAAAGATTTTATGAATGAAGAAAAGACAACATTAACCAGTCTTTATGGTACTTTTGCTTTTAGATAAATGCCCTTTGGTTTATTTAATACACCTGCAACATTTCAAAGATGTACGATGTCAATTTTTAGTGATTTAATTGAAAAAAGGATAAAAGATTTTATGAATGATTTTTCTACGTTTGAAGCTTGATACGCCTAAAAATGACTACTTTTTCATATATATTTTACGCTCAATTTTAATGATTTTTAATGATATTACACTTTAAAGTAAGGTATTTTGGATATTTTTGGTTTTAAGAACAAGAAATGGAGTTTTGGAGAAAAACAAGCAAAAACGGTGTAATTTGGAGCAAAAACGAGCAAGAAAGAAAATTCTGTCCTGACACATTTCGATATGTCTTTCTATGCTTAATCTATTTTTTATTTATCACATATTTTTGAATGAAATTACACTTTAAAGAAAGGTTATTTTTATGTTTATTTTTTAGGTCTATTTGTTAGGAATACAACGCACCTAAAATGGGGCGAAATTGAGCTAAAACGGAGCCAAACGAAGCAAAATGGTGGAGCTACGCAAGTTGGGCACTCACAGCGCCAGAACCGGCGCCGACAGCGCCAAAGTGCAGAAAGTAACATGAAAATGGCACCGAAGACATCCAAAACGGTGCCAACAGCGCTCAAGAATGTTTGGATGCAATGCTTGGCGAATTTCTAGAAGATTCAGTGTATTTGGACACATTTTGGAAGGTTGCTTGAGGCATCTCTTGGGAAATTTGTCCCTACAATATAATAGAGTGCTTTTATGTAAGAAAAAGTGGTTTGTGTGAGTGGAAAAACAAGAAGAATGTTTAGAGATCTTATAATAGGAGTAGAAATGTAGATTTTTACTTTTTTTGGAGAAATTGGTGAGGAGATTTTGAGAGAATTTGTAAGTGAATGTTCTAATATTGCATGAATCAGCAAGAGACTTTGTCGGAAAGATTTTTTTTCTTTCAAAGGGAAAAAACTAAGTATTGTGTTCTTCATTATCTTTTGATTTTTGTAAACACTTATTCAGTGGATTTGCTTTGGTTAAATGAAGTTTTAAGGGAAAAAGCTAAGTATTGTGTTCTTCATTATCTTATGGTTTTGTAAACACTTATCTAGTAGGGAAAAAAGCTAAGTATTGTGTTCTTCATTATCTTATGATTTTGTAAACACTTATCTAGTGAATTCTCTTTGATGTAATGAAGTTTTGTGTTATGTTTTCTTCGTGCTTTGTGATGTGTTTCTCTTACTCTTTCTTCTTTATTGGAAATAGCTGAATTAGAAGATTATGTCATTATTTTCATTTTACTTTTCTTTTGAAATGAGTAGGGTTCATGTTTAGGATATTGGGATGCATGTTTGAAGAATTTTTAATTATAAATTTGATGGTTTTTACTTGCACTTCATTTACATTACAATAAGGGTCTGTTGTAGTGTTAAATTCATTGTAAATGCATTAAGGCCCGAGAGGGCAGTGTAGTTCTCAACAAAGTGGAGCCACATTCAAATTCTATGGATGAGTGAAACTTCATGGGGGTTGAGTGCAAATAAATAGGGAAATATACTTTGATGGCCATAGAATTGCATATTTTAGGGTGACAGACTAAAATTCTCAATTTGATCCAAGTGTTTGGAAACTAAAGTGAGATGTTAGCCCTCAGGCAAGGGGATGTAGGAGCTCTGGAGTGAGAGTCAGTATCCTCCCAGCCTAACCATAGATTTAGGGACCAAACCTTGGATTATCCAATGTTCTTTATGCGGTCAGAAGAGGGTAAGAAATACAATTGCTCCTATTTAGCACATATAATACTTAATGTATCGCATTCCTTTACATTATCTAATTCACTACATAAGAATAGTAGTTTTTAACATCTCAAGATTCTCCAAACCAATTCATCCAGAAAGGGTTATCTTTAAAATTAATATTTACATTTAGGAATAGTTATTATCCTTACATTTAACATTGACATTTAGTATTAATTGCTAGATAAAAAAACCTCTTTCCAAACTAAGGACTAATAGTAGTAGACTAAAATTTGACTAAGGACCTCTTTCCTCGCGTCCTCGTGGGATCGATACTTATCGCTTAATCAGAAAGTCCTATATTACTTGAAGCGATACGTGCACTTGCGTAGAACCCATAGTCTGTGAACTATTTTCTATATTTTATAACATTTCAATTTTGCACATTAGCACTAAATATAAATTGGGTCAAGTTTTTTGTCGTCTTTTGAAAGCTAAATTGTTGTGGAGCTATGGGTCGGGTCAAGTTTTTGACACTGTCTCAGGGGAATTGAATTGACATAAAACATGCACAAAAACAACACACACTAGGGGCGCATCAAGTTTTTAGTGTCGTTGTCGGGGAAGCTTCGGTAATAACTTTAGGAGAATTTTAATTGAAGTAGTTAGTCTTAGACTTGGAAAATTGTAGTGTCGTAAAATTATTTTTGTGTGTAAATTTTTTTTTTGTATGAAAAAGTGTTGTGAAAAAACTATTTGTGTCAAAAATAAGGTGTTTGGGAAATTTTTTTGTTATGTTGAGTATATCTTTTGTTTTATTTATTTAATTATTAATATATTATATATTGTATTGCGTATGTGAAATAAAGGATCCGCAGGACTGTGCCTAATGATCCTGAGTTAGAAAAAAATAAAAAAAATCAAAAAAAAAAAAAGAAAGGACTTGAAGAACTAGAAATAGAAATAGAAAACATTCAAAGTAATAACTTGGAAAATCATCATAAATCATTGAGGAATTATGTGTATCCTACGATAGTAATTCACTCAAGTATACAAACCTCTATCGTAGAAGCTGACTCATTTGAACTAAATCCTAAGATTATCTAACTGGTCCCGAATAATCAATTTGGGGGAACTCATTTGTAGGATCCCAATTTACACTTATCAAGTTTTCTAGAACTTTGTGTTACATTTTATTATAAAGGCATGTCAGATGATGTTGTTAGATTAAGGCTTTTTCCTTTCTCACTAAGGCATAAGGCTAAAATGTGGTTATACTCATTAGCACCTGGCTCTATTAAAAATTGGGAGGAGTTAACTCAGAAAATCCGAGCTAAATATTTTCTACCTTCAAGGACTACTAAACTTAGAAACGATATTATCTCATTTTATCAGTATAAAGAGTTGTCAATATATAAAGCTTGGGAAAGATTTAAGAAACTCCTAAGAAAGTGTCAACACCATGCTCTACCTGATTGGTTCATAATTCAAACTTTTTATAATGGGTTAGTAGAATCTCTTAGGTTTACAATTGACGCTACCGCTAGTGGATCATTAATGTCAAAAAAAATTAATAAAGTATATGCATTAATTGAAGAAATGGCTAAAAATGAATTTCAATGGCCCTCTACAAGGGTAAATCCTAAAAATTTAGCATGTGTTCATGATACAGTTACAATTGCAACTCTTGCATCTCAAGTTGTTGCAATATCAAGGAAGTTGGACCAATTTGGAATGAACCAGCCTCAATTTACTCTAGTAAGTGAGGAAAGTTCATTAGGGCATATGATTTATTCTAACTTATCATATGAGACTTTAAATACCATAAACAACTCGTATTCTAACTTTTACAGCCCAGATTGGAAGAAACATCCTAATATTAACCGGAATCACACTACTTGGGGTGGAAACAAACAATGGGAAAATAATCATGCAAATCCTAATGGAAGTTGGATTAAACAGGGAATTAAATTGACATAAAACTCGCACAAAAACAACACACGCTAGGGGCACATCAAAACGTCATTTGAATCATGTCTAAATCATTTGGATAAAGTTTTAGAATGATGTGAAAAGACAAATTTAGTTTTTAATTCGGAAAAATGTCAAATTATGATTGCAGGAGAAATTGTAATTAGGCATAAAATTTCTGAAAATGACATGGAAGTAGATCCGAAAAAAATTCAAGTTATAGCTAAATTACCTCCTACTACGTTGAGAGGGGTTAGAAGTTTTTTAGGACATGTTGGTTTTTACAGGCGGTATATAAAAGATTTTTCAAAAATTATTAAGCCATTATGGCCAACTTTTAGAAAAAGATAAAAATTTTGATTTTAACCAAGAATGCCTTAATTTCATTGAATTATTTAAGGAAAAATTAATAATTGCCCCTATAATAGTTTCACATGATTGAGAGAAACCATTCGAGCTAATGTGTGATGCAAGTGAATATGCAATTGGAGTTATTTTAGAGCAAAGTTATGACAAAATTTTTAAAATTATTTAAATGTTGCTCAAATTAATTATATCACTATTGAAATAGATTTATTAGCAATTGTTTATGCTTTTGATAATTTTAGGTCATATCTGATTGGAACTAAATGTGTCGTGCATATAGACCACTCTGCTATAAAATATCTGATGCCAAAGAAGGATGTCAAACCAAGATTAATAAGATGGGTACTTCTGATGCAAGAATTTGATTTTGTGGTAGTAGATAGAAAGGGATGTGTTAATCAAATCCTGATCATTTATCAAGCTGGAATAGGAAGAAAGATTTGATCTTGAAAGAGAAATTAACAAAAATTTTCATGATGAACAACTATATACTATTAAAGAATGGCAAATACCCATGGCAATTAGGTGTTTTACCATATGGATTAACAATGCATCAAGAGACGAAATTTATTTATGATGCAAAATTTTACTTTTTGGATGACCCATATTTTTATAAAAAAAAGTAATGATTTAGTTATTTTGAGATATGTACCTTATGAAGAAACTAAAAAAATCATTTAAAAATGTTGTTATTTTAAATTTAAGGGCCATTTTGGAATTGATATAACTGCCAATAAAATTTTACAATCTAAATTTTTTTGGCCTACTCTACTTAGAGATGTTAATGTATATATAAAAACATGTGATCGATGTCAATGAGTAAGTAATATTTCAAAAAGAAATGAAATGCCCCTAAATTTTACTTTGAAAGTTTACATTTTTTATGTTTGGGGTTGGGTTTATGGGACCATTTGTATCTTCTTTAAAAAATATATATTTATTAATTGCAGTAGACTATGTATCAAAGTGGATTGAAGTGATAGCTTTACCTTGATGTGATGCTCGGAGTGTTTCAAAATTTTTAATCAAATATATTTTTACAATATATGGAATGCCTAGAGTAATCATTATTGATGGAGCTTACTTTAAGAATTAAAAATTGAAAAATTGGTTGAAAAGTACGATATTATACATAGGATCTCCACTACTTATCATCCCCAGACTAGTGGTCTAGCAGAAGTATCTAATCGTGAAATTAAAAGAATTTTGAAAAAAATAATAAATCCTCATAAAACAGATTGATCGCTTAGATTAGATACTGCATTATAGGCTTACAGGATAGCTTATAAAACACTTATAGGAATGTCCCCACATAGATTTATTTTTGGGACGACTTGTCACTTACTAGTAGAATTGGAGCATAAAGCTTATTAGGCTATTAAAGAAATTAATTTTAATTTAAAAGATGCTGGTGAGAAAAGATTTTTGCAATTGAATGAGCTTAAAGAAATTAGAAATCAATCTTATGATAATGCTAGGATATATAAAGAGAAAATAAAAGAATGACATGATCGAAAGATGATAAAAAAAGAATTTGAACATGGACAGAAAGTTTTACTATATAATACAAGACTGAAGTTATTTCCTGAAATACTTAAGTCTAGGTGGTTTGGGTCATTCACTATTGTAAAAGTTTTCCCCTATGGAGTTGTTAGTATTGAAGATCCAAAAACTGGAAAGATATTTTAAAGTAAATGAGCACAGACTAAAATCATATTTTGATGGCCAAATGCCAAATTTTAAAGAGATTTTAATGTTGGGTCACCCAGAGTAAAGACTGGGAATGCGGGCTGACGACATTAAATCAAAGGCTTTATGGGAGGCAACTCATAGTTATCTTTGTTATTGATGTGAATCTATTTGTTTTATATAAATAATATTATATATATAAGCTCTCTTTATAAATTTTGTGTACTTGGGAGACTTACATATTAAGAAAATACATTAAAATATCTTTAGTTATCAAATTATATGAAATATTTTTGAGTTATTTGGACTATAAGGAAAATGGTGTAGAATTTTGTTTTGATGCCAGAAGTGTCAGACTACAGAGAGCTAGCGCTAGAGGCACTAGAATTCGGTGTCAGTGGCGCCACAGTTATAATGGCAGTTTGGAAGCTTAATATGGTGGTTTTTTGACAGTTTTGGTCGGATTTCTCCCTCTATAATTCCTAAAAATGGTTATTTAAAGGGTTCATTGCATTCATTCCTATGGATTCCTATTCAAGAGAAACTTCAAATTATACGATTTTCAATAGAGAAAGTATATTAATTTCAATGCGTAGAAGTTACACGATAGAGTTCTTATGAAGAAGAGATGGAACAAGGAGAGGCTTTGTGAATCAAAGATTCGACACAACAAGAACTTTAGTGGAGAATTTTATCATGGAAAGGAGATCGGAAGTACTGTGTTACAAAACTGCGGCGTAGTCCTTCTTGTGGTTAAGGAATTCTTTGTAAATATTCACAAGATTAACCAAGGAGTCATCTGTGTTTGAGACCATTTACTCCTTCATGAATTAATGAATTATTCTTGATTGGATCCATCCCTATTTGTCACTTTGCCAACTTTTCCCAAAAAAGAGATGAAATGAAGTATTCCTATTTCTGACCAAAGAAGATACAAATTAAGAGACAAGAGACAATGGGAATGTAAGTTTTTCTTCTTCATTATTAAATTCTGCATCAAAGATAAGGTATTTTTTTTATTTCAGCAAAATTATTCCCTACTACCAAAATTAGTAAAGTGACAAAGGAAAGTGTCATTCTCAATTATTGTATACAAACTGGAAGACCTGTTAACATGGGTGCATTAATCATTAAATCCATTCTTGGATTGACTTTAAATGAGTCAACTCATGGGCTTGGACATCCATCTACAATATTTCTGCTATGCAGTCAAGCACAAGTACCGTATGAAGATTGGGAAAAGTGCTTCTCCCTATGACCTAATGATATGTAGTGACTACATAGAAAATGAAGAAGTGAATAGTATGAATACTCCTATGAAGCGGTCATCTCAGAGTTCATCATCCTTACAACCTCGATTTCTTTGTGGTTTGCTTTTTATTTTGAAAAAGATTAAAAGGTTGGAGAGATAGATAAGTAATACTTAGAATGTCATTAGCAACATTTCTGACTAGTTTGAACACTTGGATTGGTGAATTAAAGAACAATTTGATCATGCTGGACTTTTGGAAGAGGCTACAGTGCATATGTATAGGAAGAATATGTGGATCAAAGAAGATTCAACTGACAAATTTTCTTGCCTTGCTTTTTACATCTTGTTTGTGCACCACAAATCCATGGGAGATATTCAAGATGATGAATGTGATGAAGATGTGTTGTCCCTCTAAAGTACTAAATTCTTAGATATGAGAGCATATATGTGCTTTATTTATGTTGGATTTCCTTTTATTTCATTGTTGAACTTTATATAGTTCATATGTTAAACATTTGATATTTAGTCTTAAACGTTATGTTGTTATGGTGTAATTTTGACGCTGAAAGTGATGTTGTGATTTGGATAATGTTTCTTTGTAAACATTTGGATTTTATATATAAATGTGAGTTTTGTATTATTTGTGAAAATATATTGTTAGAGGATTGTTTAATTATGAATATTAATGTTAATTTAGGCTAATTAGAGGTTGGTGTGGTTTGGTATAAAGCATATTTTACAAAAAAAAATGAAATATGAAATTTTTTTGGTTTTGGTGTCAGTGGCGCCAAAGACACCAGTTTTCTGAAAATGCCTAGATCACCATAAAACCACAAAAATTAATAGTAAAACCCCATTTTTACTGATTGGGTCATCTCCTACCTCTAAACTAAGGCCAAAACTCAACTTAGGGCTTGCTATTTCTTGGATTTGAGGAGATTTGAAGGCTTAAAAGTCTTGGATTTCATCTTCCCTTGGTAAGAGCCTCACTATAACTTAGAAACTTTTTATTTTCACCATGGATTTTTCCTACATTATGGAAATCTGAAAAATTGATGGTTTTTGAATAAATTTAAAGAGAATCCATATTAAGACTTCTTTACTAAGTATTTCAATTTTTGGAGTTTGATTTGTGATGATGTACATTTATTTGAATTTTATGTAATTTTTTTTAGAAATTAACATGGCTCTAAGGTTGAAGAGAGGATAGACTTTGAGAGCTTTTTGATTCAAGACAATTTGTTAAGTTGAAAGCTCAATATAATCATAATATTTAGATTGTTACAAAGAAACTGATTCAAGTGCGTGTATTTTCAAATCCAAGAGGTTCTATTGAAAGATTGATTATAGCTCGAAACTGTGAGACTTTTTGGTACTTCACCACATTAGCAATTGCTCCTGTCCTTCATGAATTTTATGCAAACCTCTAGGAAACATTAGATGAGCATGTATATGTTAGAAGTAAGAATGTTGAATTTTCTTGAGAAAGGATTAATGTGTTATACCAGTTACAGAATGAGTTTCATTGTGAGTATTTTGCATTTGTGAGTATTCTGCACTTGATGAAGT
This sequence comes from Phalaenopsis hybrid cultivar, assembly GCA_002079205.1. Taxonomy (NCBI): domain Eukaryota; kingdom Viridiplantae; phylum Streptophyta; class Magnoliopsida; order Asparagales; family Orchidaceae; genus Phalaenopsis; species Phalaenopsis hybrid cultivar. The sequence goes on along the minus strand of JXCR01142812.1, from coordinate 5,806 downwards.
TATTGCCTACCTTACTAATGGAAGAGGAGTATAGAAAATCAAAAATAATAACAAAGAAAAATTTTCCACTTCCATGTTTAATGCACAATCTAAAGTGTGGCACTATTTTATTTCTGCAAAACTTCTTCCATCAAACCACCTTAGTGAAGTAACTAAAGAGAGAGAAATATTAAATTTTTGCATACAACAGATGAAAACTATTGATATTGGTGCTCTCATTCATCATAATGTTGATAGTATTGCTAAGGGTGGAACCACTTGTGGTTTAGGCTATCCTGCCCTAATTTTCACTTTATATGAACATCAGAAGTAGAGTTTGATAAAGATGAAGAATTGTTACTGCCACTTAAGCCAATTGGAAAACCTAATGTTCACAAATTTGAATCATTTGTTGAATTAAGGACTAGAAGTGAAGGTATTGATAGACCTTCTACATCAGCTGTAGGACCATCTACTTTTAGTGCTTATTCACTTGAGAATATTATGGAGCAGTTAATGATTCAACAAGCAAATATTGTTACAATGCAGAATAGGATTGGTAGTTTGGAATCGAGAAATTTGCACAATGATGGATATATGCAGAGAAGAGTTGAGCATGATATTGCAGAATTTCCTACATGCCCTTATTTTACACCTTTTGTACAAGATAATTTTGAAGATGAAGAAGAAGAGGAGGAATATGATGAATGATAAGATTTTTGGGTAGTTATTTATTTTCCTTATTTTGTAGTTTATTTTGCTTTATGGTTATTGTTGTGAATTTAACTATGATTTGATATGTATTGTAAGTTGTAATATTGAACTTGTTTGTGTGTTGATGAAAATTGTTTGTTTTTATTTCAATATTGTTTATTTCATTAATTTACTGCTTATGTTTTAAATTCATCTCTTCTTAGCAAATCCTATTCAGAGCCATGTTTCATGTTCAGAACCCTCTACAATGAGTCTTATTTTATGCATTTACTGTCTTTTATTCACGTACATTTTTTGTATTAAATGCTTAACTTATTAAAAATCTAAGTTTGGGGAAAGAAAATTTTTTAAAAGAAGAAAAATAAACTTTATTTGTCCTCAATTAGATATATTTTTAAAAAATTAATTTAACATGCCCTTTGGTATTAGAGGCTAACTTTAGATAACTATATTTTTGTTTTTAAATATTATAGTAAATTTAAGTAAAAATTTTTAATAATGAAGGTTAACTCTAAAGTTAAGATATTTAGTATGAAAAGATAAGACTATACTTTTCTATTTATAGTAATAAAAATTGTATTTTTGAAGTATTAAGAATCTTAGAGTTTTGTATATGAAGAAAAAAATGAAACTTTATGAAAAATCTTCAAAGCTAATATTAATTTATGAAGTGAAGGAAGGTAAGAAGTTTTTAACTTTAAGAAGATGATAATGAAGTTCAAAATTATTAAAGGCTATCCAGATATAGTAATCATCACATGAAAAAGAAAAGAAAAGAAAAGATTGATAATGATCCTAAAAGAAAAACAAGAAAAAAGGAAAGAAAAATATGTGAGGAGAAGCTTGAGGAGATGTCTAATAAAAAATTGGCTTCAATTGAATCAACTTAAGGAAAAATGCTTTATTACATTTCTAAACTTCTATTTAAGTATTAGCATCCTTACTAATAAATTTCTCATGAAATTATTTTTCATATGGACTTTCTAAGTGTCTTTAAAATGACATATTACACTTCTTCATGAAATGAATTGAAAATCATAAATCTTAGACTTGACTACTACATGTTCTTATACTTTTAGTTTTAACTTGAGATGTTAAAAGTTTTTCTTAAGTTGTGTTTTTATATTTAATAAACTAAATTACAAAAATTTAGAATTTAAACTCTGTATCATAAGTCATATTTTTATGTAGTAAAAGAGTTACTTAAGGACAAGTAACATTTAAGTTTGGGGGATTTTGATACACCCAAAAGATGTGCAATTTTATGTGTAAATTTTATGCTTAAATTTAGTGATAATAAACTGTAAAGAAATGTATTTTTTATGTTTTGTTGCATGTCTATTGATTCTAGGTATTTGGCAAAAAGGGAGAAATTCAAGGTCAAAAGGCTGATTTTTCAAAATGCACTAGTGTCAGAAGCACTAGAATTAGTGCTAGAGGCACCAGATTAAAAAGAAGCAGTGCCAGAATGGCTAGAATTGGCACCAGCAGCACCAAAATCTAGAAAGAAACATTGAACTCTAGCAAACAAGCGCCTCAGAGATAGTTATGGATGAATTTTTGGCAGTTTTTGACTATTTTTTAGATGTTCTAGAATGTTCTAAGTAATTTGAACACCCCATAGAGTAGTTCAATGCATTTAGACACTTGGAGATGGCTCTTGAATGAAGACATATGTCTCTTGGATTAAGGGATTTGCCTCTTGCTGTGAAGAGGTGTGTCTCTTTGGCAAAAGGAGAGATTTTTTAATTTCTTTAGAGGAGAGGGGTTGACACCACTCTTAAGGAGTCTTGTGGAGTCTTTGAGAAGGCTAGTCTAGTTAAGTCTTGTCTTGGTCGAGTCAAGTGAGTGGAGAGTCTAGGGTTTGGTCTTGTGTGTGGAGAGTATTTTCTTGTAGAGTTGTAAGGGAGAGGGAATGTGAGAGTTTTCTTCTTTGTTACACTTCTAAGTGAGAATTCACTGTTGATTGTAAAGAGAGAAAGTGTTTCAAGGGAACTTCAAGGGATTTACTTGAGGAGGAGTCTGAGATGAGTTGTATTATCTTTTTCCTTGTTTTGTAAACTTATTTTTTTTTATATAAAATCTATGTTTTATTGTATCTTCCTCTTGAATTCTGAGTAGTCGACTTTGTCTTTCTCCTTACAATGAGATATGGTTTTGTGAAGAATTAATATTATTTTGTAAGGTTTTAAATGTCAATAAATTGTGATGATTCAAACCCTGGTCTTCTTTTAATTTTTGATCTGGCCAATTAAAATATTAAAATATGTTAAGAAACATAAGATCTGAAAGGGCTATGCTTTCTATAACAAAGTGAGAATCACATTCAATTTCATGCATGAGAATGTAGTTCATGGGGTTGAGTGCAAATAAATAAAAAAATATACTTTGATGACCGTAGAATTGGAGATTTTAGTGTGACAAACTAAAATCCTCAATTTAATCCACTTTTTGGAAATTAAAGTGAGACGTTAGTCCTCGGGCGAGGGGTAGTGGGAGCTTTGAAGTAAGAGCCAGTATCCTCCCAGCCTAACTACAAATTTAGAAACCAAACTCTGGATTAACCAATGTTCTTTATACACTCGACAAATGGTAAAAAATAGGATTACTTCTATTTGGCACATAGAATTTTATATAATTTTAAATAATTTTAATCACTTCACTAACCATAAACTCTTTGTGAAGAGGAAGTATGCTTTCTTAAATTTAAACACTTCATCACAAAACTTTGTTTAGTCTTAGTAAATTTTTCTTTGAAGTTTAGAAAATAGTTTAGTTAGCTTAGTTCTTTTAGTTACATTTCCATTAGCATAAATTAAACTTACCCGTTTTTCTTACTTAAGACTTTATAGTTTGAATATTTTGTTTTATGTTATTACCATAAGAATTTCCACCTCCCTGTGGGATCGATACTTAAGACTATTAGATCTCTTTATTACTTGAGCGATATGTATGCTTGCATTTGCAAACTAGTGACTATTTTAAATTAGGAAAATAAATTAAATCACTAGGAGTAGCAGCTTAAAGATTTTATAAGATAAAATATAATGAACTAAAGTAACTATTATTGTGATTGATCTGCATATTTCCTTCTTTAGTAGTTGTGTGTGTTGTAGTGTAGAAAGACATTTACAGTACATACACACTATTTTCGCCCATCAAGTTTTCTTTTTTCTGCATCAGCTGTACAAAGTTTTGTTAGGGGGGATTGATCCTCCTAATTACTTCCAGGCATCCACAATTACTCTTCGTCCTAAAGTGAAAGCCAATCATAAGTGGGAGCACTTTAGACCAATTAGCCTTACCAATGTGCTCACCAAAATCATTAGCAAAATCTTGGTTTTCAGGCTCCAACCCTATTTACCATTTTTTATCGGTAAGAACCAGCCAGCTTTCATCTAAGGAGGAAACAAAGTGGGCGGTGTTTTTTTTTTTTTGGCTCAAGAAAGGATGTTACACCTTGATAGGAAGTGTAGAGGAGGGAATGTAGTTTTTCAAATTAGATATTCAGAAGGCTTATGATACAATTCATTGGGGTTTCATTGAGGAAGTGCTCTTTGCTTGAGGATTATCTTCCCAGTTCTCCAATTTGATTAAAAGATGGCTTGCCAATATTTCTGACTCCATCCTGCTCCATGGCTAAACTCATGGCTTTTTAAACTCTACTAGAGGTATAAAACAAGGAGATCCCCTCTCCCCTACAATATTCATCTTAGCATTTGATTATCTCTCCAAGCTATTAAATCATTTGTCTTAAACCTCTCCCCACACTCATTTCAGCCACAAATCCAACATTGTTATTAATCATTTAGCTTATGATGATGATATAATCTTGTTCTCTAAAGCTTCAAAACCTGTCATCAAACTTCTTTACAGATGTCTTCTGGACTTTTAATCATGCTCAGGGATGCAACTCAATAAAAGTAAATGCCATACTCTTTTCAGCAGCCAAGTGAAGACCCCTTTCAAGCTCTGGATCTCTGATTACACTGGGTTCAGCAGCTGAAACTCCCTATCAATTACTTAGGTATACAATTGCTTAATGGAAGGGTTAGACAAACCCAGTTTGATTATATTATGTCCAAAATCAATGACAAATTATGTTGTTGGACCAACTTTTTTTGCTCCAATGAGAGGATGATAACATTACTAAGGAATGTGCTACTAGTTTTACCTACTTATAACATGCAAATGGTTTAAAAAACACCCAGCTTTTGTTGGAGAGATGTTTTAACATATTTTTATGGTCTAGGCAAAGGCAATAGATTCATTGGGTCAGTTGGCCAAAGGTTTGTAAGTCCCTTGATGCTGGGGGACTAGGATTTAAGAGCTTTCAACACCTAAAATTCAATAATTTCTACAAATTATGGGTTAAATTCAGATCTCAATCCTCTCTATGCGCCAAGATTATGTTGGGGACATACTGTAAAGACTAACATCTTTCGTTAGATCTAAAAGGTTGGGCTACTTTAGAATTTAGTTAATCATGTTGAAGGTGAGATTTAAACCAGAAGATCTTTTCATTTGGGAGTTGGGGAATGGTAATATCAACTTTTGGTTGGACAATTGGTCCCTTGGGGAGAAGTTGCAAACTTTTTCACCCCACCCCACTAACTTACATTTTCGAGTGGTTGATTGTTGTGTCACTGATCACTGAAACTATCAAGCTCAACATAATATTTTGGACTCTTCACAGAAATATAGGGTACTACAAACTCTTTTGACAGGTCCAAGTAAGATAGAATAATTTTAAAAAGACCACTTCTCAAAGCCTCCCTGCTTACATCTATTCTAATTGTGCTCAAGACTAGACTATGGGATAAACTCATATAGGGGAAATTTTTGTCTCCCTCATGTCCTTTTTTAGTTGGAGGCTATTCTTGAAGATGATACCTTCATATGATATTCTTAAACTCAAAGGTCTGAGAGGACCTTGTTGTTTTTTGTTATGTAGAAATGAGGAGCTGCTCCAGCATTTACTTTTCAGCAGCCCCTTTGTTCAGGAGGATTTGGATTTGATATTAAACCATCTCAATCTTACTACAATGCAACTAACTTGGTATAATTTCCACCTCTGTTGATAGGACTGGCAGCAAGTACAATTATCTCCTAT